>CM055266.1:98528715-98879777 GCA_029237695.1 Conchocele bisecta | reverse complement strand
GTTTTTGTGATTTTTGATTTTGACCCCTACCGCCCTTGGCCGGTTATCTCTCGAATATTTAACAAGATATCCAAATGCAATTTATATTGGCTTTGATACAGAAATGAATGAACTTGTTATTCCATTTTGATTGTTAAAAGTAACCCTTTTGGTTTTTGATGAATCTTTCCTTAAACATGGAGGGACGTTTCTAGTTTTGCTCAGTATAGTATGATTCAACAGTATCGTGCAAGTCATTGCCTTGGTGGTGGTCAACGCTGCCTGTGTACCGTCTACCATACGTGATGAAATATTTCGTTTCCATATGGATAGTAGTGCATAGTAAGACAACTGCACAGACATACGGACATGCCTCTTGTAACAAGGACTTGGTGTGACATAGTATGATTCAACAGTATCGTGCAAGTCATTGCCTTGTAGTCACCGCTGACTGTGACCATGTCAGCGTCCAAGTTAGATCACCGAATAATTATGCGTAAGGGATTGGAACCTGTTAGATCACCGAATAATTATGCGTAACTCCCGACTTATAGAGTCGCGCATGCATTCTGTTCACCACCCTTTCTATCTCGTCTAATTACCGCCGAATGCAGATATAAAATGTATCCATGTGTAGCCCGTCACGTCACCGCTCATTGAGAATAATGTAGCTAGTACAATACCGTCCTGTCCACGTCTAAGTTATATCACCGTAGAATGCGTAAGGGATTGGAACTTGTTCAACTCCCGACTTATAGTCGCGCATGAATTCTGTTCCCCAGTATTCCCTACTCGTCTTAATGCGCCGAATATATTGGTAGTCATGTTTCAGCCCGTCCCACGTCCCCTATGGAGAATAACGTAGCTATTACCAATGTCGCTCCTGTCCGCGTTTATTATTTTATATCACAGTAGAATGCGTAAGGGATTGGAACTTGTTCAACTCCCGACTTATAGAGTCGCGCATTAATTCAGTTCCCCGCCATTTCAATATCGTCTTATTACCGCCGAATGTATATTTAATGTAATCACTTGTAGCCCGTCACGTCCCCACTAAATTCATAATAACGTAGTGTAAAGTCGTCCTGTCCGCGTCTAAGTTATAACATCGTAGAATGCGTAAGGGATTGGAACTTGTTCAACTCCCGACTTATATAGTCGCGCATGAATTCTGTTCGCCGCCATTCCTACCTCGTCTTATAACCGCCGAATGTATATTTAATGTAGTCATTTGTAGCCCGTCACGTCCCCACTAAATTCATAATAACGTAGCCCGTCACGTCACCGCTCATTGAGAATAACGTAGCTATTCCAATGCCGTCCTGTCCACGTCTAAGTTATATCACCGTAGAATGCGTAAGGAATTGGAACTTGTTGAACTCCCGACTTATAGAGTCGCGCATGCATTATGTTCGCCGCCATTCCTATCTTGTCTTATAACCGCCGAATTTATATTTAATGTAGTCATCTGTAGCCCGTCACGTCACCGCTCATTGAGAATAACGTAGCTATTCCAATGTCGTCCTGTCCACGTCTAATTATATCACCGTGGAATGCGTAAGGGATTGGGAACCTCTTCAACTCCCGACTTATAGAGTCGCGCATGAATTCCGTTCCCAACCATTCCTATTTCGTCTTATTCTGTCCACCCACCACACACCCCCCCCCCCCCCCCCTCAATTTATATCTTGTCTTATTACCGCCGAATGTATATAAAATGTCGACACTTGTCGTCCGTCACGTCCGTGCTGATTTGAAAATAATATAATAAGTACATATAGCCTTTGTGGTTCCTCCAGTCAGCCTTGGCCGTGTATATAATAATTACATATAGCCTTTGTGATTCCTCCAGTCGGCCTTTGTGGTCTATATAATCAGTAAATATAGCTTTTGTGGTTCCTTCAGTCACCCTTTGTCGTCTATATAATCAGCATAGCCTTTGTGATCCCTCCAGTCGGCCTTTGTCGTCTATATAATACGTACATGTAGCCTTTGTGGTTCCTCCAGTCGGCCTTTGTGGTCTATATAATAAGTACATATAGCCTTTGTGGTTCCTCCAATGAGCCTTTGTCGTCTATCTAAATAAATATAGCCTTTGTGGTTCCTCCAGTGAACATTTGTCGTGTATATAATAAGTACATATAGCCTTTTTGGTTCCTGCAGTCGGCCTTTGTGGTCTATATAATAAGTACATATAGCCTTTGTGGTTCCTCCAGTGAGCCTTTGTCGTCTATATATAAGTAAATTTAGCCTCCTTTGTGGTTCCTAGGTGAACTTTTGTCGTCTATATAATAAGTACATATATCCTTTGTGGTTCCTCCAGTCGGCCTTTGTAGTCTATATAATAATTACATATACCCTTTGTGATCGCTCCAGTCGGCATTTGGTCGTGTACATAATAAGTACCTATAGCCTTTGTGTTCCTCCAGTCAACCTTTGGTCGTCTATATTTTAAAAAAGTACATATGCCTTTGTACCCCTCCAGTCCGCCTTTGTTCGTCTATATAATAAATACATATACCTTTTGTGGTTGTCCGGTCGGCCCTTTGTCGTCTATATATTAAGTTATATACCTGGTGGTTTCCTCCATCAGCCCTTTGTCGGTCAATTAATATGTAAAATATACCCTTTGTGGTTCCTCTAGTCAAACCTTTGTCCGTTCTTATATACTAAGAACATATACCTTTGTGATCCCCTCCAGTCCCTTTGCCCGTCTATATAAATAAATACATATAGCCTTTGTGGGTTCCCTCCAGCAGCCTTGGCCGTGTATATAATAATTAAATTACCTTTGTGATTCCTCCAGTCGGCCTTTGTGGTATATATAAAAGTAAATATAGCCTTTGTTGGTTCCTTCATCAGCCTTTTGGTGTGTATATAAACAGTATAAGCCTTTGTGATCCTCCAGTCGGCCTTTGTCGTCTACAATAATATTACATGTAGCCTTTGTGGTTCCTCCAGCCGGCCTTTGTGGTCCTATATAATAAGTAAAATATAGCCTTTGTGGTTCCTCCATTGAAACATTGTCGTTGTATAAATAAGTACATATACCTTTGTGGTTTCCCCAGCGGCCTTTGTGGTCTATATAATAAGTACATATAGCCTTTTGGGTTCCCCATGAGACTTTGTCGTCCTATATTAATAAGTAAATAAAGCCTTTGTGGTTCCTCAAGTGAACCTTTTTCGTCTATATAATTAAGGTAAATAAGCCTTTGTTGGTTCCACCAGTCGGCCTTTGTCGTCTATATAATAAGTAAAAATATAGCCTTTGTGGTTCCTCCAAGGTGAACTTTGTCGTCTATATAAATAAATACATATAGGCCTTTGTGGTTCCACCAGTCAGCTTGGCCGTGAATATAATAATTACATAACCTTTGTGATTCCTCCTGTCGGCCTTTGTGGCTATATAATTCAGTAAAATAGTTTTGTGGTTCCTTCAGTCAGCCTTTGCGTTCAATGTAATCATTAGCCTTTGTGATCCCTCCGGCGCCTTTTCGTCTATAATTAAATACGTACATATAGCCTTTTGGTTCCTCCATTCGGCCTTTGTTGTTCTAAATTATAATAAGTAACATTTATCCTTTTGTGGTTCCCCAGTGAGACTTTGTCGTATTTATAATAAGTAAATAAGCCTTTTGGTGGTTTCCTCCAGTGAAACATTTTTCGTTCTATATAATAAAATACAAATAGGCCTTTGTGGTTCCTCCAGTCAGCCTTGGCGGTTATATTAAAAATTACATATAGCCTTTGTGATTCCTCCAAGTCGGCCTTGTGGTCTTATAATCAGTAAATTAGCTTTTGTGGTTCCTTCAGTCACCTTTGTCGTCTTTTTATAACATATAGCCTTTGTGATCCCTCCAGTCGGGGCCTTTGGTCGTCTATAAATAAGTACATGTAGCCTTTGGGTTCCTCCAGTCCGGCCTTTGTGGGTCAATAAAATAACGTCAATGTTACCCCTTTGTTGGTTTCCTCCAGTCGGCCTTTGTAGTTATTTTAATAATTACATATACCCTTTGTGATCGCTCCATTCGGCATTTGTTTCGTGTACTAATAAGTAATATAGCCTTTGGTGGTTTTCCTCCAGTCAACCTTTGTCGTCTATATAACATAGTACATAATCCCAGTCCTTTGTCACCCCTCCAGGTCGCCTTTGTCGTCTATATAATAAATACATATAGCCTTTGTGGTTCGTCGGTCGGCTTTGTCGTCTATATATTAAGTATATATAGCTGTGTGGTTCCTCCAGTCAGCCTTTGTCGTCTATCATAATATATAAATATAGCCTTTGTGGTTCCTCTAGTCAACTTTGTCGTGTATATACTAGAAACCTTTTATAGCTTTGTGATCCCTACCAGTCGGCCTTTGACCGTCCTATATAATAAATACATATAGGCCTGTGGTTTTGGGTCATCCAGTCAGCCTTTGGCCGATGTATATAATATAACATATAGCCTTTGTGGATCCTCCAGTCGGCCTGGTGTATATATAAGTAAAGTATAGCTTTCTGTGTTCCTTCAGTCAGCCTTGGTCGTTTGTACTATAATCAGTATAGCCTTTTGTGATGTCCCTCAGTCGCCGCCTTTTGTCGGTGTCTACATAATACGTACATGTAGCCTTTGTGTTGTCCTCCAGTCGGCTTTGTGGTCTATAATAAGTAAAATATAGCTTTGTGGTTCCTCCAGTGAACATTTGTCGTGTATATAATATAAGTACATATTAGCCTTTGTGGTTCCTCCAGTCGGCCTTTGTGGTCTATATAATAAGTATATAGCCTTTGTGGTTCCTCCAGTGAGACTTTGTCGTCTATATAATAAGTAAATAGCCTTTGTGGTTCTCAAGTGAACCTTTGTCGTCTATATAATAAGTAACATATGCCTTTGTGGTTCCACCAGTCGCCTTTCGTCGTCTATATAATAAGTAATATAGCCTTTGTGGTTCTCCAGTTGAACTTTGTCGTCTATATAATAATACTATAGCCTTTGTGGTTCCTCCAGTCAGCCTTGGCGTGTATATAATAATTAACATATAGCCTTTGTGATTCTCCAGTCGGCCTTTGTCTATATAATCAGTAAATATAGCTTTTGTGGTTCCTTCAGTCAGCCCCCCCCCCCCCCCCCCTTTGTCGTCTATGTAATCAGTATAGCTTTGTGATCCCTCCAGTCGGCCTTTGTCGTCTATATAATACGTACATATAGCCTTTGTGGTTCCTCCAGTCGGCCTTTGTGTTCTATATAATAAGTACATATATCCTTTGTGGTTCCTCCAGTGAGACTTTGTCGTCTATATAATAAGTAAATATAGCCTTTGTGGTTCATCCAGTGAACCTTTGTCGTCTATATAATACGTACATATAGCCTTTGTGGTTCCTCCAGTCAGCCTTTGTCGTCTATATAATAAGTAAATATAGCCTTTGTGATCCCTCCAGTCGGCCTTTGTCGTCTATATAATAAGTAAATATAGCCTTTGTGGTTCCTCCAGTGTGTCGTCTAGTAATCAGTATAGCCTTTGTGATCTCAGTCGGCCTTTGGTCTATATAAGTACTTGTAGTCTCCAGTCGGCCTTTTTCGTCTATATAATTCGTACATGTGCCTTTGTGGTTCCTCCAGTCGGCCTTTGTAGTCTATATAATAATTACATATACCCTTTGTGATCGCTCCAGTCGGCATTTGTCGTGTACATAATAAGTACATATAGCCTTTGTGGTTCCTCCAGTCAACCTTTGTCGTCTATATAATAAGTACATATGACCTTTGTCACCCCTCCAGTCCGCCTTTGTCGTCTATATAATAAATACATATAGCCTTTGTGGTTCGTCCGGTCGGCCTTTGTCGTCTATATATTAAGTATATATAGCCTGTGTGGTTCCTCCAGTCAGCCTTTGTCGTCTATATAATATGTACATATAGCCTTTGTGGTTCCTCTAGTCAACCTTTGTCGTCTATATACTAAGAACATATAGCCTTTGTGATCCCTCCAGTCGGCCTTTGCCGTCTATATAATAAATACATATAGCCTTTGTGGTTCCTCCAGTCAGCCTTGGCCGTGTATATAATAATTACATATAGCCTTTGTGATTCCTCCAGTCGGCCTTTGTGGTATATAATAGTAAAGTAAATAGCCTTTGTGGTTCCTTCAGTCAGCCTTTGTCGTGTATATAATCAGTATAGCCTTTGTGATCCCTCCAGTCGGCCTTTGTCGTCTACATAATACGTACATGTAGCCTTTGTGGTTCCTCCAGTCGGCCTTTGTGGTCTATATAATAAGTAAATATAGCCTTTGTGGTTCCTCCAGTGAACATTTGTCGTGTATATAATAAGTACATATAGCCTTTGTGGTTCCTCCAGTCGGCCTTTGTGGTCTATATAATAAGTACATATAGCCTTTGTGGTTCCTCCAGTGAGACTTTGTCGTCTATATAATAAGTAAATATAGCCTTTGTGGTTCCTCAAGTGAACCTTTGTCGTCTATATAATAAGTACATATAGCCTTTGTGGTTCCACCAGTCGGCCTTTGTCGTCTATATAATAAGTAAATATAGCCTTTGTGGTTCCTCCAGTGAACCTTTGTCGTCTATATAATAAATACATATAGCCTTTGTGGTTCCTCCAGTCAGCCTTGGCCGTGTATATAATAATTACATATAGCCTTTGTGATTCCTCCAGTCGGCCTTTGTGGTCTATATAATCAGTAAATATAGCTTTTGTGGTTCCTTCAGTCAGCCTTTGTCGTCTATGTAATCAGTATAGCCTTTGTGATCCCTCCAGTCGGCCTTTGTCGTCTATATAATACGTACATATAGCCTTTGTGGTTCCTCCAGTCGGCCTTTGTGTTCTATATAATAAGTACATATATCCTTTGTGGTTCCTCCAGTGAGACTTTGTCGTCTATATAATAAGTAAATATAGCCTTTGTGGTTCCTCCAGTGAACATTTGTCGTCTATATAATAAATACATATAGCCTTTGTGGTTCCTCCAGTCAGCCTTGGCCGTGTATATAATAATTACATATAGCCTTTGTGATTCCTCCAGTCGGCCTTTGTGGTCTATATAATCAGTAAATATAGCTTTTGTGGTTCCTTCAGTCAGCCTTTGTCGTCTATATAATCAGTATAGCCTTTGTGATCCCTCCAGTCGGCCTTTGTCGTCTATATAATACGTACATGTAGCCTTTGTGGTTCCTCCAGTCGGCCTTTGTGGTCTATATAATAAGTACATATATCCTTTGTGGTTCCTCCAGTGAGACTTTGTCGTCTATATAATAAGTAAATATAGCCTTTGTGGTTCCTCCAGTGAACCTTTGTCGTCTATATAATAAGTACATATAACCTTTGTGGTTCCTCCAGTCGGCCTTTTTCGCCTATATAATCAGTACATATGGCCTTTGTGGTTCCTCCAGTCGGCCTTTGTCGTCTATATAATAAGTACATATAGCCTTTATGGTTCCTCCAGTCAGCCTTTTTTCTTCTATATAATAAGTACATATAGCCTTTGTGGTTCCTCCAGTCGGCATTTGTCGTCTATATAATAAGTACATATAGCCTTTATGGTTCCTCCAGTCAGCCTTTTTTCTTCTATATAATAAGTACATATAGTCCTTTGTGGTTCCTCCAGTCGGCCTTTGTCGTCTATATAATAAGTACATATATCATTTGTCATCCCTCCAGTCGGCCTTTGTCGTCTATATAATAAGTACATGTAGCCTTTGTGGTTCCTCCAGTCGGCCTTTGTGGTCTATATAATAAGTACATATAGCCTTTGTGGTTCCTCCAGTCAGCCTTTGTCGTCTATATAATAAGTAAATATAGCCTTTGTGGTTCCTCCAGTCAGCCTTTGTCGTCTATATAATCAGTATAGCCTTTGTGATCCCTCCAGTCGGCCTTTTTCGTCTATATAATAAGTACATGTAGCCTTTGTGGTTCCTCCAGTCGGCCTTTGTCGTGTACATAATAAGTACATATAGCCTTTGTGGTTCCTCCAGTCAACCTTTGTCGTCTATATAATAAGTACATATGGCCTTTGTGACCCCTCCAGTCCGCCTTTGTCGTTTATATATTAAGTATATATAGCCTGTGTGATCCCGTCAGTCGGCCTTTGTGGTCTATATAATAAAGAAATATATCCTTTGTGGTTCCTCCAGTCAGCCTTTTTCGTTTATATAATAATTAAGTCCATATAGCCTTTCTGCTGCCTCCAGTCAGCCTGTGTCGTCTATATAATAATTACATATAGCCGGTGTGATCCCTCCCGTCGGCCTTTGTGGTATATATAATAAGTAAAAAAACGATATAAAATAAAATTTACAAATGAATTATTTTGCGTCATCTTTTTACTCGTTTCGTACGTAGCGCTTATAAACATATTTTGATCACCGTGTGGATACCCATTTTCAAGGTAGATAACTGATGTCTCAAAATTCGGCATTCGTCCGATGTTTACGTAATGTATTGATACATAACGCATGTTTAAATGAATGTCATTGATTGATCATTGACTTATATTGATAATAATTCAATAAGTATAATCGGTGTTTAGCTGCACCTGCTAAAAGATATGTTAATAGGTGTTAATCACTCTTTGTCCAATTCCGCGCGGCGCGATCGGCGCAGGTGCGCGTTTAGATAATTTAACAAAACACGTATATTTGTGGTAGATTATGAGTCAGATTAGGTTGTAATCTGGTTTTAAATTGGGCACCCGGCAATAAGCAATTTATGTACATGCATGGATACATAGCGAGTCACTCGGGATTAGGTCCTGGTTCACGATCAGTTACATGTCCAACATGTGCAGTTTCAAGCGTCTGCTCCGTCCGTCATGGTTGGTTGCAACGCATCGGTAACCTAGTGACGCGAGCTTATCTCTCCCGGGGATTTGGGATAATCTCTAACCCACTGGTCTATCGTTTGGACTTCACGGGGTTGGAGATTATCTTTCCCAACCAATCATAGCAGCGGTCCCTGTGGGCGCCTTAATATCTGTCCAATCACAGCGCATCTCACACCAGCCCCGGCAGAGGCTGCCTGAACCGCGGGAAATGTCTGGAAGCGGCCTCATTCCTTTGTTAACTTGGCGTATGATAAGACGTGTTGTCGACACTTTCTCGGAATAAATAATTTACCACGTGGCAAACAAATATTGTTCGTAATATGGAATTTTAAATGGATTATTAACATTACGGTTGTCGTACTGGTGATATAGTTTCAATATGGATATAATTTCAATTGGAGGAAATGTTAAAAAGTGGTGATGAAAAAGTGTGGATAAATGATATTCGGTGTGACGACCACGTGGTCCCATGAAACGCGGAAACCGGTTAGTTCTTAATCATAACTGAATACAAATGTCACGAAAACAATTCGGGCGCGCTAGTGGGGACAAACTTATAAGAAATTACTTCAGAATTCCCGATTGATACGTCATGTCGGCATCAGAAGAAAGAGACTTGCCACATATGCAAAAGAGTCGAGAAACGTGGGCTAAACACAGCAACCGACGGTGACAAAAACACGCAAAGTGATAGAAGAGGCTTAAATAGGCACAAAGGACACCCGTCGGTATTAATGAATGGCGTCCGACATGGAACCAGAAATAGAGTTCACCGACGCGGCGGACAATGTAGCAACACTCTCCGTTATGTCAGACACTGATGAAATCATCAGCTACTGTTTAAGACATAAGGTGTCCAAACCAGCCATTGATGAGCTGGTTAAACGCGGATATTCCAGCCTGGAGGCGCTCAAACTGGTGGAGGCAGATGACCTAGTGACTCCAAAAATACCGGCTGGGCAACGACGACTCATTTTACATATTGCCAAGAAACTTGAAGATGGCAGTGGCGATTCCAGAGTGGAAAAAACTGTCCCGTCACCGGACGGACCATCACACAACGAGGACGGGAATCAGCAAGGATTATACCATTCAGCAATTCTAAACAATTTGCTGGCTCATCAACAACAGGTGGTACCCACGAACATGCATAAGGACACTCACACAGCCAGGAATAATGACACAAATTGTGAATCCCAACCATCGTGGAATGATCCACAAATTCATATATCTGCGACGACGGGTAAGTCTACTGTTGATTATTACAATATATGTGATTTTGTGTCTGTCAATCTGGAAGAGGAGTTAGTAGTTGGGGGGCAGGGGGACCAGAAAATTATAATCAAATCTGGACCTAGGCGGCCAAAGCTTGATAATCTGACACTGTGCCAGTGGTCGGTGGCAAATCTGTGTATACTGTATAAACTGGTAGGCCCAAAGCTTATGGATTACCTGTCTTACAACACGAAAATTTACCAGTTGATACAGCGCTTCAGCTTGGTATCGGTATTGTTGTATGACAGGGAGTACCGTAAGCTGCAGGCCAGCATGGATTTCAGGTGGGGAACAGATGTCCAACATCTGCACACGCTCGTGCTTCAACCTAGAGATCAAGGTAAGTCACCCATGCAGTCTACCCCGGGCGCCAGGAGGGGAGCACCTATACAACTTCCGGGAAAAGGTAGGAGCGTTAACATGGTTAAGTCTGATAATATTTGCAGGAATTATAATTCCGCAAAAGGATGTAACTTCCCCAGTTGCAGATTCAGGCATCAGTGCATGATACCAGGCTGCAGCCAGCAACATTCAGCGGCAATACATACGCTTGAAAAAAACTAGGGGTTTAGGTCCGCCCTTCCTATGGTCTTAACTTAGCTGCTTGGGCTGGAGAACTGGGTGACGATGAGGATAAAACATTTATACTAGGTGGTATACACAATGGTTTTGATATAATAGATGAATGTACCAATATACCATCAGTAATGTCCTCAAATCACCCATCAGTCAAGCCTAAGAGCCCGCTTTTTGATAA
Organism: Conchocele bisecta; assembly: GCA_029237695.1. Taxonomy (NCBI): domain Eukaryota; kingdom Metazoa; phylum Mollusca; class Bivalvia; order Lucinida; family Thyasiridae; genus Conchocele; species Conchocele bisecta. The sequence continues at coordinate 98,868,940 of CM055266.1, read as the reverse complement.
AGCATCTAAACAAGTTAAGACTGAGATAGAACATGGTAATTATGTCATTTGCAATGGTCCGCCCAAAATCATTAGTCCTATGGCCGCCATCCCCAAACCTGATGGCGGATTCCGCCTCATACACGACTGTTCTAGACCAGTCGGGAACGCGGTTAATGATTTTTGCTCATCAGACTGGCGACAAAAATTTGCCCGTGTCGATGATGCAGCTGCCCTTATGACAGAAAATTGCTGGTTCGCCAAGGTCGATTTAAAGTCTGCGTACCGCTCTGTGGGAATAAGTCAACGCAGTCAACAGGTCACAGGGTTTAAATGGGACTTTGGTGGTAATACTGTTTACCTTAAAGATACCAGGCTTCCGTTCGGCGCTAAGCTCAGCCCTGGCATATTCCATAGACTAACTCAAGCCGTTAAACGTATGATGGCGAGGAAGGGCTACGACCTGATAATCGTGTACCTTGACGACTTCTTAATAATTTCCGAATCGCAAGTGCAATGTGCGGAGGCACTCGCGTGCCTCATTCAGCTTCTCCGGAAGCTTGGATTCAATATTCACTGGGGGAAAGTCGTTGATCCCACTAGAGTAATCACATTCCTCGGAATAGAGTTAGACTCGACGTCTATGCAGTTGCGTTTGCCCATGCAAAAGCTTGAAGCAATGAAACAAGAACTGCAAGGGTTCTTGCGACATAAGCGCGTTACTAAACGACAATTACAGTCCATCGCGGGACGGTTGTCGTGGGCTGCAGGAGTGGTGAAAGGCGGACGAGTGTTTCTCCGCCGGATATTTAACAAAATCCGCACCCTCAAACACGGGTCACATAGAACCTTACTGACTATGGACATTCTAGAGGATCTTCTCTGGTGGTCACGATTTCTAGAATTTTTCAATGGTAGATCGATGTTGCTGGATCGCACCCCAATTGAATGTGTCTTCACTGATGCCTGTGGGGATGCAGCAGGGGGGTGTTTCGGCACAGATTGGTTTTATTGCAATTGGGGAATTGATTGGCCACGTGCCCAAGATCTACACATCAATGAAAAGGAAGTGTTGGCAGTTGTCATTGCAGCTCAGAGATGGGCCCCACACTGGGCAAACAAAAAGATCATAATATATTCGGACAACTCAGTCACGGTCTCATCGATTAACAAGGGTACATCCCGCAATAGTGTAGTTATGCAGTGTCTCCGTCATTTCTTTTGGTTATCTAGTGCATACAATTTCCACTTGACTGTAAAACACATCCCAGGCATACATAATTTTGTCGCTGATAGTGCGTCAAGACTGCATTCCCCAGGTCATATTGAAAGGTTGATGCCTTACATTTCCCAAACCCCACTGATCTGGCATATGTCATTAGGATCTTTACATTTTCTTCTTGACAGAGTCGGATATTGGACGTGCAGACAAGCCGGTTAGATCTCAGCGAAACTTGAACCCCTCCGCTCCTGGCGAGATGCTAACTACCCTTCCGGTCACTCTTGACAATGAGGTCCACCTATATCGCAGCAACACATTTTCTTCGTCTACCACGAGGACATATAGTAGTCAGCGGTTCTGTATTTGCGGTTCTGTGCTGAACTCAAAATTGCACCTGTGCCTTTGTCCCACATTAATTTGGGCCGTTATATTGCTTACCTCTCTCGCAGACTCTCTTTTTCATCTGTCCGGCAATATCTAAATGTTGTCCGCCTTTTTCACTTGGAAGCTGGTCTACCAAACCCCCTGCATGACAATTGGTATGTGACTTCCATTCTCAAAGGTGTCCGTAGAATGAAAGGGGACGCTACTAATCAAAAACTTCCCATTACATTTCAGTTATTACGGGGTATTTTCCAACAATTGAATCTTCAGCTCTCGTTAGACAGAACATTTTGGGCGGCCTGTCTAGTTGGTTTCTTCTCTTTTTTCCGTAAGTCTAATCTTCTTATTCCGTCTGTTTCGCAGTTTGATCCCACCCGTCATTTATGCACCGGGGACGCGGATTTCGCGTCAGATGGGGTAGTGCTTACGGTCCGCTGGTCCAAGGTGATTCAATTTCGCCAGCGCACTTTGAATATCCCACTTCCCCTTATCCCCAACTCTCCATTTTGCCCGTCCACAATCTTGGTTCAGCTGGCTTTGGAGTGCCCGCTTGATGTCAAACCGACCCCTTTATTTCGATATAAAACAGGTGATAACGTAGTACCTTTAACAGCCACTACTTTTACCGACAGGCTCCGCTCCTGTCTCCGTGGTTGTGGAGTGCCCCAGCCCAGTATTCCGGTCATAGCTTTCGTCGTGGTGGCGCTACATATGCTCTTCAATGTGGCTTACCGGCTGATCTCATAAAAATACAAGGTGACTGGAACAGCAGTGCGTATGAGCGTTATCTGGAGCCTTCTCTACAATTGCGCCGTCTGGTGGCATCCACAATGGGTGCAGCGGCAGCTAATTCCTGATTGTCAGACACAATTTCACCGTAATGATTGGCTGTCGACTTATAACCGTCGCCGTCTTAATTAGTATCATGTACATGTATTTCTAAACTACTCTACTCACTATAGATTTTGGGAATTTGGAGGTATACTGGGAAATTGTTGATGCTATAAGACCAAATAATGAGCATGCATGTATTTTGGTTACTTTGAACATGTGTTATGCCTATCACATACTTCTCCCATCAATAATTTTCAAGTATATATATGATTCATTTTCCCAAAACCTGAGTTGTGTTCATCTATTGTATTATCCTGATCCATACACATAAGTACATGGTAAATGGCAATCCCAGCTAGACTGGGTTTGGATGTGCCGTGTTGATGAGCCTACACCTGGCCAGTGTGGTAATACACACATGGGTGAGGTAGGCTCATCTGTATTGTAGGGTAAGAAATTTAAGAGTCAGATTAGGTTGTAATCTGGTTTTAAATTGGGCACCCGGCAATAAGCAATTTATGTACATGCATGGATACATAGCGAGTCACTCGGGATTAGGTCCTGGTTCACGATCAGTTACATGTCCAACATGTGCAGTTTCAAGCGTCTGCTCCGTCCGTCATGGTTGGTTGCAACGCATCGGTAACCTAGTGACGCGAGCTTATCTCTCCCGGGGATTTGGGATAATCTCTAACCCACTGGTCTATCGTTTGGACTTCACGGGGTTGGAGATTATCTTTCCCAACCAATCATAGCAGCGGTCCCTGTGGGCGCCTTAATATCTGTCCAATCACAGCGCATCTCACACCAGCCCCGGCAGAGGCTGCCTGAACCGCGGGAAATGTCTGGAAGCGGCCTCATTCCTTTGTTAACTTGGCGTATGATAAGACGTGTTGTCGACACTTTCTCCCACCCACCCTCCCTGAGTGATGAGCATTGTAGGCATGTGTAGTTTAGGTATTAAAATATGTGTTGTCTGTAGAATAGCTTGAATCATATATAGTGGACATCGTCTGGGTCGAATGTTAACTTAATTAATAGGCCCTGCCATCATGCAGTATTAATACATTACTCTATATCGTATCGCAATTCGAGAGGGGTACATGTATGTTCTAGTCCTCGGGAGACAAACAGTGTCAGTGCGATTACATTTTCGTCTGTAGGTTAGTGCACAATCCATGACCTCCTTTCTCAGGCTATCACCATTCATGAGGTCTATGCTTCACATACTTTGTATTTATGTATGTGTCCTATATCTGAGATAAAGTTGGAGGTATACTGGGAAATTGTTGATGCTATAAGACCAAATAATGAGCATGCATGTATTTTGGTTACTTTGAACATTGTGTTATGCCTTATCACATACTTCTCCCATCAATAATTTTCAAGTATATATATGATTCATTTTCCCAAAACCTGAGTTGTGTTCATCTATTGTATTATCCTGATCCATACACATAAGTACATGGTAAATGGCAATCCCAGCTAGACTGGGTTTGGATGTGCCGTGTTGATGAGCCTACACCTGGCCAGTGTGGTAATACACACATGGGTGAGGTAGGCTCATCTGTATTGTAGGGTAAGAAATTTAATGCATTCAAATGATTAAAATGATTAAAATGATCATAACACATACTAATTCAGTCAATTCAATGACAATGTATGGTATAAATATCCGCTAACGGACGTACAAGCCACTTCGAATAGCCTTTGTAGCCTTTTCCAGCCTTTCCCAGCCTTTTGGGGTGTTTAGGGTGACCGTTGATCTATGATCTATACCAACACATTCGAATCACTAAATTATCCATAAATATCCATTTTATACACAGCTCGTTTAGCACTCAACACCACTGTCCGCCATCTTGTTACGCTGTATATGAACAGTGAATTACGCTGTATACGAACAGTGAATTACGCTGTATATGAACAGTGATTACGTTGTATATGAACAGTGAATGACGCTGTATATGAACAGTGAATTACGCTGTATATGAACAGTGAATTACGCTGTATATGAACAGTGAATTACTTTGTATCAACATTGAATTACGCTGTATATGACAGTGAACTACGCTGTATATGAACAGTGAATTACTGTATATGAACAGTTTATTACTGTATACGATCAGTGAATTACGCTGTATATGAACAGTGAATTACGCAGTATATGAACAGTGAATTACTGTATATGAAAAGTGAATTACGCTGTATATAAACAGTGAACTACGCTGTATATTACAGTGAATTACTGTATGATGAACAGTTTATTACTGTATACGATCAGTGAATTACGCTGTATATGAACAGTGAATTACGCTGTATATGAACAGTGAGACGCTTATATGAACAGTGAATTACGCTGAATATGAAACAGAGAATTACGCTGATATATGACCAGTGACTTACATTGTATCAACATTGAATTACCTGTATATGAACAGATGAACATACGCTGTATATGAACAGTGAATTACAGTAATGAACAGTTTATTACTGTATACGATCAGTGACTTACCTGTAATGACAGTTAATTACGCCCAGTATATAACAGTGAATTACTGTATATGAAAAGTGAATTAGCTATATAAACTGTGTACTGAATTATGACAGTTTGAATACAGTGATTAACGTGTTATATGAACAGTTGAATACGAAACGCTGTATATGAACAGTGAATTAAACGGCTGTATAAGAACAGAATTACGCTGTATAGAACAGTGAATTACTGTGTACAACATTGAATTAGCTTATGAACAGTGAACTACGCAGTATAGAAACATGAATTACGTTATGAAACATTTTTTATTACTGTATACGATCATAATTACTGTATAGAACAGTGAATTACGCATATATGAAACAGTGAATTACTGTATATAAAAGTGAATTACGCTGTTTTATAAACAGTGAATTACTGATATGAACAGTGAATTACGCTGTAAATGAACAGTGAAACAGTGAATTGCGCTGTATATGAACAGTGAATTACTCTGTATATGAACAGTGAATTACGCTGCATATGAACAGTGAATTACGCTGTATATGAACTGTTAATTACTGTATATGAACAATGAATTACTGTATACGAACAGAGAATTACGCTGTATATGAACAGTGAATTACGCTGTATATGAACAGTGAATTAAGCTGTATATGAACAGTGAATTACGATGTATATGAAAAGTGATTTTCTGTATATGAACAGTGAATTACGCTGTATATGAACAGTGACTTACGCTGTATATGAACAGTGAAATTACGCTGTATATGAACGGTGAATTACGCTGTATATGAACAGCGAAACAGTGAATTACGCTGTATATGAACAGTGAATTACACTGTATATGAACAGTGAATTACTGTATATGAACAGTGAATTACGCTGTATATGAACAGTGAATTACACTGTATATGAACAGTGAATTACTGTATATGAACAGTGAAATACGCTGTATATGAACAGTGAATTACTGTGTATTAACAGTGAATTTCGCTGTATATGAACTGTTAATTACACTGTATATGAACAGTGAAATACGCTGTATATGAACAGTGAATTACTGTGTATGAACAGTGAACTACGCTGTATATGAACAATGAATTACGCTGTATATGAATTGTGAATTACTGTATATGAACAGTGAATTACTGTATACGAACAGTGAATTACGCTGTATATGAACAGTGAATTACGCAGTATATGAACAATGAATTACTGTATATGAACAGTGAATTACGCTGTATATGAACAGTGAATTACTGTATATGAACAGAGAATTACGCTGTATGTGAACTGTGTATTACGCTGTATATGAACAGTGAAACAGTGAATTACGCTGTATATGAACATTGAATTACGCTGTATATGAACAGTGAATTACGCTGTATATTAACAGTGAAACAATTAATTACGCTGTATATGAAAAGTGGATTACGCTGTATATGAACAGTGAATTACGCTGTATATGAACAGCGAATTACTGTATATGAACAGTGAAGAACACTGTATATGAAAAGTGAATAACTGTATATGAACAGTGAATTACGCTGCATATGAACTGTGAATTATTGTGTATGAACAGTGAATTACGCTGTATATGAACAGTGAATTATGCTGTATATGAACTGTGAATTACTGTATATGAACAATGAATTACTGTATACGAACAGTGAATTACGCTGTATATGAACAGTGAATTACGCTGTATATGAACAGTGAATTGCGCAATAATTTATGAACAGTTGAATTACTGTTATATGAATCCAGTGAATTACGATTGTGTTATGAAACCAGTGAATTATTGTATGAACAGAGAATTACGCTGTATGTGAACAGTGAATTACGATGTATATGATCAGTGAATTACGCTGCATATGAACAGTGAATTACGCTGTATATGAACTGTATATGAACAATAAATTACTGTATACGAACAGTGAATTACGCTGTATATGAACAGTGAATTACGAGTATATGAACAGTGAATTTCTGTATATGAACAGTGAATTACGCTGAATATGAACAGTGAATTACTGTATATGAACAGGGAATTACGCTGTATATGAACATTGAATTACGCTGTATATGGACAGTGAATTACGAAGTATATGAAATGTGAATTACACTGTATATGAACAGTGAAACAGTGAATTATGCTGTATGTGAACAGTGAATTACGCTGTATATGAACAGTGAAGTACGCTGTATATGAACAGTCAATTACGCTGTATATGAATAGTGAATTACGAGTATATGAACAGTGAATTACGCTGAATACGAACAGTGAATTACTGTATATGAACAGTGAATTACGCTGTATATGAACGTGAATTACTGTATATGGACAGTGAATTACGCTATATATGAACAGTGAATTACACTGTATATGAACAGTTAATTACGCTGTATATAAACAGTGAATTACGCTGTATATGAACAGTTTATTACTGTATATGAACAGTGAATTACGCTGTTGATGAACAGTGAATTACGCTGTATATGAATTGTGAATTACTGTATATGAACAGTGAATTACTGTATATGAACAGTGAATTACGAAATATATGAACTGTGAATTACGCTGTATATGAACAGTGAAACAGTAAATTATGCTGTATATGAACAGTGAATTACGATGTATGTGAACCGTTTATTACTGTATATGAACAGTGAATTACGCTGTTGATGAACAATGAATTACGCTGTATATGAATTGTGAATTAATGTATATGAACAGTGAATTACTGTATATGAACAGTGAATTACGAAGTATATGAACTATGAATTACGCTGTATATTGCTACAACTCAGTCACGGTCTCATCGATTAACAAGGGTACATCCCGCAATAGTGTAGTTATGCAGTGTCTCCGTCATTTCTTTTGGTTATCTAGTGCATACAATTTCCACTTGACTGCAAAACACATCCCAGGCATACATAATTTTGTCGCTGATAGTGCGTCAAGACTGCATTCCCCAGGTCATATTGAAAGGTTGATGCCTTACATTTCCCAAACCCCACTGATCTGGCATATGTCATTAGGATTTTTACATTTTCTTCTTGACAGAGTCGGATATTGGACGTGCAGACAAGCCGGTTAGATCTCAGCGAAACTTGAACCCCTCCGCTCCTGGCGAGATGCTAACTACCCTTCCGGTCACTCTTGACAATGAGGTCCACCTATATCGCAGCAACACATTTTCTTCGTCTACCACGAGGACATATAGTAGTCAGCGGGCCTCGTATTTGCGGTTCTGTGCTGAACTCAAAATTGCACCTGTGCCTTTGTCCCACATTAATTTGGGCCGTTATATTGCTTACCTCTCTCGCAGACTCTCTTTTTCATCTGTCCGGCAATATCTAAATGTTGTCCGCCTTTTTCACTTGGAAGCTGGTCTACCAAACCCCCTGCATGACAATTGGTATGTGACTTCCATTCTCAAAGGTGTCCATAGAATGAAAGGGGACGCTACTAATCAAAAACTTCCCATTACATTTCAGTTATTACGGGGTATTTTCCAACAATTGAATCTTCAGCTCTCGTTAGACAGAACATTTTGGGCGGCCTGTCTAGTTGGTTTCTTCTCTTTTTTCCGTAAGTCTAATCTTCTTATTCCGTCTGTTTCGCAGTTTGATCCCACCCGTCATTTATGCACCGGGGACGCGGATTTCGCGTCAGATGGGGTAGTGCTTACGGTCCGCTGGTCCAAGGTGATTCAATTTCGCCAGCGCACTTTGAATATCCCACTTCCCCTTATCCCCAACTCTCCATTTTGCCCGTCCACAATCTTGGTTCAGCTGGCTTTGGAGTGCCCGCTTGATGTCAAACCGACCCCTTTATTTCGATATAAAACAGGTGATAACGTAGTACCTTTAACAGCCACTACTTTTACCGACAGGCTCCGCTCCTGTCTCCGTGGTTGTGGAGTGCCCCCAGCCCAGTATTCCGGTCATAGCTTTCGTCGTGGTGGCGCTACATATGCTCTTCAATGTGGCTTACCGGCTGATCTCATAAAAATACAAGGTGACTGGAACAGCAGTGCGTATGAGCGTTATCTGGAGCCTTCTCTACAATTTCGCCGTCTGGTGGCATCCACAATGGGTGCAGCGGCAGCTAATTCCTGATTGTCAGACACAATTTCACCGTAATGATTGGCTGTCGACTTATAACCGTCGCCGTCTTAATTAGTATCATGTACATGTATTTCTAAACTACTCTACTCACTATAGATTTTGGGAATTTGGAGGTATACTGGGAAATTGTTGATGCTATAAGACCAAATAATGAGCATGCATGTATTTTGGTTACTTTGAACATTGTGTTATGCCTTATCACATACTTCTCCCATCAATAATTTTCAAGTATATATATGATTCATTTTCCCAAAACCTGAGTTGTGTTCATCTATTGTATTATCCTGATCCATACACATAAGTACATGGTAAATGGCAATCCCAGCTAGACTGGGTTTGGATGTGCCGTGTTGATGAGCCTACACCTGGCCAGTGTGGTAATACACACATGGGTGAGGTAGGCTCATCTGTATTGTAGGGTAAGAAATTTAAGAGTCAGATTAGGTTGTAATCTGGTTTTAAATTGGGCACCCGGCAATAAGCAATTTATGTACATGCATGGATACATAGCGAGTCACTCGGGATTAGGTCCTGGTTCACGATCAGTTACATGTCCAACATGTGCAGTTTCAAGCGTCTGCTCCGTCCGTCATGGTTGGTTGCAACGCATCGGTAACCTAGTGACGCGAGCTTATCTCTCCCGGGGATTTGGGATAATCTCTAACCCACTGGTCTATCGTTTGGACTTCACGGGGTTGGAGATTATCTTTCCCAACCAATCATAGCAGCGGTCCCTGTGGGCGCCTTAATATCTGTCCAATCACAGCGCATCTCACACCAGCCCCGGCAGAGGCTGCCTGAACCGCGGGAAATGTCTGGAAGCGGCCTCATTCCTTTGTTAACTTGGCGTATGATAAGACGTGTTGTCGACACTTTCTCCCGCCCACCCTCCCTGAGTGATGAGCATTGTAGGCATGCATTAATGTTATATACATGTGTAGTTTAGGTATTAAAATATGTGTTGTCTGTAGAATAGCTTGAATCATATATAGTGGACATCGTCTGGGTCGAATGTTAACTTAATTAATAGGCCCTGCCATCATGCAGTATTAATACATTACTCTATATCGTATCGCAATTCGAGAGGGGTACATGTATGTTCTAGTCCTCGGGAGACAAACAGTGTCAGTGCGATTACATTTTCGTCTGTAGGTTAGTGCACAATCCATGACCTCCTTTCTCAGGCTATCACCATTCATGAGGTCTATGCTTCACATACTTTGTATTTATGTATGTGTCCTATATCTGAGATAAAGTTGGAGGTATACTGGGAAATTGTTGATGCTATAAGACCAAATAATGAGCATGCATGTATTTTGGTTACTTTGAACATTGTGTTATGCCTTATCACATACTTCTCCCATCAATAATTTTCAAGTATATATATGATTCATTTTCCCAAAACCTGAGTTGTGTTCATCTATTGTATTATCCTGATCCATACACATAAGTACATGGTAAATGGCAATCCCAGCTAGACTGGGTTTGGATGTGCCGTGTTGATGAGCCTACACCTGGCCAGTGTGGTAATACACACATGGGTGAGGTAGGCTCATCTGTATTGTAGGGTAAGAAATTTAATGCATTCAAATGATTAAAATGATTAAAATGATCATAACACATACTAATTCAGTCAATTCAATGACAATGTATGGTATAAATATCCGCTAACGGACGTACAAGCCACTTCGAATAGCCTTTGTAGCCTTTTCCAGCCTTTCCCAGCCTTTGGGGTGTTTAGGGTGACCCGTTGATCTATGATCTATACCAACACATTCGAATCACTAAATTATCCATAAATATCCATTTTATACACAGCTCGTTTAGCACTCAACACCACTGTCCGCCATCTTGTTACGCTGTATATGAACAGTGAATTACGCTGTATACGAACAGTGAATTACGCTGTATATGAACAGTGATTTACGTTGTATATGAACAGTGAATGACGCTGTATATGAACAGTGAATTACGCTGTATATGAACAGTGAATTACGCTGTATATGAACAGTGAATTACTGTGTATCAACATTGAATTACGCTGTATATGAACAGTGAACTACGCTGTATATGAACAGTGAATTACTGTATATGAACAGTTTATTACTGTATACGATCAGTGAATTACGCTGTATATGAACAGTGAATTACGCAGTATATGAACAGTGAATTACTGTATATGAAAAGTGAATTACGCTGTATATAAACAGTGAACTACGCTGTATATTAACAGTGAATTACTGTATATGAACAGTTTATTACTGTATACGATCAGTGAATTACGCTGTATATGAACAGTGAATTACGCTGTATATGAAGTGATTTACGTTGTATATGAACAGTGAATGACGCTGTATATGAACAGTGAATTACGCTGTATATGAACAGTGAATTACGCTGTATATGAACAGTGAATTACTGTGTATCAACATTGAATTACGCTGTATATGAACAGTGAACTACGCTGTATATGAACAGTGAATTACTGTATATGAACAGTTTATTACTGTATACGATCAGTGAATTACGCTGTATATGAACAGTGAATTACGCAGTATATGAACAGTGAATTACTGTATATGAAAAGTGAATTACGCTGTATATAAACAGTGAACTACGCTGTATATTAACAGTGAATTACTGTATATGAACAGTTTATTACTGTATACGATCAGTGAATTAAGCTGTATATGAACAGTGAATTACGCAGTATATGAACAGTGAATTACTGTATATGAAAAGTGAATTACGCTGTATATAAACAGTGAATTACTGTATATGAACAGTGAATTACGCTGTAAATGAACAGTGAAACAGTGAATTGCGCTGTATATGAACAGTGAATTACTCTGTATATGAACAGTGAATTACGCTGCATATGAACAGTGAATTACGCTGTATATGAACTGTTAATTACAATGTATATGAACAATGAATTATTGTATACGAACAGAGAATTACGCTGTATATGAACAGTGAATTACGCTGTATATGAACAGTGAATTAAGCTGTATATGAACAGTGAATTACGATGTATATGAAAAAGTGATTTTCTGTATGAACAGTGAATTACGCTGTATATGAACAGTGACTTACGCTGTATATGAACAGTGAAATTACGCTGTATATGAACGGTGAATTACGCTGTATATGAACAGCGAAACAGTGAATTACGCTGTATGATGAACAGTGAATACACTGTATATGAACAGTGAATACTGTATAGTGAACAGTGAATTTCGCTGTATATGAACTGTAATTTCACTGTATATGAACAGTGAAATACGCTGTATATGAACAGTGAATTACTGTGTATTAACAGTGAATTTCGCTGTATATGAACTGTGAATTACACAGTATATAAACAGTGAAATACGCTGTATATGAACAGTGAATTACTGTGTATGAACAGTGAACTACGCTGTATATGAACAATGAATTACGCTGTATATGAAATTAGTGAATTACTGTATATGAACAGTGAATTACTGTATACGAACAGTGAATTAACGCTGTATATGAACAGTGAATTACGCAGTATATGAACAATGAATTACTGTATATGAAACATGAATTACGCTGTATATGAACAGTGAATTACTGTATAGAACAGAGAATTACGCTGTATGTGAACTGTGTATTACGCTGTATATGAACAGTGAAACAGTGAATTACGCTGTATATGAACATTGAATTACGCTGTATATGAACAGTGAATTACGCTGTATATTAACAGTGAAACAATTAATTACGCTGTATATGAAAAGTGGATTACGTGTATATGAACAGTGAATTACGCTGTATATGAACAGCGAATTACTGTATATGAACAGTGAAGAACACTGTATATGAAAAGTGAATAACTGTATATGAACAGTGAATTACGCTGCATATGAACAGTGAATTATTGTGTATGAACAGTGAATTACGCTGTATATGAACAGTGAATTATGCTGTATATGAACTGTGAATTACTGTATATGAACAATGAATTACTGTATACGAACAGTGAATTACGCTGTATATGAACAGTGAATTACGCTGTATATGAACAGTGAATTGCGCAATATATGAACAGTGAATTACTGTATATGAACAGTGAATTACGATGTGTATGAACAGTGAATTATTGTATATGAACAGAGAATTACGCTGTATGTGAACAGTGAATTACGATGTATATGATCAGTGAATTACGCTGCATATGAACAGTGAATTACGCTGTATATGAACTGCATATGAACAATGTATTACTGTATACGAACAGCGAATTACGCTGTATATGAACAGTGAATGACGCTGTATATGAACAGTGAATTACGCTGTATATGAACAGTGAATTACGCTGTATATGAACAGTGAATTACTGTGTATCAACATTGAATTACGCTGTATATGAACAGTGAACTACGCTGTATATGAACAGTGAATTACTGTATATGAACAGTTTATTACTGTATACGAGCAGTGAATTACGCTGTATATGAACAGTGAATTACGCAGTATATGAACAGTGAATTACTGTATATGAAAAGTGAATTACGCTGTATATAAACAGTGAACTACGCTGTATATTAACAGTGAATTACTGTATATGAACAGTTTATTACTGTATACGATCAGTGAATTAAGCTGTATATGAACAGTGAATTACGCAGTATATGAACAGTGAATTACTGTATATGAAAAGTGAATTACGCTGTATATAAACAGTGAATTACTGTATATGAACAGTGAATTACGCTGTAAATGAACAGTGAAACAGTGAATTGCGCTGTATAGAACAGTGAATTACTCTGTATGAACGTGAATTACGCTGCATATGAACAGTGAATTACGCTGTATATGAACTGTTAATTACAATGTATAGAACAATGAATTAATGTATACGAAGAGAGAATTAGCTGTATATGAACAGTGAATTACGCTGTATATGAACAGTGAATTAAGCTGTATATGAACAGTGAATTACGATGTATATGAAAAGTGATTTTCTGTATATGAACAGTGAATTACGCTGTATATGAACAGTGACTTACGCTGTATATGAACAGTGAAATTACGCTGTATATGAACGGTGAATTACGCTGTATATGAACAGCGAAACAGTGAATTACGCTGTATATGAACAGTGAATTACACTGTATATGAACAGTGAATTACTGTATATGAACAGTGAATTTCGCTGTATATGAACTGTGAATTTCACTGTATATGAACAGTGAAATACGCTGTATATGAACAGTGAATTACTGTGTATTAACAGTGAATTTCGCTGTATATGAACTGTGAATTACACTGTATATAAACAGTGAAATACGCTGTATATGAACAGTGAATTACTGTGTATGAACAGTGAACTACGCTGTATATGAACAATGAATTACGCTGTATATGAATTGTGAATTACTGTATATGAACAGTGAATTACTGTATACGAACAGTGAATTACGCTGTATATGAACAGTGAATTACGCAGATATTTGAACAATTGAATTACTGTATAGAACAGTGAATTACGCTGTATATGAACAGTGAATTACTGTATATGAACAGAGAATTACGCTGTATGTGAACTGTGTATTACGCTGTATATGAAACAGTGAAACAGTGAATTACGCTGTATATGAACATTGAATTACGCTGTATATGAACAGTGAATTACGCTGTATATTAACAGTGAAACAATTAATTACGCTGTATGAAAAGTGGATTACGCTGTATATGAACAGTGAATTACGCTGTATATGAACAGCGAATTACTGTATATGAACAGTGAAGAACACTGTATATAAAAGTGAATAACTGTATATGAACAGTGAATTACGCTGCATATGAACAGTGAATTATTGTGTATGAACAGTGAATTACGCTGTATATGAACGTGAATTATGCTGTATATGAACTGTGAATTACTGTATATGAACAATGAATTACTGTATACGAACAGTGAATTACGCTGATAATGAACAGTGAATACGCTGTATGAACAGTGAATTGCGCAATATATGAACAGTGAATTACTGTATATGAACAGTGAATTACGATGTGTATGAACAGTGAATTATTGTATATGAACAGAGAATTACGCTGTATGTGAACAGTGAATTACGATGTATATGATCAGTGAATTACGCTGCATATGAACAGTGAATTACGCTGTATATGAACTGCATATGAACAATGTATTACTGTATACGAACAGCGAATTACGCTGTATATGAACAGTGAATTACGAGTATATGAACAGTGAATTTCTGTATATGAACAGTGAATTACGCTGAATATGAACAGTGAATTACTGTATATGAACAGGGAATTACGCTGTATATGAACATTGAATTACGCTGTATATGGACAGTGAATTACGAAGTATATGAAATGTGAATTACACTGTATATGAACAGTGAAACAGTGAATTATGCTGTATGTGAACAGTGAATTACGCAGTATATGAACAGTGAAGTACGCTGTATATGAACAGTCAATTACGCTGTATATGAATAGTGAATTACGAGTATATGAACAGTGAATTACGCTGAATACGAACAGTGAATTACTGTATATGAACAGTGAATTACGCTGTATATGAACGTGAATTACTGTATATGGACAGTGAATTACGCTATATATGAACAGTGAATTACACTGTATATGAACAGTTAATTACGCTGTATATAAACAGTGAATTACGCTGTATATGAACAGTTTATTACTGTATATGAACAGTGAATTACGCTGTTGATGAACAGTGAATTACGCTGTATATGAATTGTGAATTACTGTATGAACAGTGAATTATGTATATGAACAGTGAATTACGAAATATATGAACTGTGAATTACGCTGTATATGAACAGTGAAACAGTAAATTATGCTGTATATGAACAGTGAATTACGATGTATGTGAACCGTTTATTACTGTATATGAACAGTGAATTACGCTGTTGATGAACAATGAATTACGCTGTATATGAATTGTGAATTAATGTATATGAACAGTGAATTACTGTATATGAACAGTGAATTACGAAGTATATGAACTATGAATTACGCTGTATATTGCTACTTGGGGAGTCAATCCCCATAGCATCTAGGCTTACACCTGCTATGATTTAGTTGTATGATTAAACAGGCTTCTATTATTGACAATACATATTTTAACCTCCACTGAATTGAATAAATATATTGAACTTGTAATAAATCTCCTCCTCTTTACACAGCCAATCATCAGATCTTACCCCACCCAGGTTCACCATATAACCAACATTCAAGCCAAACCGCTCGGCTTATAATTCGAACCCGACTACTGTAGGCGACCCACATCCTGACCTACTTCGTGTAGGGGTCGCCGTTACAGTTTGGTGTCATAGAGTGGGATTTCTTATAAATCTGCCTGCTTGTTACAATTTGAACATCAATATGGAATCTGATCTGATTTAACTGAACTTGGGAAATCCTGATCTGATTGGACTGTGTATAGAGTTTAATTGCTGTACCAAGTGTAAGCCTGGTGCTACTCCAAAGGACCCAGACACCCAAATTTATTTTAACATCAATAATAAAAGTAAAACAAATTTTATTTTGACAAAGGATCACAATATAACTGAACACCGACATCTGATATAGATCTGTATCTGACATCCGACATCTGTAACCGCCATCCTGGTTAAAATCTGAAAATAGAAGCAATAAATTGATATAAGTCAAAATGGCTGATGATCACACTTATGCTGCAAATAAAAACGGTGATGATGATGACAGACATACTACGGATGAAAGTAGATCAGAGTCTGCTGACTCGGAGATTATTTTTAACAAACATGATGACCGTGTTAATGCACAAATGTCCGACATCGTCACAGAGGTAAAAAATACAATGACGACCATGTCCGACCACATTGAACGGAGAATGGCAGACTTTGAATCCCGAATAAGACTGTATGAAAGCCACAGTCTGACCAAGGTGAACACCAATCACATTTGCACACTGGGGAAAGGCCATATGACATAGACATAGCTGAACAAAACAGAAATTCAAACCGACATGATGGTGAGAATTGGTCAAAGGCAGATAATCCAAACATTAGAATGAAACCACAGCATTTTAATGGGACGGAAGATTTGGCTGATTTTCTGACACAGTTTGAGATTACTGCAGAGATAAATGGCTGGAACTATCACGTTAAATCTCTGTACTTAGCTAATTCTTTGACTGGGGGAGCTAGATCTCTGCTAAATGAACTAGGACCACGGGAACAGAGGGATTTTAATTCTCTTGTATCGAAAAATGAAGTCCAGATATGGATCTGAGGGGCGTGCAGAGGTATTCCGCACTCAACTGAAGTCGCGTGTGAAGGGTAGAACTGAATCCATATCTGAACTGGCCCAATCCATCAAGAAAATGACTAGACAGGCTTATCCTGGTGCAAACCAAGATATAGTGGAGGCACTGGCCTTAGATTGTTTCATTGACGCCATAACGGACACCGACATTCGGTTGAGATTGAGAGAAATGGGGTCCAAATCATTGGATGAAGCCGAAAAGACTGCGGTGAGAATGGAGGCACATAGATTAGCTGACAGACAGCGCTATAAATCTATTTGTATGACTGACAATCAGGCGGATGTTAAACAGACATCGACTATTGACGCCTTGACTGAAAAAGTCAATAATATGTCCTACAAATTAGACAAACTGCTAAATGAGAAAAATAGCAGTGGACAAAACATTAGACCAAACAATAAATATCCAAACAACAGGAGGTTTAATAATCCTGAAAACCGAGCAAACATGCCACACCAACCTCAAAACCGACCCAGATACCATGACCAATTTTGGGCTCAAAATGCCAGACCAAATTTTGATCAGTCTAGGGGAGATAATCCAAATTTCTCACACAATCCTAGAAATAGACCACACAATGTGAAATACAGCAAAAGGCAGGGAAACGAGGGTACGTCGGGATGGAGCGATCGCAACCCGACAAACCAAACTGCCCCCAGATCGCAATAAACAATGCTGCCGCAAAACAAGGTTATTTTCTTTCTGCAAAAATAAACAATAACCTTGTAACATTATTAGTTGATTCTGGAGCAAACGCCACAATTCTAAGCAAGAAAACTATTGAAAATTGGCCATATTTTACCCGACCAAATCTGACACAGGTACATTCAACTTTGATAACTTTAGGTCAAACTGAAGTAGAAATGTGTCTTGGAAGACAGAAAATGGAGCATAAGGTGCTCGTAGCCGACATTCAGCTGGATGGAATACTGGGATTAGATTTCCTCTCAAAACACCAGTGTGACATTATGCTTAGTAAAGGCTATATAACACTGAAAGGGGAGAGAATTCCATGCTTTATGAACACCGAAAATGGACAAAAGAACTGTTGTCGAATTGCAGTTGGGGAAACAATAGATATACCGCCAGAAACCGACGTAATTGTCCTGGGTAAACCAATCGACAACATTAGCCGAAATAGTATGGGAATGTTGGAGCCAACTGAAGGTTTTATTGACAAAACCGGATTGTTGGTAGCGAAAGTTTTGGTTGACCCAAAGTTTGGAAATGTACCAATACGCATTGCAAACTTTAACAAGACCCCGTGCACTATATATGAAAACACGGTTGCCGCTGTATTTCAACCGGTAACAGTACATGAATGTGGAAAGGAAACTGGTCCCAGACTAGGATGTGAGATACCAGAACATTTGTCAGAACTGTACGAGAAATCCAGTACATATCTAAACAGTTTTCAGAAAGAAAAACTGAAACATTTTCTGATTGAGCACCAAGATACATTCTCAAGGTCGTCTAACGACATTGGTACCACAAACTTGGTGAAACATCATATTGATACTGGGAACAACAAACCAGTGAAAACATATCCATACCGAATCCCAATAGCGAAACGGAAAATTGCTGAGCAAGAAATTGAGAAAATGGAAGCTGCTGGAGTTATAGAACCGTCTTGTTCTAGCTGGCTGTCACCAATACAGCTAGTCTCCAAATCTGATGGTTCTGTGAGATTCTGTTGTGACTTTCGAAAATTGAACAATTGCACAGTAAAGGAATTTCAACCTTTACCGAGAATTGATGATAATTTAGACGCATTATCTGGGTCGAGCTGGTTCCACTGCCTCGACTTACGATCACGTCTTTGGCAAACCGACATTGACGAAGAAAGTAGACCCAAGACTAGCTTTAGTATCCAGGGTGGTCGTCAAATGCAATGGGTAAAGATGGCTTTTGGACTTTGTAATGCACCAAGTACCTTCTCCAGACTAATGCAGATGGTATTCTCCGGGTTAACATACAAAATATTGGCTTTGTATCTGGACGATATTATTGTCTATGCGAAGACATTTGACCAATCACTGGAAAACCTGAAAATTGCATTCCAAAGATTGCGAGAAGCGAATCTGAAACTACACCCAAAGAAAACTGTACTGTTTCAAAAAGAAGTGACCTTCTTAGGTCACCGAATAAGCAAAGACGGCATTTCCACATGCCCAGAAAAGGTGAAAGCCGTTAAAGACTGGCCACAACCGAGATCTGTTCGCGAGGTGAGATCGTTCTTGGGGCTTGCTTCTTTTTACCGAAAGTATATTTATCACTTCTCGGAAATAGCAAAACCCTTGCATGAACTGACAGAGAAGGGGAAGAGATTTATTTGGAGTGAGAAATGTCAGACTGCATTCAATAGCTTGAAAGAGGCATTAATATCGTCTTCAGTTTTGGCACTTCCGACAGATGATGACTATTTTGTCGTCAGTACAGACGCGTCTGGTACTGCGGCAGGTGCCATATTGGCGCAAGTACAGAATGGGCAGGAGAAAGTAATTGCCTACTACTCGAAATGTTTCTCGAGGACTGAACGGCAATATTGTGCCACGAGACGCGAGCTGTATGCAGTGATTCTAGCTTTACGCCAGTTTCACCACTATGTGTATGGAAACGAGTTCAAAATTAGAACTGACTGTGCGAGCTTGCGCTGGTTGATGAACTTTAAAGTACTAGAGGGTCAACTTAGTAGATGGTTGACAGAATTGTACACATATGACTTTGTAGTTTGAGCATAGACCAGGGAATGCTACACACAAACTGTGATGCCCTAAGCCGACGACCATGTTACGACAAAAACTGTAAATATTGTGAGCGTGTTGAGGTGAGATTTGAAAACTCTGATGAAATTACCGAGCAGAAAGAGGTGCATGCTTCCAAAACTGAGGAACAACGTAGAAGTGAGTGCCGAGGTGCACCACATAGAGAAAAGGTACCCGAGAGTGTTAACCAGTATGAAACCAGAGTAGTATATAGGGAGTCAAAATGATACCACCTAACGGTGGTATCATTTTCACCCCTATATACTACCACCACCACCCCCGATAAAACACCGTTTCGTCCAATATCACAAACTGGTCACCAACACAAAAAACGTGACAATTGGTGTCATAAATACATCACGTTTTGCCCAATTGAACAGATAAAAACTATAGTACTAAAAAGGATTTGTTTTCGTGTCGTTGTCATAAATACCTCATGTTCATTTAACGTCCATTTGAACACTATAGTAATAAAAAGGATTTATTTTCATCCCGTTGTCATATTTATTTTTCAACACGGCATTTTCCTCCTCCACTATAGCTAATTTATTTCTACGATTATTAATAATTTGTAAAAAAAAAAAAAAAAAAACGTGACAATTGGTGCCATAATACATCATGTGTTTTTTCAATGCCATTTGAACAGATAAATCTCATAGGTTATAACAAAACATTATAACGAAATGGATAAAGTAATAGAATGGGAAGTGGAATTTTGTAATGACCTTGTTGACGAATGTTACTGTAAAATGAAATCATTATGTAAAATAGATTACATGAAATATCAGCGTAATTTATTACGCGCCGATAAAAGAGTTGCATTTTCAATATTATTCCGAAAATTATGTAGAAATTATAAGAGCCAAATTCGCGAAATGAGGCGACTAAATAGGATCGACAAACGACTAGTTGAAGAGAATGGAGCTAATTTTATAAAACTGTCTAAAATCAAAGATTCGTTTACGGATACGTTTTTTCTACGAAGAAACGGAAGAAATTAGTGATTTATTTGAATCAAAGCTTCCATTTGAAGAAAGGCCCCGTGCAGGCACCGGGGCGGGATCAACTGATCCTGAGAATAGTGCTGCAGTAGCCATTGCTTGTCGTAAAAGGCGACTAAACTGGCTTAACGATTGGGTTCATACTTTCCGGAACCCACTATACCGGATTTGGCCCTCATGTACATTTTTGGCTTTCTTGTATGTGAGAGTTGAGTCGGGCTATGCCCCATATATAAAAGTAAGATTAGCGCTAATCCTATTACTTTTAGGGATGGGATAAATGATGCTGGTGTGGCGAGGGCCTGGCACCAGATCAGGTTGTTCTAATTTCAGGACTGAATATATATTTTGATTGTAAATATTGAGTTCTGAAGTTGGGATTTACCCCCCTTGGACAGGTGGATACGGGACTCGACCCCGTTGACCCGTCTGCGTGTAGACTCCCTGAGGCTTGTACCTCTATGTCAGAAAAGCGGACGTTAAACCCTATTCACTCACTCACTCACTCCATTTGAAGAAAATTTTTATTCAGAGTTTTTCTCCCCCAATAGGTCTAATTTAGCTTGAAGATCAGCAACTAATTCTACCAGCTCCAGTCTACCACGTTCCCCCATAGCCACAGGGCAGCGTAGTTGCTTATGTCTACAAAGAGTTTGGGCACTAACGAACTTACAGGGGCATCTGGGGCATTGAAATTGTGGGGCGACACAATGAAACTTTCTACGTCTCGATATATGTCTTCGTAGATAGTCTTTACAAGCAAAAGTCTTACAACAAGTAGCACACTCCATTTTTGGTATATATATGTATATGTTTATGTTTAATTGGACATGAAAAAACATCATGTGTAAAGTTTTCATGTCCAATTGAACAGATAAATCTCATAGGTTATACAAAAGTATATTACAGAAAATATGATAACGCCAGAACTAGAAAGTTTGAGAAGAGAAGCCGAATCTCTAGGGATTACTTATAGTAAACGATTGAGAGTTAGGGGGTTGACAAATCTTATAAATTCCACAAAGAATGAGGCGTTTATGAAGCGGTTTACCCGCGCTCACAAACGAGGAGCCTTTAATGATATATCCAAAGCGGAGGAAGTTGGTAACAGAATTCAAAAAGAAAGTATTGCGGGGTTAAGGGCTAGTGTAATTAATTCTAAAGAATTATCTCCAAGCACTTCCCAAATTAGACGCCAAAATAATAAGAACAAGAACAATTATAACATGAATGATCATGTTATAAAAGAACGCTTTGAGTGTATGTTATTATTATTGAGGCCAACTACATGTTTGCAAGTAGCATGTAAAGTTATAGATATCAGGGTATGGGATCAGTGGTTTCCGAACCTGCTTTTCCGACGTGACGTATTCTGTGACGTCATTTTTACAGTAAATTTTCTTGAAACTTTTCCAAGCAAACGGACGGATTTCGATGATATGTATCACACCATAGAAGTGACATACCGGTTCGATGATATGTATCACACCATACATTCACGTTCTTTAGATTTATATTCACATCCATGGAAACCGATTCTTCGTCAAAACCAGAAAAATTGTTAGATTAAAGCAAACTATACCATAATGCAAGAACTGGCATCATTAAACGAAGCTAATCCCCTCGCACTGACATCATTAAACGAAGCTAATCCCCTCGCTGGCAGCCTTGATAATAAAAAGTACTCCGTGACCTTGGGCGGTCGAACGTGGGTCATATGAGTCTACTCATATGCTAAACCATGCTCCATCCATAGACACACATTATGGTCAAATAATATCAAAATCGTGGAAGCAGTTCACAAGTTATTGAAAAATGAAAGGTGTTACTAGCGTACGTACATACGTACGCAGTACATGGACTAACGATTACCAGCTCTTGCCTATCGGCGAGGGGATACTAATTGGCAACCTGTTAAGCATTTACTGCGTTATGTTTCATTAAACTCTGTCTTTCCATTATAAAGATATTACATTCAACATCCTGCACCACCTTTAATTGACATGGCGCAATTTTAAATATTGTGCGGGCCCAATTTTCCCAATTTTAGTACTTTCCACTAACAAAAAAAACTGACATCTAGTCGCACGCTGACTGAGCCGCGATCTATAAACTTACCCAGGGAGTTTACATTGCAAACATAGTGTAACGCGTCCACTGGCGGTTTGTTTCGGTGAGTCCGCACAGTACAACAGTCCGACTTGGCAACGCCACCTAGCGACTTATCACCGCACTGCAGTGCATGATATCAAAATCCTAAAACCATCAACTTCTAAAAACTGGCGTTTTGAAGAAAGTCATGAAATATGCAATCTTAAATTCGATAAAATTGACACAGTACAATATTGAACGACGTTATAAGCCAAAGATATGAGTGCCAGAAATAATCCACATTCAGACACATGAAAATGTTTGCCATTTCTCCATTTCATTGTCGAAACTCAGACGGTTTTACAGAATGTGAAAGCCATAGAAAATGTATACTGGATATTAAATACTCCTACAAGCACCAATATGAACTTGTAAGTGAAATTCACGACAGGTCATACATTACATCGAAACAGAAATCATTGCCTTGAAAAGGTCTGAGAAATATTACACACACACAAGTACACATTCAAACGGCTGTATGTCAAAAATTGTTCTGCGACTTTGCACTGCAGTGGAGTATCCAGATTCATGCTGAGGGGGTGTGAATTGTGAATGGAGTTTGGAAGAGGGTGCGAGAACATACATTCAATTTCTTCCATTGTAGTGATTTTCACATATATTATACAGGTAGTTATTTCCCCCAGAAAACGTAGGTAAAGAAAAAAATATACACACCTGACCAAATGTTACGGGATGCAATTACACACCATGTCACTGGACTTTGTACTGTACACCCACTGGTGAATCCATGTGACAAGTGTTTTGTATGATGTGGTGTTTGTGAATGAGCTGATAAGACAAGCCTTTGCACTTAATGACTGGGTGCCAGACATCCTTCAGCAAAGTTGCAAATCATGATTTGAATTGGGGTCCCATCTGTTTGGCACAAAGTGTTCTTTATAGGAATTAAATATTAAATAAGTATAATTGTGTAACTATTCCAACAGTTTTAAAAAAATACGAGTGCCCGCTACACAGAAATATTCACTTAGTAATCTTAGGTTTACTGATAGGTTGTATCATCGTGCTATTTTGATTGTAAATGAGGCAGGTCATTTTTAAATTAAATTATTTATATCAACTAAATGTGTCACCTGAATAAATATTTGTATCGACTTGTTACAAAATATGATCATTGCACATCAAAAGATAAATAGAGAGAATAAATAGTTGTTTCCATTAACATTTTAAAGAGTCAATGTTATCGCCCTTGATATCAAAGTGGCAATTCAAGTTTGATGTAAAAATAATAATAATGTAAAATTAACATGGTTGATATGATTTTTTTAAGAATTTTACAAAATTTTCTACAACGGCCATCTTGGATTATGCGACAACCTCCATTTTAACAAATATGAAAATGCTTCACCCACGCACCACAACTGTGAAGTCTTACCAGCGTCGGCCAAACGGTACATGAGAAGAAGACGAAATCTATAATTAAAGGATGACCTGTCGGCGGCCATCTTGTATGATGTATCATCCGATTTTGACAATACCCACGATACCTTCGATTTGATATATATCAGGACCATATTAGGTCAAATTTGAAATATCGCCATGTGCCAGATACAAAATCAATGCGTGAAAAAAACAAAGGGAGAACACTGGAATATTAGTGAGGCAAGAGTTGTGATAAATATACAAAAGGGAATTCCAGTTATGCTCGGGACACAAAATCAGTACATGTATCCGAAAAAAACAAAAGAAATCAGTATGGTAAGATATGTTATTCTTGCTTTTAAGGACTAGAGCAAGCGAGCGGGGTCTCACACTATCCCGCGGCCGTAGCAAAGTCATTTGGCCTTGACCTTCGGCATGAAAGCCGCTTAGGTGAGATATAGAATGAAAATATGGCTGTTGATAAAGAAGTGTGACATTTCCAGTCGATCCAATATACGGTTGCAGATAAATTGTGTACTTTAAACTTTAATGCAAATATTTCAAAACATTTAACACAATTTGACCTTGACCTTGGGCATGAAAGTCACATGCGTGGGCTATAAAATGAAAATAATGGATGTTGATTGTTGATAGACAAATATATGAAGTTTCAATTCAATCTGACTTACGGTTGCAGAGAAATTGTTTACTTAAAACTTTAACACATATATTTCAAAACATTTAACGCAAGTTTCAAAGTAATTTCACCTTCACTGTGTGCATGAAAGCCGTATGAGTGGGCTATAGAATGTTTGTTTAATGGTTTTTAACGGCCTATCAACAGCTATGGTCTAATACTCACATAAAGGATATAACTGTCGGATACCAAATGCCAAAGTTGTTTGTTTGTTTATTGGTGTTTAACGGCCTATCAACAACAGGTCATATAAGGCTGGGCAAACGGGTTTGATCCTGTATTAACCTACTGCATTGGGGGGAAAATCCCAAAATCAGAACGGAATAATTTCATCGAGAAAAATATAGTCAGCCCTGAAATTAGAATAACCTGACCTGATGCCAGGTCCATACCACACCAAAGTCACTTGGCCCCTTTCCCTAAAAAAGGATTACGAATAATCGTAATACTCACACAAGAGTATAATCCAGATTCAACTGTCACATATAAAATGCCAAAGACGTATGTGAGGGCCAAATCAGGTATCCAGTCGGATTTCCGGTAAGGATGAATCGCGATTGTTAAATTACCCATCACATGCACCCACCAGGGCTATAGAAAGAAAATATTGATCTTCTAACTTCATAAAGAAGTATATATATGAAGTTTCAAGTCAACCCGACTTGCGGTTGCAGAGACATTGTGTACTTAAAAACTTTGACATGTTTGATACAAATATTTCAAAACTTTAAGTAATTTGACCTTGTGCAGGAAAGCCACATCGGTGTGCTACAGTATAAAAAATATGGATGACGATAAAGAAGTATATGAAGATTCAACTCAATGCGATTTACGGTTGCAGATATAATGGGTACCCAAAAACCTTTAACGCAAATCTTACGGATGGACGAAAATACAAAAACTATATACACCTCATGATTGAAGGCACTGTGTTACAGATGATGCCTCAATATGTTGTTTCTCACATCATGCACTGCAAATGACCAATATCAACCAATTGCACCATTTCATTCGAAGTCAAATTTCGAAGTCGAAATTTATTGTACACATGTAATTTGTTACAAGTTTGACCATTGGGCATTGATTTCAATTATAATCATGATAATAGCACAAAAATACATCATTAATTCGTAAATTTTTGTTTCCCTTCGAAAGTCTACAAAGTTTGTCTTTGGTCTATTCTGGATGTTTCAAGTAAAATCCTTTATTGCGAAGATAACTGAAACCATGTGAAACCAACCAAATATAGACTTTATAGACTGTGGACGTTAAACAGAAATTTATGAATCAAAGATTGAATGCAATACCTTGAATGCTAATCACTCTAGGTTGGCGGTAGGATTTTTAAATTTGCTCAAATATGTGTCTGTGACTGGAGAAATGGGGCTTATGGGATTTGCGATCAGTGTAGATACACATATCCGCACAGGATCTGCACTGTTCACCATTGCATCAATGAAATCTCCATCATGCTTCTAACAAGCCACATCATTATCAGGCTACATGAGTGTACTATTTGATCAGGAGCTACACTGGTCACAAATCCCATAAACCACATTCTCCAGTCACAGCCACCGGTTAAAGTAACGGACCAATACCTATAAATACATTAAATATACATAAAAGCGTCAATAAGTGAAATAAAATAGGCTAAACAAATTATTTACTCCCATATATCACACATGGAGTAAATACATTTTGTTTAGCTTATTTTTCTCTCACTTATTGATGCTCTTAGGTATATTTAATGTATTTATAGGCCATGGTCCGTTACTTCAACCTGAGGTCACAGCCACATATGTGTAAAAGCATAGTAAATATATTTCTGACCATTTCAATATCTAGTCCTTCGAGTGTCACATAATCAGAAATGTACAAATGTCATTCTGTCCACCACAAGAATGAGTCACCGATTCAAAAAATATTGACAAATCTTAAAACTGCACAAGTCAGAGTGTGAATAAGATTCATTCTCAATTCCATCAACACAAGAAGTAACATGTCTTCACGACACATCCTTTCAACAGGTTGATTAGATGATTAGAGCAGAAATCAGAGTTAAGAACCACACAAACACTGCCGCTGGCATGGATGGTACTCCGGTTAAATGGTTAATTTTTTGTAACTGAACTTGTCTTTCTCAAGCTCTTCCTTGAGGGTTATATTTTCAGATGTCGCTGATCTTAAGATGATGACAGTCTGTCATGGCGACACTATATTTTGCTTCGTGTAGGTCAGGAACTGGATCAGTTCCCATTTCGCGAGTTTGTTTTGGCAACTTGTTGCCCAGGTGGAGTAGTGTCTTCGGGCAGCGATTCTTCTGGTGGCCTTTGTCCTTCCTTCAACAGCAGAATGAGAAACAATTTCCGCCTTATCTGCTTCTTCTGAAACCGCCCATATACTATCTCAATAGCCCTGCTGGTGTCTGCCTCGACTGCAGGGTGAAGTTGAAGAGGCTCGACGAATAATCCAGATGGCTAAGATCTGTAGACGGCTTCCCTGAAACAAACAATCAAACACTATTATGTACATGGTTAGCCTTTTATTGAATTTCTTACCAGTATTAACTCCGCAACTTTCCAACATGAAACAGTGCTTAGAGAACTACATCCCACCTGGGCATCAAACTCACACACTTGGATAAATGTGGTAAGCGAGTAAGCACATTGTTCATAGTTGTGAACAGTAACTCTTGAAATCTACAACCGTTACTGTCCGTAGCAGTTACGTTTCCATTCATAGTCTTCCTCTGCAGAATAGTGAATAAGAGATCTGGTTCGCAAATTACATGTACCAGCTAAAGTTGGGGTCCCATCCACAGGTTGAAGTAACGGACCGAGGTATATATGTGTGTGTTATAGAGGGAGTAAGAAAACTTTTTTTAGCTTTTTTTCTTCGTTTATGGACGCTTTTAGGCGTATTTAATGTATTTATAGACCTCGGTCGTGTTACAATGTACTTCAACCTGTTTGTATAACAGTTTGCCTATAAGAATTAAATACCGGTAAGTGTATAATTGTGTAACTACGGTACATGTATTCCGCCAGTTTTAAAAATTACGAGTGCAGGCCCACTATACACATATAATCATTTAGTAATATTGATTTTAATGATAGTGACTCGCGGTGGTATCAGGCTATTTTGATATGCAAATGAGACATGACATTTTCCATTAACCTTTAATGGAAACACGGTTATCGCCCCTGATATCAGTGACGAAATTCACGTTTCATATAAAAAGAAAAAGTACACGTATATTTTCACGTACATGTACAAATGGGGGGAAAATCCCAAAATCAGAACTGAATATTTACAATAACAAAACTATTATTCAGCGCTGAAATCAGATTAATCCTGGTCCGATACCAGGTCCTCACCACACCAGAATCACTTGGCCCCTCCCAAAAGCAGTAGGATAAGTAATAATCTTACTACAATGTACTTTTATAATGGGCAATAACCCAATTCAACTCACAGGTAACAAAAGAGCCAAAGATAAAAATGTACTGAAGGGTCAAACCAGGCAAATAGTGATTCCTATATGGAGGAACCACTACCGTTAATTTACGTCGTCTCGTTCTCCCGACCACCACCCACGTAAAGTTTTGTATTACTTTTATAATAGTTTTTTTTTCCAATGGAAAATATACAAATTAGGTCACAATTAACAACTAAAGTGTAAATCAGATCTGATTAGCTATTCTGTAGAGGAAGCCTACGTATATCATTTATTTGTTTATTGGGGTCTAACGGCCTATCAAGTTATCAACAGATGCGGTCATTTAAGGCCGGGTCAATGGGTTTAGTAATAAATCCCATATATTACCTGTACAAGTACATGTTCAAGTACATGTACAAATGGGGGGAAAATCCTAAAATCAGGAATGAATATTTTACAATAAAAGAACTATATACTCAGCCCTTTAAATCAGGATGATCCTGATCTGATGCCAGGTCTCGCCACACCAGAATCACATGGCCCCTCCCAAAAGCAGTAGGATCAGTAATAATCTTACTACTTCTATAATGGGCAATAACCCAATTCAACTCCCAGGTAACAGAAAGAGCGAAAGGTGAAAACGTACCTGAGGGCCAAACCAGGCAAATCGTGATCCATAGCGTATTACTTTTATAATATTTTGTTCAGATGTCACAATTAACAACTAAAGTGTAAATCAGATCTGATTAGCTATTATGTAGAGGAAGCCTACATGTATGAATGGAATAGTAACTCTGCTACAGACGGTACAGGAGTAGATTGCAAAGAGTTATTGTTCGCAACTACAATAACATGGTTCAATAATAATGAGACATCAGTGATTCTATATTTTATGTACATATTGGTGTCGTTTTTTCTAAGTTTCGATGTAGAACCAATAATTCATTAAACTGTGTTTATTCCATTGGGTGACAGTTCAGTTGTTACATTTATAATAGTATAGCCAATTGTTCTCGTCATTTTTTAAATTTTATTTCCACTTCAAGGGACCAGGGGTCTCAGAAATGTAATTTCCGTTACGTACATTTACAGGACGTAAATATAGCTTTACATTTACATTTTTTTCTTTTCAACGGCATAAAACATACAACTGAAGGGGCATCTATCTAGAAAAGTGTCAAGAATATGGTAAGCTAATTGTATTAGTGCGAAACAGAGAAATTTAGTAGCAAGTCGTGGAATTTCTCATTTATGGTAACCCAACAACTATATATTTAATATGAATATAAAAAATGTCATTTCGGCAATAATTCTGCGCACGGCTAATGCACAATTCACGTAATGTTTTGCCCAGCTTACGTCAGAATAAATTATGTTGATTTTGGAATAAATCAGCTGATTAACGGTATACTAAGTCACAATTTTATCCCATTCCGATAGTTTGGTAAAAATTTATTCAGAACATGGTCAAAATGATTAGTGGTCCTGCTTACTAAATAATAGATCAACAACAGTCTGTTAAAAAAAAGCTTCATAAACCAATAATACACATGCAAATATACCGACATTGGTTATCATTATATTCCCGTATTATTCGCAAAACTCAAGGACAAAATGGACTGATATTTTGATCAAATTTGGCTGGGTCTCCGCTAGGCGGATACAGATAATAGACGACAGATGAAATAGTAAAAGCATCTGTTTAGCCGTGATTATCTCGGCTAAGAACTGCCTTGAATGTTCAGGGTATTTAGACTGAATATGGACATTTTCACGAAAATTATTATTAGGTGCGCAGAATTAACAGACATGATTGTAATCCCAACAAACATACAGTCTCCACCCCTGCCCATATTTCGTGAGGTCACGCCAATGAAGCAAAGAAGTCCCTCATCACCACCCCAGACCAAACATGGGTACCCTGTGTACAAATAAATTTTAGGAAGCCCACCCACTGCAATACAAATACAAATACTGCACTTCAATTTTTTTACTTGTTTGGTCACTGTTGTTATAGTTTTCTAAATCGTGTAAACACGTGACTTTCTGAAAACACTTGTCTTAAGAAAACAACATGAATAATCAGACATGTAAAATATTGGTGTGTGCAAAGCCACATACACGGTGCGAAGCCGGGTACACTTACTTAAAAAAAATACTGCACCGGCCTATATTCATGATATTTCGGGGAAAATTCACCGCTGTGCAAATGCAGTGTACCTGGATTCGCACACCTCCTCAATTTTTTACTTATTTCATCACTGTTATTACAGTTTTTATAAACACATTTGACTCTCTGGGGGGGGGGGGGGGGGGGGGGGGAGGAGGGGGGGGGATGAAAGTAGTGTCTTTTTTAAGTGGCTAAAAGCCTATATAGACAATAGATAACAGAGAATAGCCTAAATAGATAATGAATCGACTTGTTGGACTGAAAACATACATCCAAAGTGAATCTACAAGTATCGAGGTGCCACAAACACACAGAGTCCGAGATGCACCATAAATTAGAAATTAGCTATTTAAACAACAATTGTGGAAACAACATTGGTCGCGAAAACCAATGACTCGGCACATGCACAGGCAATGTTGAATATCCCCCACCACTTGAATTCATGTTAGATTGAATACAATGGAATTATTTTAGTAGCCCTGTGGTTAAAAGTGCTGTCGAAGTCAGCACGATTCAAATATTGGTCAACAGTAATAAAGAAATAATTCCTACCTGAAACGAATGTTTCGTATCTGGCAGCTAGTAGTAGTAGACTTATGTAAAATGTAGGTCAATTATTGATGCCTCTTGGCTGTCGCCGTATTGTCCTCTCAACTTTAGCAAATTTGCAGAAATGTACGTCTGTAGCTTTCACAAATCGTTGAGTAACAATGAGTATCTGTATTTCCATATTTAGAGCTTATCAACAATGAAGACAGCAATCACGATGGCAGTAGTGTAATGGCAATATGACCAATCATTGTATTATTACGCGTTTGGCAGGACACGAAATATAGTATGACGTCACAATGAAAATACAATCGCATTTAACAACAAATAGTGACTTTTTAAACGTAAAATTTGTTATTGGTTGGTATATTACATTAAAAAAAAGTGTCCTGTGTCCAATAAATTGGACACATGACACTATGGCGTTTAGTAAAAAGGTTCAAATATTGACTCTATATGTGCCAGAGGTTCTAAATGAGGCTCCATACGGGATAATCTATTTAAACTAAATTTCATTGGGAAGCTATTTTTTTGCAAATTACATGCGTATTATTATTTTAATATAACCTATCAATGTTTACAGGTGTTAGCATGTTTCAATATTGAACTAACATATAGCTTGTTGGTATTGGCACACTTTCATTTTAGGAAGTTTCCCGCAGCGAACCCCATTCGGCCCATCGACCGATTGTAATTATAGAACGCCTGTAACTATTCACGAGAATATAGGCGTTCTATGAAAAATCTATCGTTAGCGCGATAGTGGAAAAAGGTGAAGAAATATTGGGGGCTCACGATGAAACATTGGAAAAGGTAGAAAAGGGAAGACGGGTAGTTGCATTATCCTTTCGTAAAAACATTGATATCAACGAAAAAATCTATCGTTAGCGCGATAGTGGAAAAAGGTGAAGAAATATTGGGGGCTCACGATGAAACATTGGAAAAGGTATTGAAAAGGGAAGAAGGGTAGTTGATTATCCTTTCGTACAGTTGATATCAACTATCTTTACGTTAGCGCGATTTAAGAAAGGGTGATAAATTTTGGGGGCTCACTGAAACATTGGAAAAGGTAGAAAAGGGAAGACGGGTAGTTGCATTATCCTTTCGTAAAAACATTGATATCAACGAGTCTGAACGCATGTCCGATAAAATCGCTCCGTATCTAACAACAAATTTTTATTTGAGATATTCATATTCTTACAAGCTAGAACATATGGAGGAAACTAAAAATGGAAAACCTAAAACTATATATTTCACAAAAATCTCGGTGGTAGCGAACCATTATCATCAATGAAAACCGTTAAAAAAATGGCTGTCAGATAAGGAGCAAACACGAATAATGTCCGATAAAATAGACAGACCGAATACAAAGTGGAAGTTTGTAAGATGGGTTAGAGGTTTTTGTAAAGTTAATACAGGGTAGTAGGGTAATAGATTTGGGACTACAATCCAAAGAAGCGGCGGGAGGAGAACTTCCAGAATGGTTGAGGAATAGAAAAGGTATGTATTCTTTAGATAAGTATAATGACGACCTTTGTCTGTTCAGGTGTTTAGCTATGCACCTTGATAAAAAGATCAGACCCGACAGATGTACGGAAAAAGCGAAAGAACTTAGTAAGCAATATTTCGGTAGTAATGTGGTTTCACCAATTCCTTTTTTCGATCTGAAAAAGGTTGAAGAGTTTTTTAAAATCGGTATAGAAGTACATCAACCCACCGAATGTAACGTATGGTGGTTGAAAAAGGTACCAGCGCACTATGATGCGATAGGCAATAAACCAATGACAATAGGACTGTTTAATAATCACGCATTTCTGATAAAAAACCTTAAAAACCTATGTAAAATTTACGCCTGCGATAATTGCAAGCAGAAATTCACGAAAGCGAGTAATATGAAGAGACACGGACCAAAATGTATGAAAGGTGAGACAAAAGTAGTATGCGATGGTAATTATTTAGAGCGCCCGCGTTCGTCGTTCGAGAAAGCGTTCTACCCAAAAGGTTCTAACAGTTATGGGGCGATCGATTGGATGCACTCTGTTGAAAAGCGTGAGGGAATTCACATTCACCACGAACAGTGCGGACACGGAGGTGAAAGATGGATTTTAGGAGCTCCGGTAGATGGATACTGTCCAGAAACCAATACCGTATATCAATATCATGGCTGTTACTGGCACGGGTGTGAGATTCATGCAAAGCATAAAAAAGAAGAACGCGCATCCACAATGAGAAGAGATAAAGTTATTAGAAAAAGCAAAGAATTCAACCTAGTAGTTATGTGGGAATGCGAATTTCGAAGAACGGGTAAAGATATAAAGATCGGTTGCGACACTACTCTTTATCCATATCAGATAGTATACGACTTTGAGGCGTATCTCCAGTCAGAAGTTGAAACTACCGGTAATAGTTTAGAGTACGAAGCTGAGCACGTTCCGGTAAGCGTTAGTATAGGAGATAATTTCTCAGGAACGGTAACTCATATTTGTGATAAAGATCCCGCAAAACTTATAGAAAAATTCGCAGAAGATTTGAAAGTCAGGGGAAAAGCTATAAGAGAAGAAGTATGGTCAAGATACGAATTTAATACGGAATATTTACGCGAAAAACAAATCGCCCAGATCGAACAGTGGATAGAGCAAGTACCGGTTATAGGTTTTAACAGCAGTAAGTATGATATAAACTTAATAAAGAAATATTTAGTAGGTGAACTGTCATCAACAACGAAGAAAGTAATGGTTGGAAAAAGGGGCGAGCGCGACAATATTTCTATTTACTCCGGAGATTTTAGATTTCTTGATGTAATACTTTATACCTAGGACCCGGTGTAAGTTACGATAGTTGGATAAAAGCCTACGACTGCAAAGGACAGAAATCTTTCTTTCCTTACGAGTGGTTCGATTCTACAGACAAGTTGGATTACCCGGGACTACCGGATATAGAGAATTGGTATTCCAAACTATCTGGGAAAATGTTACTAGACGAAACGGAATTAAGTAAATGTCGTAGAATTTTCGAAGAAAATAATATGAAAACTTTCAGAGATTGGTTGAAATATTATAACGATTTAGATGTCGCACCGTTCCTAGAAGCTGTGGGAAAAATGTGTGAATTTTATAAACACAGGGGTGTAGATATTTTAACACTTCCGGGTGTGGCTATACAATATTTATTGAGAGGAACCATTAAAGAACAAAAATCTTCAAAGACGATTATACCGGAGGATGCTCTATGCGCACCGAAAGAAGAAACATACAAAATGATGAAAGACGCTCTAGTTGGTGGTCCATCGATAGTATTTACGCGATATGCGGAAGCCGGTGTTTCAAATATTAGAGTGGGTTCCAAACCTTGCGAGGCTGTTTTGGGGTACGACGCGAACGCGTTATATTTATCTACGTTAAATAAAGGGATGCCGTGTGGGAAAGAAACTATACATCATATAAATAACCCACATAATCCTAAACTTATTAAAAAGTTTAGTAAAAGAGTTTTATCGGAGACTGGTTTGGATTTGCGGAGGTGGATATAGAAGTTCCACGCGACTTAAAAGATAAGTTTTCCGAAATGTCTCCACTTTTTATAAAAACACAGAGAAAGTAGAGGTTGATGAAGTTTCCGCGCACATGTTAAAATATTTAAAATGATACTGGCCCGAACTAGAGGAAATCGGAAGGAAAGAAAATTGGTGGGATCTATGTCGGCCACTAAAGTATTGCTGTACGCGCCACTGTTGAAATGGTATTTAAAACACGGCCTAGTAATAACGGGAGTTCATCGTGTTATAGATTATATTAGTGGTAAACCCTTCGAATGGTTCGCTAAAGAAGTTACAGCCGCAAGACTCACGGAGGATGTAGAACCGAATAAGAAACCGGTGGCCGACATAATGAAATTATTAGGAAACTCGTGTTGCGGAAAAATGATAGAGGCAACGGAGAGACATTTAAATACGACATATACGCGAGACGAAACCTGTGTTGACAAAGCATTAAGATCCGCGTATTTTGACGATTTGGAAGAGATAGGAGATGCGTACGAAATATCTTCAAGAAAACCCCAGTGCTCAGTAAAGAGACCATTCCACTGCGGAATAGCGGTTTATCAACTAGCTAAATTGAGAATGTTGGAATTTTACTACGAATTTCTAGACAAATACGTAAAAAGAGAAGACTTTGAATTAATACAAATGGATACGGATAGTATGTATATAGGAGCTAGTGGAAAGACGATGGAGGAATTGATTAGACCTAACTTACTAGACGAGTTTGAAAAAGAAAAAAAGAAATGGTTGGCTTGGGATAAATGGAGTAATAGAGAGCCAGGACTTTTCAAAATGGAATTTAGCGGAGATAGGGCGATAGCGTTATCTAGTAAGTGTTATTTCGTAGAAAAAATTAATTCTATTAATAAAAACTCTGCGAAAGGAATGTCCAAGAGAACAAACGATTTAAATTGGGATAGCTATAAACGAGTACTGAGCGAAACTACAGAAGATGGAAAACACATTATAGATGTTGCGCAAAATAGAGGATTTAAAATGAAAGACGGCGTTATGAAAACGTACTGTCAACGAAAATTAGGACTATCGGCGTACTACGATAAAAGACGCGTGTTATCGGACGGAATACATACGGAACCTCTCTAACGATCCGGGGGGTAGCTGGGTGTCAGAAGGCACCATAAGAAGTTCTTCGCGAACAAACCCGCGAGATGGACCACCATCTAAATAGTAGAGCACGGGCTCATCGGGTTTGGTAATAGATCGATCTAGATGATACACATTGAGAGACCACACGGGATCAGTCGCGCGGCGGCGGCTGCCACCTTCGAGCTCTCCCGGTTGATAGAGGTAGCGGACGCCAATATCCGACGGAAGTGCAATCGCCGATTGATGCTCCTGTAAACCAACGGGTCGCCCGCGCGAGACGGCGGAGGGCTCTGGTCACCCACTCGGTCGATCGCGTATGAGGATCTACGAGTTCTTTGGCGTATTGGTGACCGAACAGTCTCTCAGCCAGGGTTCGATTGAAGCGTTCCACGATCCCCTGGTCCCGGTGGATGTTGACGCGGCCGCGTCCGATTCAAACTTTGTGTTTAGACAATAGATGAGAGACCGCGCCCATGAACTCGCGGCCGGGATCGACCTGGAGAAGATTTGGCCAATTGAGAGGACTCCTCTTATATATTCGGGAAAGAGCCTCGGCCACCTCCTTAGACTCTTTAGTGACCAACGGCTCAGCCCCCTTATAGCGACTCGCTACGTCAACGATTGTCAGCGCGTACTTGTACATCTTGCGACCGACGCGATCGTGAGGGAGAAACAAGAGATCCGCTTGGTGAACTTGGTTCGGCACCGGCACGTCGAATTTCGGGCGCGGAATATTGCGAGGCTGCGGGTAAATATATCTGCCAGATGGCCTGCTTCTTGAGCCATTCCTTGGTGGCGTTTTCTGAAACCTTGGTCGCTGCCGCGAGGTTCTTGATGGCTGCGAGTCCCTTCCAGTAGCCGCGTGGGCTATAGTACGTATTCGCCAGCTTGCGCGTTAGTTTGGTATCAAGTTCGCGCGTGTTCATCGTAATGCGAAGTATTATAATATATCGGACAATCTCCAACACGCACTCGTCATATAAAAATACGTTGGTTGGTTGATCAGTAATTGTTCAGAATTTGATAAGAATTTGCTAAGAATTTGCTTTATATAAGAGGTTGGTTGCTAAGAATTTTTGCTAAGAATTTGCTGAGCATTTGCTAATTACATTATATAAGAGGTTGGTTGGTTGTTCAGAAATTTCTAAGAATTTTGCTAAGAATTTTGCTAAGAATTTTGCTAAGAATTTGCTTTATATAAGAGGTTGGTTGCTAAGAATTTGCTAAGAATTTTGCTAAGAATTTTGCTTTATATAAGAGGTTGGTTGGTTGTTCAGAAATTGCTAAGAATTTTGCTAAGAATTTGCTTTATATAAGAGGTTGGTTGCTAAGAATTTTCTAAGAATTTTGTTCAGAAATTAATAAGAATTTTGTTCAGAATTTTGCTAAGTATTTGCTTTATATAAGAGGTTGGTTGGTTGTTCAGAAATTGCTAAGAATTTTCTAAGAATTTTGCTAATTACATTATATAAGAGGTTGGTTGATCAGTAATTGTTTATTTTGTAAAAAAATAATTAATTTAAAATTTTCGATTGAATATAGTAGCCGACGAGACCCACCACACCCATTCCTACGACGATGAACGCGATCTCGCGGTCTTTTTGGGTCTCTGACGGTACATAGAAATCTGAAAGTTGGGGCTCACGATCCAGCGGAGCGAGACTTCTCTGCGGATATGCCAGCGCGTACTCGCGGTTGGCTTCTTCAACGTTCTGGAAAGTTTGCGCGGCGTGTTTCTCGCGGCGAAGCTCTTCGTTGACCCAGTCCAGATGGGCGGTTCGTTTTTTCGACCACGCTTCCTTTGCGCTATTGAGTTGTTCTACAGCTAAATCGTGACTTACGCTCCTCATCCACGTTCGAGCTTTTCATTTTCGTGAATAGAAAGTTGCTACCGCTGAACGCCAATGCGTTTACGAGCGCACCACCTATCATTATTCCGATCGAAGCCATTTTTATTTCCATATATTAACGGGTAGAATTCCAGCTTTAACTAGATAATTTCGGGTCCAAACTGCGGCCGCTACATCTAAGGTCGTGAGCCCTACGTCTCTAAAAGTAAAGTCCAATTTGGGAGCGGACCCTCCTAAGACCCTCTTTGATAGTTAAGCATACCCGATACTGAAACCCGATATCACCACGGCGTGATAAAGCGCATTCACTAACATTTTACCATCTTGTTCAGCCATTATTGCATATAAAAAGGACCACGTTTAATGTTTAAATGGGGCGCATCCCTCATCGATTGTATCGGAATTGCGTCCAACAGTGTTGGGGGTTGTTTTTTTTCAATTTCAGCCTCGTTGATGATCAGTTGTTGAAACGGTAAAGCACATACAGGGTGCCCACAACTGACAGACCACCAACAACAACAACCCACGGGATCCAATCAGTTGGAGCAATCGGTTCCAATCCAATAGCGATTGGGGGAGAAACAGCTGCCACCGGGTGTTTTGTCGTCTCTGTCTCCGATTGCAACGACCGTTTGGCCTCTCGAAGCTCGGCGAGTATTTTATCTTGTTTAACTTTTCGTGCGGCAGCAGCCGCTCTCCCAGCCGCCTGTCTTTTGGGATTTTTTATACGCTGAATGTCATCCAGTGACGGAGTAACACTCGGGTTCGATTGTGTTGGAGCAATCGGGTTCAACACCGTCACTCTCGCGGGTGCGTCTTGTGTCATTTATAATATTAGGGCTTATAGTTTGTGGACATATATGTCCAAATTGACAGTGTTTACCCGTGATCAACGCGGTTGTCAGCGGAGCTAAGTACATTCCAAACTTGTGATAAAATGAGCAGCAGGCTGTTCTAAGAGTGTGTCCTATAAAAGGGTCGGTCTCTAGATCGCCAATCAATCCCGCGGTGTCTGGTATAGGGAGAAGTATACTCCCGCGGTGTCTGGTATAGGGAAGTATACTAACGGCGGTAGCGTAAAAATAAATAGCCGCCGATCCGATAGTTTTCGTCATCTCCGCGACTATTTTGGATTCGTATCGCGCGTACATTTTATCGACCTCCGCATCCGACATCTTATCCACCTGACAAACTGAGACTCCTACCGAGATAATGCTCCGATTATCCCCCAGCAACCAGCGCAGCCAACCGCTCGCGTCGCGCCGCGTTTTCATTTTCTTTCGGGACCGTATCGGCAGCCGTGCTGACAGGTGTTCCTACAGTTTCAGTCGTGTCGGCAGTCGGAGCGACTGTTTCTTCCATTAGCTGATCGAGAAGTTCGTTGCAGTTCATTATTGCTAATTTTCTTAAAATTATTCTTACGAGTCTCATAAGTCTAACATATTGCCAAGCGCACCACCAGATACTTATGATCACCGTTATGCTCATAATAAAGCTCGCAGCGGAGCAACAAATTCTTAGCAATTGCTCAGCATTGTTAAGCATTTTCTCAGCATTGTTAAGTATTTGTTAAGCATTGTTCAACATTGTTAAGCAATTGGTCAGCATTGTTAAGCATTTACTCGGCAGTTAGTAAATTAATTAATTACATACATTATAAGCAGTTGGTTGATCAGTCTTTAGCAGAAGCTTGGCGTGTTTAGTGTTGGCGTGTTTAGTGTCGAACCTCCAGGCGCTCCTTGCGCGTTGGAATAACGTCGTTCTCTCCAAGACATTCATCGAACGAGTCTCAGTCCTTGCAGTGGAAGAGGGCGACCCATTTCGTTTGCTCGCGCAGATCCTTGAGGACGGCGTTGTACTTCTGAGTGGAGATCCATACGCTTTGCCTCGCATGGCGGCCAGAAAATGCGAGCTCGGAGAGCATGTCCTTCTTTTTGGTCCTCGCCGCCTTGGCCGAGCAATCATCAATAGGGTGGGCTCTCCCTGGAATATTTGATAGAAGACACGCAGCCAACCGTGAAGCCTGTCGCCGGGGTCAATAACATATACCTCAGGGTCGGTCCATATCCAAGGGCGCCGCTGATAAGTCTCGTTGTGCCGCAGTGGGACACAGGATCACGATGTGATGAAAGGCATCGTGGTAAGAGCCCTCGAGTAAGTCGAGGATGAAAACCATTTTTCCGCATCCTGTCTGCCCACATATTATAGCAGAGTGTGCATCTCCAATCGCGAATTGGTATTGATTTTTAGTACATCGCTGAGACGTATCGGCCATCTTCGATGTTGAGTTGCGCGTCCGTAATTATATATAAGTACACGTTCAATGCGCCAGCTCCATCCGCCTCTTTGGTTATCTGGATCGTCACACCCTCGCTAGCGTTCTCAACTTGGCGTCCGCTACCGTGCATTTGGTCGTCGTCGCTGGCTCGCGTGTCTAGCCATAACGCGTATTTGGTTGTCGGGAAATCCGCGAGGGAGACGTCCGAGAGCTGCAGGTCTTTGGCAACCGTGGCAACCTCCGGGGAACGCTTAGAGCCGGAAGCAAAATGTTTCCTTACTTCGTCCCACTGCTGGTGCGCGCGAAGAAGGACCCGCGCTGTAGAGTTGATTGGGTAATCCCTCGATCGTCACCTCTACCTTCGTGATTTTGGGGTTATAAAATTTGTCGGATTTTCTAGCACCGAGCGCGAACCGACCCTCCTCGAACAACATCAGTATACCTTTCATCGAGCGGGCGGGTGGGACGTTGACATTAATATTCCACAATGTTTCGCTTTTGTCTTTCGTCATCTTGCGGTGGCGAAGAACTCGGTCGTAAAGTATAGCAACGCGCCCGAGTTCGGGCATCGTGACCATGTCGTACTCCAGCGAAACATTGTCGATCGTATACTTCGATGTCATGTCAGTGGCCATGAGAACTCGGCCGTAGTCATTGAACGTTAGTTCGTATTCGAGGCGGTCAGCCAAAGCACTCTGATAGTAGGGCATGTGACTCTCCAGCAACTCAAAGTCGAGCGGGATGTAGAATCGGTTGCCGTAAGCGGCCGCAACCGCGTTGTCGCTCGCGATGTTATCTACCTTGTCACCAGCCCCGATTCTAAGTCTGGTTACGTTCCTATTTCGGCTGGTGTCAATACCTTATATACCCGCATTTTCGCGCTCTTGCGCCGTCTTCCACAGGTCCTGGTAACAATGGTAGACGTCGCTGTCATCGATCGACAACACCCCATTACCAGAAATCTTTATCATGGTCTTCTTGACGATGGTTCGGTCCGCGTCCGTCGATGTAAGCGAAATAGTGAAAGCGAGGCGAACAGTCCCCGGCGTAATGACGTCGCTAGCTCCGAGGTTGGGGAAGCGAACTAAGAGTTGCTGGTTCTGGTCGATCGTTGAGGGGTTGTTCGTAATAACGACACTCTGTCTCACGCCTTTTGCCCCGAGGGGCTCACGCAGTCTGCAGTATGGATTGAGTTTGCGACCGTATTGACTCGAAGACATAATCTATTAAACCTGTATGGTTTTGTCTTTAATATAATAATAATTTATTAAAGATGGCTGGTCTCGATATTGGCATGGACGAAGGGGCTTGGACGATTTCGATGACGAAACGACCTTCATAGAGCCCCCACCCGAGAAAAATACACATTTAGAAATGTGGGAGGCCCCACCCGAAACTCCGGCATGGGCGGGCGGTGCCGATATTCCTGCGGGGATCTCCGAGGGTGAGCTGGCGTCTCTCAAGGAAACGAACTCTGGTGAAACGGTGGGAGAGTGAGGTGTCTAAACACGGCATCAAGGCCACGTTGGAGTTCCGCAGCACATTAAAGCGGAGACCTGTGGGTTAAATGGAACAAGAACTGGAAGTTGCTGACGTACAAGAACGACCCGACCAAGTTCCTCAGCCCCTCTTCATTGAACCGATATGGAGCACTCCTCGCTTGAGCTCTCGGAGTGATCGATGATCGGGCGCTGTTGTCTAAAAAAATGGTAAAAATCTTTCAGACTACAGACAAAAAGCTGGAGAAGACGGCCGCCACTATAGAAACGATCGAGCTCAGCGAGATACCTCGCGTAGCCACCGACGCTATTAACACGATTGAAACCACAGTCAACGAAATAAACGGCAAGAAGTTTGACCCACCGTTACCTCTTCGCGAACTCCGGGGACACGATAAGGTTCTGCAAACTCGGGGCGAACTAGTCAATAACCTCTCCAAACTCACCGCGCTGGACGAACATATCGCTCTAGAAGAAAGAAAAATAAAGGAAGCACGTGGTGATAGAGAATCTACCGATCGCATCAACAAACTCCTGCGATCGTTGCGGGATGAAAGAGAAGCTCGCTTGGAGGCTGCCTCGACTAACCGTGAGACGCTTTCCGGTCAATTAAGTCGGAGCCGCGAAACAATCTCGAGGGTCCTGCACGAGGACACGACACTCGGTGAACGTCTTCGCACTCTGTTCAGAGAGAAGGGGGTCACGATAGTAACCATCATCGCAGCTTTCACCATGATTATATCGACCCTAATTCTATCTATATCGTCTCTAGTTCTATCTATCACAGGTGGTTCGGCACCAGCACCCGTGCCAGCACCAGCTCCATCCGGTGGAGCCAAAGAATGGATAAAAAAACAACTAAAAGCCCTCGCCAATCTCTTGGCTAAATTAGCAGGAAAATTGGCTGCCGCGCTGCCCGGGTTGATAGGAGGTCTCCTCTCCTTCTTACTATCTATATTATCAAAAACGGCTGGATGGCTCGCCAATAATGTTTGGGCTTTAATCGTGGCGATCGCCGGTCTCCTACTATTCTCCACTCGAGAGTTTCTAAAACCAAAGCGCAAGTAGTCCGATTGCCACGAGGGCAACGACGAGTCCTAATTTCTCCTCCTCGTGGGTTGTGCTTCCAATGTCAACAGTGTTCATGATTGGTGTTTCCGCCGGTGAAACAACGGGTTTAAATGAACTTGATTCGTGAATTGGGGTGGGTGTATCCGATTCGTGAATTGGGGGTTTTATAAAATCGCTTCCACTGTTGGGGGTGCGCTTGATGATATCCACATTCACGTTCCCGTTGTGGCCGATTTTTTGATTGGCGGTGGCGATTACGATTTGATTATTGTAACCGTCAACCGGGTCGTCTCGTAGTATCATATTGCTCGGCGCCATATAAAGACCTATACCAAATACGTAGTCTACTGGGGTACTAGCATTCTGTAAAACGTCTTGATAATTCTGGATCGCCTTCTCCAGGTCCACCGTAGCTGAGATGGCGTCCTCTACAAGTGCCAAGAATTGTTTTTGCGCGTCAAACGCGGTTCCGACTCCTATTATAGAACTGCGAGTTTGCTTCTGTGCGCCGAGGATGGCCCAGACGTACGCGCGAATGGAATCGTTCAGACGGGTAACACCGGCCTGCGTGAACCCTAGACCGTCGTCCAATATAAAGGTTTCTATACCCTTCTGCACGTTTTCGTCTTGTAAAATATAATCGACGTGAGCTATTTTTGGTGGTAGCCAATTGCAGGAAAAAACACCACAATGCCGACCTCCAGATACTTCCGGCCCGAAGGTCATCGTCGCGGGATCAAAATTCCCGGCGTTCCGACTGACGATGTGGTCACCCGATCGATCGTGTCTAAAATCAGTCTGCGTCCAATTCCCGGACTGGCCCCGAATGAGAACGGTGCCCAGGCTGTTGCTGTTAGGAAATACTTTCTGTCTCCAGTCCGCATCTTTTGAAACTTTAAATTCGTTACACAGTCTTTCGAACGCCTTACGGTCGTATGTGTTGGAAATGGGGTTCCAGCCATT
Source organism: Conchocele bisecta (assembly GCA_029237695.1). Lineage (NCBI taxonomy): Eukaryota > Metazoa > Mollusca > Bivalvia > Lucinida > Thyasiridae > Conchocele > Conchocele bisecta. The sequence goes on along the minus strand of CM055266.1, from coordinate 98,825,076 downwards.
GTCTTGAGGTAGTGGAGTACCTAGTTCTTTGAGAATCCTCCTAATTGCATAATACACATGAAAGTTGTAGACGCTACTGCTTAACATGCTGTTACTGTCTTTTATGTGGTCTCTGAAAGAGACGCCACACCCGGTTGTGGCACACCACACTGTAAAATTTAGTTGGTTCTGCCAGAACTGCATATGATTATTGTTCCAGTTTGTTATCCTGTGTAACTGTTTTAGGAAGTTTGTACTTTTCAAATATGTTAGTGAAATTTGTGTCGAAACCCGCGCCCAAACTAGCTCTTATTGTGGGGTGCACAAGCTCACCAATGGTGTTCTTTTGAGTGTATACACCCCCGACTGAATACTTTGCATTAGTGTTAAAGCTAAATGCTTGGGTATCCATTGAAAGATATTTATTATGTTTGCTTCTATCACTAATGTTCAAAATGAGAGTTGTGAACTTCAAAAGTCAATCGACAACTGCTGCGGAAAACGCCGGATAGGCCTCAGATCAATCACCTTCACAGTTGGGTGGAAAAACATTGAACGGTTAGAGGGAATCTATTCCGGAGATGATATAGATCTAAAGGACTCCGATAATCCTGCAGAATTGCTTAGAACCCTTAGGGAATCAGTTGTCGCATTACATCCTGGCCTTTGGGGTTTCGGAGATGTCCAAGGTTTAATCGCGACGAATATGCCTGGTAATGGCACTCTCACAGTCTCAAAAGCCACGGGACTTGCGACATTGTCCGTTGATAAAAAAATAAAAATCACTCCGGGATTGGCCTCAATGTTAGGATTTAAATTTGCACCCACTTACAACGAGGATGAAGGGCGAGAGTTCCCGTTGAAATTTGTCTTCCCCGTGGGCGAGCACCGCGGCGATACCCCGGTGGACTTCATCTTCACGAAAACTCTCAGGGTGCACCTGGGTCAAATGAACACATCGTGCAACACGTTAGATGGAGCTCCCAGCACATTATTAAAAACTGTGCCGGCCAGCGATTGTTTCTATGGTGAGACTGTGACATTAGACTTCCCACACCCCGAGATGAAAGTTTTGGAATCGGGACACATCCACGAGTTGAAGATTTCTATTCTTGATGATCAAGCGAGAAAGTTGAATAACTATTACCCGATTTCGATCGTTCTCGAAATAACCGATTAAACATTAATATATATATACATATTAATCATGAGCATATACGGTCCAGGTAGTTCCAACTTAGAACGGGACGTTCCCGTCGCGGCCGCGGCATACGATGAAGCCACAATGAGAAGACTGGAGAGGGGCGTATCACAGTCCCACACAGTTTTAACTAGGGCGGTTGAACAAATTAGAACATTGCAAGCTAGCAGACACGTCATAACAATTTGTGCCGAGGAGCGGGGTTCACTAAGCGAGGGGGCCTACGAATATTCATTCGGTGCCAACGCGAGCAACAGATATGGAGGATACACCATGGCAGTGTCCGGGACGATTTTTCGAATGGCGGTCTGCTCGGTCAACTTTCGCGGACACGCCATTGGCGAAGTCCGAGTGAATGTCGTCCTGAATGGTGTAGAACAGAATATTGGCATCACCAAGCACGCGGGGCAGAGGTCAGGGTTTACTATATTCGATGATGACACTACAATTAAAGTTTCGGCAGGTAGTGTTATTAACTTTGTTACAAAAATTGGCGACCAATCGGCGACCCGGCATCCTTTAGGATGACCAGAATCGTTGAGATACAACATATTCTACAACACGAGGGAGAGACGCGGACGGGATATGCGAAGAAATATAGACGGTCGGTCAATATATTAGAGGGGGTGAGCACCGCGTTAGCCTCAGCATCCGTTATAAGTGGGGTGGGGAGTGTGTCTTTATTGTCAACAATCGTCGCTGCACCGGTCGCGGTGGCCTTGAGTGGTGTAGCGGCGGGGGCGGGACTGCTTTGCATGACGGCCAGACTCGTGGGCCGAAAACTAGAGGCCAAGAGTCGAAAGCACGATCGAATAGCGGTTCTCGCGAGATCTAAGAAAAACAGTATCGACGTTATCGTATCGAAAGCGATAGCCGACAACGATATATCAGATAGCGAATTCAAAATGGTCGTCGAAGAGATGGTCAGATACCAGGAGTTAAAGGGTACTATCCGGTCCAAGGCTCAACCACAAATTCTCGCGGACGAAGATATAAAAAAACTCGTTATGGAAGGGAGGGCCGACGAGAGAAAAAATCTCCTCGCCCGTCTCGGGACGTGATATGCTTATTCGTGTGTCTACAGCGACATCAGGATATTCCTCCACCATACATTACAGCTGTTCCGACGGCCCCTCCATACGGAACATAATAATTTAGGGCCCCGTTGCGACACCCACTGACCACCATACATTTCTATAGCCGCGTATCGATATACTTTGTGGATTTCTTTACCCGATTTTTTAAATTGTTTATAATTTTATTAAAATTAATTAATAAATTGTTTACTAAAATAACGAACCATCCCGGAAATTCGTGAACCTAGCTAAGTGTTTATAAATAATTATTAAATTAATTAATAATAATTTTTACAAAACTAATTATCAAATTAATAAAATAACGAACCATCCCGGAAATTCGTGAACCTAGCTTAGTGTTTATAAATAATTATAATTTGCGCACCATTTTTATGTTGTATAGGAAACAGGGAAAGAAAATTCTTCAAATATTCACTCGTCCTGATTTTGATGGAAATGGCAAAAATAAGTCATTTACATACAAACATTTGAAATTTCAACTCGTCCTGCAGGCATTCCCACTCGCCATGGCGAGCGGACGAGTGGAATTTTCGTTCCCTGGGAAAGTGAGGAGTATATATACGTTTGAAAGCCTTACAACAATTGGTCTCATCTCGTGTGTGCCATGTTGTTGATCGGTATGAAGTCCGTCTCGTCTGTTTAATGGTAGCAGTCTCTAAATGTGTGTGTGTGTGTGAATTGGTGATGGAATTGTATAGCTCAAAGGTGCCGGCCTAAAAGATTTCTACCTAAGAGCTTGCAATTTCGGAAACCAAATTCACATAGGCTCACCTTACTTCGCTGGTTTCTCTGAATTGAGGAATTGGCAATGGGGTTCAAGGCGACCCGTAAAATGAGACTGTGAGCCAACAGATGAGTGGGCTTAAGAAAGGTCCCAACACCCCCAGTGGCTGGGTGCCGGCTAGAAATCTGCCCAGTCGCTGGGGTTGTGTACACGAGTGGAGGCTTTTGCTATTTTTTAAACAAATTATTTATAATCGTAGAAATAAATTAGCTATAGTGGAGGAGGAAAATGCCGTGTTGAAAAATAAATATGACAACGGGATGAAAATAAATCCTTTTTATTACTATAGTGTTATCTGTTCAAATGGACGTTAAATGAACATGAGGTATTTATGACGACACGAAAACAAATCCTTTTTAGTACTATAGTTTTTATCTGTTCAATTGAGCAAAACGTGATGTATTTATGACACCTATTGTCACGTTTTTTGTGTTGGTGACCAGTTTGTGATATTGGACGAAACGGTGTTTTATCGGGGGTGGTGGTGGTAGTATATAGGGGTGAAAATGATACCACCGTTAGGTGGTATCATTTTGACTCCCTATATACTACTACCAGAGATATCGACTCTGATAACCATTGTAAATGTTGTAGTGTAACAAAATCTAGTGATCTGGCAAGATCACACTGTTGCCCTACAGACATGTTGATTAGTCAAAGGGAGATAAGTAGCGATAACAGTAGACCTTGCAGTATAACAAGAACCCCGGATACACTACAATCCAACCGTTGTACTGGCAAGATGGAGATGGGTAGTAAGGACACTAGTAGTGATGAGAATAGTATGATTGAAGTAGAAACGTTGGAAAATGGAACCGAAGCGACCAATAGAACTCGGACAAGACAAACCAGTAAGTCAGACTGCGACAGAATAAGATGCAATGTTTTATTAGAGGCCTGTACAAGTACAGACAAAAACAGTGCGAATGTCCAGTGTGACCCAGGCCCTTCTAACTTGGTTAGTCAATCCACCGGAAATGACAATACTCAGACAATACCGACCCTCCAGACTGATTCTGACAAGAATAGTGTCAACATTGAGAATCGTGATCTGGGTAAAGTTGGTGAATACCAACACACTGATCCGGTACTGAATGTTGTGTGTGAATGGTACAAATTGGGAAACAGACCAGAGTGGTCAACCATAGCCAAACATAGTGTTGAGCTAAAATACTACTGGTATAGATGGGAATCTCTAGTGGTACAAAATGGAGTACTATATAGAAAGTGGGAAAATGATTATGGTACTGAAGTTGAGCTACAGGTGGTCGTTCCAAGAAGGTTACGAGCCACAATATTGACACAGATGCATGATAGCACTACCGCCGGACACTTAGGTGTGAGAAAAACATTACATAGAGACAAAGATTCTTCTGGTATGCACTCAGAAGAGATGTAGAAAATTGGTGCCACAAATGTCAAATTTGTGCCGCACGGAAGACACCGGCGAGAAAGCCAAAGGCACCAATGAAACAATATAATTCTGGTGCAAGATGGGAGAGAGTAGCCATTGACTTCCTAGGACCGCTAGGAAAGACTGAGAGCGGAAATAACAACCTGATGGTCGTTGATTGTTATTTCACAAAATAAAATGGACGGAAGCAATACCAATAAAACACTTGGGAGCTGAACATGTAGCGAGAGAGCTAATTGATAAGGTATTTCAAAGAATGGGAATTCCATTACTCTTACATACTGACCAGGGAAGTACGTTTGAGAGCCAGTTGTTCCAAGAAATGTGCAAATTACTGAATATCAGTAAAACACGGACGACTAGTGGTCGCCCATGTTCGGATGGAATGATTGAGCGAGCGAACAGAACGATTCTTAACATGTTGTCAGCTTTTGTAGCTGAACATCCAAGAAAATGGGATGAGATGGTACCTTTCTGTATGATGGCTTATCGCAGTTCAGTTCATGAATCGACTGGGGTCACACCTGCTGCGATGATGTTTGACTCCGAGATCCGGTTGCCTGTGGACTTGATCCTGGGACAACCTGAAACACGCCCTGAAACAGATAGAAAGTACAGCTCAGGTTATGTCAATCAACTGGAGGGAAAATTACTCCAGATACATGAATTTGCTCGGACAAAGCTGAACATAGCGAGTAATGTCATGAAACGCAACTATGATGTAAAAACTAGCTTCACCACATATCAGGAGGGTGATGCAGTATGGTACTACAACCCAAAAAGAAAAGTGGGAGTGTGTAGTAAATTGATGCGACCGTGGTGCGGTCCGTACAAGATAATCACAAAGATGAGTGATATTCTCTACCGAATTAGAGAAAGTCAGAGGCACAAGCCAAGGGTTGTTCACCACGACAGGCTTAAGCCATTTAGGGGTGACGTACCAACTTGGTTCAACTCAAACTGATTATTTTTGTTGTAACTGACCAAATCCTCCAATGTCCCAAATTCCCTGAACCAATTATCACTAGTCATTATATTCCCGATAATTGTTGTTAAATAATTGTACATGTATGTATTATGTTTGTATGCAAACCATTGTTGATTCATTACCTTGATTGCTTGAAACATATGGATCGTCACTGACTTGTTGCTGGATGACTCGCACAATCTGAAACAAGAGAAATATGTCTGAAACATTGAATGATGATGTTCGATGATGTTGCAAATGATACCGACTGACTTTTGCATAACGGAAAAGTATTCATTGATCTGAATAATGGAAACTGATTGGCAGAGCAACGTGATGTGTTACTGTAACTTGTAAATTAGTCACAAATATTAGACGACATGTGGTTACTGAAAACTAAAGTCGCTGATTGTGCTGGCTCGGTGGTGTAACAAATGATCCAAGTACAGATAGGCTAATACATGGAAGCTAAGACATGTATCTTGTCTATTTTCAGAATGATGTCACCTATCAATGTGCCATATGGTGGTGAATGGGCACCAAACCTGGTATTCATGGTAATGGTAGTTACCAGGAAATGAGCGTTAATACTTAGCACCATGTGGTGAAAAGTGTTCTATGAACTGACCATAAACTCAGATGCCAGAAAAATCAAGCTCACCTTGTGATGGTATTGGCTAGCTGATGATATGGAACGCATTTGTTACCCAAACCAGTCTGGAAGCAGGAATATTGCTTGGTATTGGCCGAGCTTGCTTTTGTCTGGTAATGATTATTGATGGCTATATTCAAAATCAAAGATTATTTGTGATGACAAATTATGTTGAAACAGGTTTGTCAGGAGAAACGTATTGACCTGATCTGATTGGTGAAAAACAAAGTCGTGGTAATCCCACCAAACTCTGCATCAACAACAGAGTAATTGACCAAAACCGAATCCGGTATAGTACCAAACTGACACAAAACCAAATACGGTAATGAACAAACTTAATCATTACTGTCTGAAAACTGAAACCGATATTGATCCCAGATCCGGGATTGACCCAACACCAGATCCGGGATTGATCCGACACCAGATCCGGGGGTTGACTAAACACCGGATCCGGAATTGTGCCTAACTGATATGTATCCAAGGGAGATACATGCAATCTGATCCTTACCTGAACAACTAACTGGATGTGTTGGCCCAAGCTGATATCGGTGGGATTCTTGATAATCACACCAGACCTGGAACTGATCAAAACCGGACCTGTAGTACAAGATAACATTTACAGATGAAGACCGATTTGAATTGTGAATTGTTATTGTATTCATGTAAAATTAAAACAACCGAGATGTTTCATAAATTATAATCTGTGTCAAAGTCTGATTAATACATAAATACATAATTATATGTCTGAGTTGCATATACACGGTTACACCGGTAATAATATAATTATTTTAATAAATTAATTGTCTCAGATGTTTTAATGATTAAATGTACTATTAATTGTCATAATACTTGTAATAGTAAGATGTGTTTATTATTGTAAAATTGTAACAATGGTAGCGAACTTGTAGTACGAAGCCGGACAGTCCGGTCACGTGACAACTTGTGTTATTAATTAGGTCAATTTAATTTAGTTCCACTTCCAGTCAAATTTTGCAAACGCAAACAAACTTCATCGCTCAATTTGGGGACCAAATTCTTTTGTAAGTTGGGGGCAGTGCTACGCTGACCGGCCTGACACATTAAATTGACCATTGTTCCATGCGAGAATTGTTGAGAAACCGGTGCTAACGTACTCGCTTGAAGCTGCGAGTGGGCGTTCTACTCTCGGTTCGTTTGCATCAATAATAATTATTGTCATGCGCTAACTACGCATTGATTATGTGAATAACATTGTACATTACCTTTTTGCTGAATGTCATGTCTGTATTATTAATATTATTGACGCTGGAGACGATTTTCTAAGCCGCAACATTGCAAAAGCTGTGTTGTTCGCCATCTTGGATTTATGACGTAACAGCCAGACTCGCTTTCACCGTCCGACTTCGGATTACCGAAATCGGCCGAGTTAACCCGAAGACGGTATGACGTCAACTCCGGTGTTCCCTCACGTGATGCCGTGGGTATAAAACGGAACGTCACTACCAGATCTGGCCTTCTGAATGCCAATAGACCACTGACCAACATCGCACTCCCGACTAGGTGAATTAGCTTACTACCACTACCAGATCTGGTACTCTCTAGAAACAAAAAGATGAGTCCTCCAAGAACAGAGGTAGTAGATAATTCCACCCAGTAGGGAAATTAATGACTAGTAGATTCCACCAAGTCGATCTTAACTTGACAAACACCAGATCCGGGGGTGGAAGCACCGACTAAATTCAGAACCCCGAATCCGGAGTTGGCTGAGCACCGACTTGGGGAGTCAATCCCCATAGCATCTAGGCTTACACCTGCTATGATTTTGTTGTATGATTAAACAGGCTTCTATTATTGACAATACATATTTTAACCTCCACTGAATTGAATAAATATATTGAACTTGTAATAAATCTCCTCCTCTTTACACAGCCAATCATCAGATCTTACCCCACCCAGGTTCACCATATAACCAACATTCAAGCCAAACCGCTCGGCTTATAATTCGAACCCGACTACTGTAGGCGACCCACATCCTGACCTACTTCGTGTAGGGGTCGCCGTTACAATATGAACAGTGAATTACGCTGTATATGAACAGTGAATTACGCTGTATATGAACAGTGAATTACTGTATACAAACAGTTAATTACTGTATAATTATGAACAGTGACTTACGCTGTACGCTTTATATGAATAGTGAATTACGATGTATATGAACAGTGAATTTCGCTGTATATAAACAGTGAATTACACTGTATGTGAACAGTGAATTACTGTATATATGAACAGTGAATTACTGTATATATGAACAGTGAATTAAGCTGTATATGAACAGTGAATTACGCTGAATATGAACAGTGAATTACTGTATATGAGCAGTGAATTACGCTGTATAAGAAAAGTGAATTACTGTATACGAACAGTGAATTACGCTGTATATGAACAGGGAATTACGCTGTATGTGAACAGTGAATTACGCTGAGAGAATTACGCTGTATATGAACAGTGAATTACTGTGTATGAAGATACGAACTGTGAATTACTGTATATGAACAGTGAATTACTGTATACGAACAGTGAATTACTGTATATGAGCAGTGAATTACAATGTATATGAACAGTGAATTACGCTGTATATCAACATTGAATTACTTTATATGAACAGTGTATTACTTTATTCGAAATGTGAATTACTGTATACAAACAGTTAATTACTGTATATGAACAGTGACTTTCGCTGTACGCTGTATATGAATAGTGAATTACGATGTATATGAACAGTGAATTTCGCTGTATATAGACAGTGAATTACGCTGTATATGAACAGTGAATTACTGTATATATGAACAGTGAATTACTGTATATATGAGCAGTGAATTAAGCTGTGTATGAACAGTGAATTACGCTGAATATGAACAGTGAATTTCTGTATATGAACAGTGAATTACGCTGTATAAAAACAGTGAATTACTGTATATGAACAGTGAATTACTGTATACGAACAGCGAATTACGCTGTATATGAACAGGGAATTACGCTGTATATGAACAGTGAATTACGCTGAGTGAATTACGAGCGCGATCGCTCTCTCTGTGATTCGCGTGTGAATTATGTATTCTCGGCGCTCTCTCTAAAGTGAATTACTGTATACGAAACAGCGAATTACGCTGTATATGAACAGGGAATTACGCTGTATATGAACAGTGAATTACGCTGAGTGAATTACGTTGTATATGAACAGTGAATTACTGTGTATCAAGATACGAACAGTGAATGACGTTGTATATGAACAGTGAATTACTGTATATGAGCAGTGAATTACGCTGTATATGTACAGTGAATTACGCTGTATATCAACATTGAATTACTTTATATGAACAGTGTATTACTTTATTCGAACTGTGACTTACTGTATATGAACAGTGAATTACGCTAGTATATGAACAGGGAATGAATGTATATGAACATTGAATTACTGTATACGAACAGTGAATTACTGTATAATTATGATCAGTGAATTACGCTGTATATGAACAATGAATTACGCTGTAGTTCACACCAGTAGCAGATTTCACCAACATTGCAAAGTATACTTATCTATCAAAGTATACTTTGAGGGAGAAATTTTCAATTTAAGGATAAATTTATTAATTATTATTATACTAAATTTATTACATTATTACAGCCATTATGGCTGTGATAATGTAATAAATTCAGTATAATAATTCTACATACTTGTAATCATCAAATATATGCAGTCGTCAGTTCTATATTAAATAATACATTTCTGGAAAAATAAATGATTACTCCCTCAAAGTATTCTTTGCTAGAAAAGTATACTGTGCAATTTTGATGAAATCGGCTACTGGTGCGAAGGAATTCATTGTAATAAGGTGTCTTGAACCAGATTAGGACACAGCTCAAAGTGTTTATAAAAAATATAGTACTGAATGTTCAGTCCTTCTATATGTACCATACGTGCACATTATCATGAGAATATTATTTCGCCGTCGGGGAAGTAAACTAGATAATAAGATACCCAAATGAGACGCAGGAACCCACGTAAATAAGAAACAAACGCAATACACCATGCTAAACACATGATAGCACATGCAGAGTGGTGGTCCAGGCCTATGATCTTTCAAAAAGGGACGACCCCCAATCAATCACTCCTTATAATGGGCAATATCTTCGAACGGTACGGGAGTAGATTGCAATAGTTACCTTCGCAACTAGCAAACCTGCCGCTGAATGTGAGCTGGTGAAAAATGTTGCAGACAACCATTTGTTAATTGCTAGGGAAATTAAACAAAGATTCATATGCTGAAATGGTACACATATGTAAGGGTTTGGATAAGCTGTTGGTTTCGATTTGAATGTGTAATCATTCAATAGTAACATGCATCTGTGTCAGATGACATTTCACATCATTTGGAAGGTAAATGAATGAGTATTAAGACCACATAATCAATCATACTTGAATTAGTATTCATTGTCTGGAAAATAGGTATATACTACTTAGTGTGGCCTAGTGGACAACACATCCACCACACCAATAGGAGGTCGAAGGTTTGAGCCTTGGTCGGGATTGTATGGCCATTTGGTGAACTGTCAGCTAGTTATATTAATGGTATCAATTGCTTTCCTGCATGATTCCAGAAATGTGAGATATGGATAGAGAAACACTGTTCTTCATGATTAGGTGTCTCATCAGATAACTGGATGGCACTTGAGTGTTAGCTCTTATCATCAATGGCCAAATCTGATTATTTAACACGCTTAGATTCATTATTGAATTAAGTAAACTGGGGCTCGTTTCACTAAACTTCGTACGATTAAAATGTTCATAGGCGCAAATTTAGAATCGTCTGGAAATTTCAATTCATGGATTTACATGTATTGAGCATATGCTGCATATGCAGCCTATGCTCAATAAATGTAAAATTAATACTTTTTTGCAAGAAAGCAATGTTAATGTGAAATTTACAGACTATCGTAATTTTGCACTTACGAACATTTTAGTCGTACGAACTTTAATGAAACGGGCCCCTGGATTGCCCTGAGTTGTGTGAAGTTGGCTCTGACATCGAACATCGAAATTAGATATTCATCGGTTTGAATTTCGAGTTAAATATCGAGTTGAATTTCGAATTGAATCCAAAGCTGCGAGGTCGATATTCACCGGAACTAATTTCGAGCTGGGTTGTTTTGAATATCGAGCCAGCTCTGAGATCGATATTCGAGCAGATTCGACAAGCGTATTTGAATTTCGAGCTGGGTTGTTTTGAATATCGAGCCAGCTCTCAGATCGATATTGTAGATATGTATTTTAATTTCGAGTCAGCTCTGAGATCGATATTCGGCTACAAGATTGCAAATTCAATGCGAATTTCGAGCTATGGTGTTTTGAATATGGAGCCAGACCTGACATCGAAATTGTATTTATGTATTTGCATTTCGGTCTGCGTTTGTTTTTAATATGAAGCGACCTCTGACATCGATTTTCGAGCAGAATTGATATGTGCATTTGCATTTCGAGCTTGTGTGTTTTGAATTCCGAGCCAGCTCTGATATCGATATTCGAGCAAATTGTAGATATGCATTTGCATTTCGAGCTGTTGTGTTTTAAATATGGAGGTTGATATTGAAGTAGATTTGACATGCTTAGAAGCTCCAGCATGTGTGTTTCGAATATCAAACCAGCTCCGATGCATATATTGGACTACAAGATTATGGCTGTCAATTTCTATAGGAATACATGCGCATGTTTATGAAACGTCTCTGTAGTGTACATCACAACCCAGCGGTTTCTCGGTTGCATAAATCACAAAACTACCGTATAGTTAATGCTGGAATTAACTCCCTATTTATATAAATTATTTCCTGCAACAGAACACATGTTATACAGAATGTAATATTTTCCTGAAAATGTGTGTAGGTGTACTAAAACGCTATGTGATGAAACATGCTTCCTTGCTCTTGTGAATAAATATCAATTTCCACTGTTACATCAGGGGAAAGCAGACTTTGTTGTAGTTGATTGTTTTCATTATTCATGGCAGTTAGCTTACTGTTGCAAGGGACACTACTTGCTATTGATAATGTAACAATTTTATTTTTAGAAATTACATGTGTAATAATTGTTATGACAATATTTTCACATATTACCGAACGACCCAAATTCCCACAAATTACGCTAAATGTAATTATTATAGTTTGATAATTGAATCGCCAAAGTACACGTAATCTCCGTCTCACTTAATAATTTAACTGGAGAAGTTGTATAACATAAAAAGAGTAGTAGTAAGGGAGTCAAAATGATACCACCTACCGTGATATCATTTATAACCCTCTATAATACCCCCACCACCCCCGAAAATCAAAAAATTGGTTAACGAGGAAAATTGGGTCTCCCGACAGCAAATTTATGAATTTTTGGAGAAAATAATTTTGAAAAGAGGGAGTCCCAATTATATTGGTAATTGACTTTTGAAAAAAGTCGAAATCATTCATGTAAGTACAATAGTTTATATTCCTCATTTTTCTTCTCCGATATAGCTAATTTATTTCGCAGATCAGCAACTAATTCTACCAGCTCTAGTCTACCACGTTCACCTTTAGCCACCTGACAGCGTAGTTGCTTATGTCTACAAAGAGTTTGGGCACTAACGAATTTACAAGGGCATCTAGGGCATTGAAATTGTGGGGGGACACAAGGAAACTTTCTACGTCTCGCTAGATGCCTTCGTAGATAGTCTTTACACGTAAACGTCTTACGACAAGTCTCACACTCCATTATATATGGATACCTATGAAATTTATCTGTTCAATTGGACGTGAAAAAAACATTATGTAAATTTTTGACGTCCAATTGAACAGATAAATTTTATAGGTTATACAAAAGTATATATACAAAAGTATAATACAGAAAATATGATAACGCCAGAAACTAGAGCAGAAATAGAAAGTTTGAGAAGAGAAGCCGAATCTCTAGGGATTACTTATAGTACACGGTTGAGAGTTAGGGGGTTGACAAAGCTGATAAATGCCACAAAGAATGAGGCGTTTATGAAGCGGTTTACCCGCGCCTATAAAAGAGGGGCATTTACAAACCTCTCACTAGCGGATGAAGTTGGTAACAGAATTCAAAAAGAAAGTATTGCGGAGTTAAGGGCTAGTGTAATAAAACCTTCAAGTACCAATAATTTGTCCCAAATTAGACACACAGGTGGCCCAATACAAAATAAAAGATCTCTCGTTCGCGCGATAGTGGAAAAAGGTGAAGAAATATTGGGGGCTGACGATGAAACATTGGAAAAGGTAGAAAATGGAAGACGGGTAGTTACATTATCCTTTCGTAAAAACATTAACATTAACGAGTCTGAACGCATGTCCGAGAAACTCGCTCCGTATCTAAAAACCAATTTTTATTTGAGATATTCATATTCTTACAAGCTAGAACATATGGAGGAAATTAAAAATGGAAAACCTGTAACTATAATAATGCACAAAAATCTCGGTGGTAGCGAACCACTATCATCAATGAAAACCGTTAAAAAATGGCTGTCAGATAAGGAGCAAACACGAATAATGTCCGATAAAATAGACAGACCGAATACAAAGTGGAAGTTTGTAAGATGGGTAGAGGTTTTTCGTAAAGCTAATACAGGGTAGTAGGGGAAAAGATTTGGGACTACAATCCAAAGAAGCAGCAGGAGGAGAACTTCCAGAATGGCTGAAGAATAAAAAAGGTATGTATTCTTTAGATAAGTATAATGACGACCTTTGTCTGTTCAGGTGTCTAACTATGCATATGACAGATAAAAGACCCGACAGATGTACAGAAAAGGCTAAAGAACTTAGTAAGCAATATTTTGGTAGTAATGTGGTTTCACCAATTCCCTTTTCAGATCTGAAAAAGGTTGAAGAATTTTTTAAAATCGGTATAGAAGTATATCAACCCACCGAATGTAACGTATGGTGGTTGAAAAAGGTACCAGCGCACTATAAGGCAATAGGTAATAAACCAATGACAATAGGACTGTTTAATAATCACGCATTTCTAATAAAAAACCTTAAAAAACCTATCTAAAATTTACGCCTGCGATAATAGCACGCAAAATTCACGAAAGCGAGTAATATGAAGAGACACGGACCAAAATGTATGAAAGGTGAGAAAAAAGTAGTATGTGATGGTAATTATTTAGAGCGCCCGCGTTCGTCGTTCGAGAAAGCGTTCTACCCAAAAAGTTCTAACAGTTATGGGGCGATCGATTGGATGTACTCTGTGGAAAAGCGCGAGGGAATTCACATTCACCACGAACAGTGTGGACACGGGGGTGAAGGATGGATTTTAGGAGCTCCAGTAGATGGATACTGTCCAGAAACCAATACCGTATATCAATATCACGGCTGTTACTGGCACGGGTGTGAGATTCATGCAAAAATACATAGAAAAGAAGAACGCGCATCCACTATGAGAAGAGATACACTTATTAGAAGAAACAAAGAATTCAACCTAGTAGTTATGTGGGAATGCGAATTTCAAAGAACTGGTAAAGACATAAAGATCGGTTGCGACACTACTCTTTATCCATATCAGATAGTATACGATTTTGAGGCATATCTCAACCCAGAATTTGAAACTCTCGGTAATAATCTAGAGTACGAAGCAGAGCACGTTCCGATAAGCGTTAGTATAGGAGATAATTTCTCAGGAACAGTAACTCATATTTGTGATAAAGATCCCGCAAAACTTATAGAAAAATTCGTAGAAGATTTGAAAGTCAGGGGAAAAGCTATAAGAGAAGAAGTGTGGTCAAGATATGGGTTTAATACAGAACATTTACGTAAAAACCAAATCGCCAAGATCGAACAGTGGATAGAGCAAGTACCGGTTATAGGTTTTAACAGCAGTAAGTACGATATAAACTTAATAAAGAAATACCTAGTAGGCGAACTGGCATCAACAACAAGAAAGTAATGGTCGGAAAACGTGCAAACGCAACAATATTTCTATTTACTCCAGAGTTTAGATTTCTTGATGTAATACTTTATCTAGGACCCTGTGTAAGTTACGATAGTTGGATAAAAGCCTACGAATGCAAAGGACAGAAATCTTTCTTTCCTTATGAGTGGTTCGATTCTCCAGACAAACTGGATTACCCAGGACTACCGGATATAGAGAATTGGTATTCCAAACTATCTGGGAAAATGTTAATAGATGAAACAGAATTAAGTAAATGTCGTAGAATTTTCGAAGAAAATAATATGAAAACTTTCAGAGATTGGTTGAAAATATTATAACGAATTTAGATAGTAGCACCGTTCCTAGAAGCGGTGGAAAAAATGTGTGAATTTTATAAACACAGAGGTGTGGATATTTTCAAAGATGCGGTAACACTACCTGGAGTAGCTATACAATATTTATTGAGAGGAACCATTAAAGAACAAAAAATCTTCAAAGACGATTATACCGGAGGATGCTCTATATGCACCAAAAGAAGAAACATACGAAATGATGAAGGACGCTCTAGTTGGCGGTCCATCAATAGTATTTACACGATATGCAGAAGCCGGTGTTTCAAATATTAGAGTGGGTTCCAAACCGTGCAAGGCTGTTTTGGCGTACGACGCAAACGCGTTATATTTATCTACGTTAAATAAAGAGATGCCGTGAGAGAAACTATACACCATATAGATACCCCACATAACCCTAAATTTATTAAAAAGTTTTGTAAAAGAGTTTTATCTGGAGACTGGTTTGGGTTTGAGGAGGTGGATATAGAAGTTCCACACAACTTAAAAGATAAGTTTTCTGAAATGTCCCCAATATTTATAAACAGAGAAGTAGAGGTTGATGAAGTTCCCACACACATGTTAAAATATTTAAAAGATACTGGAAGAACTAGAGGAAATGGAAGAAAATTGGTGGGATCTATGTCGGCCACTAAAGTATTGCTGTACGCGCCACTGTTGAAATGGTATTTAAAACACGGCCTAGAAATAACTGGAGTTCATCGTGTTATAGATTATATCAGCGGAAAACCATTCGAATGGTTCGCAAAAGAAGTTACAGCCGCAAGACAAACGGGTGATGTAGAACCAAATAAGAAACCAGTAGCCGACATAATGAAATTATTAGGAAACTCGTGTTGTGGAAAAATGATAGAGGCAACTGAGAGACATTTAAATACGACATATACACAAAACGAAACCTGTGTTGACAAAGCATTAAGATCTGCATTCTTTGACGATTTGGAAGAGATAGGAGATGCATACGAAATATCTTCAAGAAAACCCAGGTGTGTCGGTAAAGAGACCATTCCATTGTGGAATAGCGGTTTATCAACTAGCTAAATTGAGAATGTTGGAATTTTACTACGAATTTCTCGACAAATACGTAAAAAGAGAAGACTTTGAATTAATACAGATGGATACAGATAGTATGTATATAGGAGAGTTAGTGGAAAAACGATAGAGGAATTGATTAGACCTAACTTACTAGACGGGTTTGAAAAAGAAAAAAAGAAATGGTTGGCTTGGGATAAATGGAGCGAAAGAGAGCCCGGACTTTTCAAAATAAAATGGAATTTAGCGGAGATAGGGCGATAGCGTTATCTAGTAAGTGTTATTTTATAGAAAAATTTAATTCTATTAATAAAAACTCTGCGAAAGGATGTCCAAGAGAACTAACAATTTAAATTGGGATAGATATAAACGAGTACTAAGTGAAACTACAGAAGATGGAAAACATTATAGATGTAGCACAAAATAGGGGATTTAAAATGAAAGACGGTGTTATGAAAACGTACTGTCAACACAAATTAGGACTCTCGGCATACTACGATAAAAGACGTGTGTTACCAGACGGAATACATACAGAACCTCTCTAATGATTTATTTAATAATTTTGAAAAAAATAAGAAAATTAGCAATCTAAAGACTCTGATGATCCGGGGGTAGCTGAGTGTCAGAAGGAACCGCGAGAAGTTCTTCGCGAACAAACCCTCGAGATGGCCCATCATCCAAATAATAGAGCACGGGCTCATCGGGCTTGGTAATAGATCGATCTAGATGATATACATTGAGAGACCACACGGGATCAGTCGCCCGGCGGCTGCCACCTTCGAGCTCTCACGGTTGATAGAGGTACCGGACGTCAATATCCGATGGAAGCCGTTGCTCCTCTAAACCAACGGGTCGCCCGCGCGAGACGGCAGAGGGCTCGCTCGTCACCCTTTTAAACTTGATAGCATCTACGGGCTTCTTACCTATCAATCTGGTCACCTCTCCGTTCAATGCGGAGACCACGGCGGGTAGTCTGGCCACCCACTCGGTCGATCGCGAATGAGGGTCTACAAGTTCTTTAGCGTATTGGTGTCCGAACAGTCTCTCAGCCAAGGTTCGATTGAAGCGCTACACGATCCCCTGGTCCCGGTGGATGTTGACACGGCCGCGTCTGACAGAAACGTCGTGCTTAGACAATAGATGAGAGACCGCGCCCATGAACTCGCGGCCGGGATCGACCTGGAGAAGATTCGGCCATTTGAGAGGACTCCTTATATATTCGGGAGAGAGCCTCGGCCACCTCCTTAGACTCTTTAGTGGCCAACGGCTCAGCCCCCTTATAACGACTCGCTACGTCAACGATTGTCAGCGCGTACTTGTACGTCTTACGACCGACGCGATCGTGAGGGACAAACAGGAGATCCGCTTGGTGAACTTGGTTCGGTACCGGCACGTCGAATTTCGGGCGTGGAATATTGTGAGGCGCGGGTAAATAGATCTGCCAGATGGCCTGCTTCTTGAGCCATTCCTTGACAGCGTTTTCTGAAACATTGGTCGCCGCCGCGAGGTTCTTGATGGCAGCGAGTCCCTTCCAGTAGCCGCAGGGGCTATAGTACGCGTTCGCTAGCTTGCGCGTTAGGCGAACCGATAGTTTGGTATTAAGTTTGCGCGTGTTCATCGTATGCGATGTATTCTAATATATCGGACAATCTCCAACATGCCCTCGCCAGATGTCCGGTAACTGCGTCGATAATAATAAACCTTTGTTGGAAGTACAATCGCGATTGGGGGTTAAGTTCTGAAGGAACTTGGGAAAATCTAATCCCCCAGGATTGGTGGAGGAATCTAACATCCGCTTTGCGAAAAGGGTGGCCACTTTTTCGTCCTCCCGCCACGTCTCGAGAGAATCTCTGGCCAGACGAATCATACCCTTTGCACCAACCATGCGGTGTTTAAGGGCAGTGTAGCCTACATCAATCATAGCAAAATAAAGTTCGTCAACTGACATCGTTCTATATATATATATATTTAATTAATTAATAATTAATTTAAAATCTCGATCGAATATAGTAGCCGACGAGACCCACCACACCCATTCCCACGACGATGAACGCGATCTCGCGGTCTTTTTGGGCTCTGACGGTACATAGAAATCTGAAAGTTGGGGCGGCTCGCGATCCAGCGGGGGCGCGAGGGAACTTTTCTGCGGATATGCCAGCGCGTACTCGCGGTTGGCTTCTTCAACGTTCTGAAAAGTTTGCGCGGCGTGATTTTCGCGGCGAAGCTCTTCATTGACCCAGTCCAGATGGGCGGTTCGTTTTTTCGACCACACTTCCTTTGCGCTATTGAGTTGTTCTACAGCTAAATCGTGACGCTTACGCTCCTCATCCACGTTCGAGCTTTTCATTTTAGAGAATAAAAAGTTGCTACCGCTGAACGCCAATGCATTTACGAGCGCACCACCTACTATTACTGCGATTGAAGCCATTTATTTCCATATATTAACTGGTAGAATTCCAGCTTTAACTAGATAATATCGGGTCCAAACTGCGGCCGCTACATCTAAGGTCGCGAGCCCTACGTCTCTCGCAGTAAAGTCCAATTTGGGAGCGGATCCTCCTAGGGCCATCTTTGATAGTCGAGCATACCCGATACTGAAACCCGATATCACCACGGCGTGATAAAGCGCATTCACTAACATTTTACCACCTTGTTCAGCCATTATAATTATTGCATATAAAAGGGGTCGCGATCATGTTTAAAATGGGGCGCATCCATCGCGATTGGTGTTTCGTAACTTTCTTTCTGAACACTGGCTGGTTGTTTTTTCGATAATATGGGGTATTTCCACACGCACAGGGCACCAACAACTGCCAGACCACCACCAACAACCCAACTCCAATTCACGAATTTGGGTGACAAATTCAAAGAATTTGGGTGTGCTTCCAATTCGTGAATTGGGGGTGTACTCAACTCTGTCTTCAGATGTTTTGTTGTCTCCGTCCCCGATTGCAACGACTGTTTAGCCTCTCGAAGCTCGGCGAGTATTTTATCTTGTTTAACTTTTCGGGTGGCAGCCGCCGCACGCCCAGCTGCCTGTCTTTTGGGATTTTTTATATGCGGTATGTCATCCAGTGGCGGAGTAACACTCGGGTTCGATTGGGTTGGAGCAATCGGGTTCAACTCCGTCACTCTCGCGGGTGTGTCTTGTGTCATCATTTTCAAAATTATATTTTGTATCAATATTAGGGCTTATAGTTCGTGGGCATATATGTCCAAATTGACAGTGTTTACCCGTGATCAACGCGGTTGTCAGCGGAGCTAAGTACATTCCAAACTTGTGATAAATTGAGCAGCAGGCTGTTCTAAGAGTGTGACCTATAAAAGGGTCAGTCTCTAGATCGTCAATCAATCCCGCGGTGTTTGGTATAGGGAGAAGTATACTAACGGCGGTTGCGTACAATTGAATAGCCGCCGATCCGAGAGTTTTTGTCATCTCCGCTCCCAATTTGGATTCGTATCGCGCATACATTGTATTAATCTCCGCATCTGACATCTTATCCACCTGAAAAACTGAGAGACGCCTACCGAGATAATGCTCCGATTGTCCCACAGCAACCAGCGCAGCTAGCTGCTCTCGTCGCGCCGCATTTTCATTTTCATTCGGAGTCGTTGCACTCAACCCAATACCAACCCCCGTTGGAGTTGGAGTTGATTCCGATTGCTCTGTCGGATCATTATCTTTCAGGGTGTTGGCAGTCGGAGTTGAGGTTTCTTCTATTAGCTGATCGAGAAGTTCGTCGCAGTTCATTTTTCTTAAAATTAATTTAACTATTCTAACAAGTCTCATCACTTTAACATATTGCCAAGCGCACCACCCAATACTTATGATCACAATTATGCTCGCAACAAAGCTCGCAGAGGAGCACCAAATTGTTAACATTGTTAACCATTGTTCAGCATTTGTTCAACATTTGTTAAGCATTTGTTCAACATTTGTTCAGCATTGTTCAGCAATTGCTAAGCATTGTTCAACATTTGTTAAGCATTTGTTCAACATTTGCTAAGCATTGTTCAGCATTGTTCAGCATTGTTCAGCATTTGTTCAGTAATTGCTAATTAATTATAAAATTAATTGATAACTGCGTAAGCAGTTGGTTGATCAGTCTTTAGCAAAAGCTTGGCGTGCTTAGTTTCCGAAAGCATCTGTCGAACCTCCAGGCGCTCCTCGCGCGTTGGGATAACGTCATTCTCTCGAAGACAGTCATCGAATGAGTCTCGGTCCTTGCAGTGAAAGAGGACGACCCATTTCGTTTGCTCGCGCAGATCCTTGAGGACGGCGTTGTACTTTTGAGTGGATATCCATACGCTTTGCCTAGCATGGCGGCCAGAAAATGCGAGCTCAGAGAGCATGTCCTTCTTTTTGGTCATCGCCGCCTTGGCCGCTGGCCGAGCAATCGTCAATCACGTATAGGGTGGGCTCACCCTGGAATTGTTGGTATAAACCACGCAGCCAATCGTGAAGCCTATCACCGGGGTCAATAACGTATACCTCAGGGTCGGTCCATATCCACGGGCGCCGCTGATAAGTATCGTTGTGCTGCACAGTGGGACATAGTATCACAATGTGACGAAAGGCATCGCGGTAGGAGCCCTCGAGCAAGTCTAGGATGAAAACCGTTTTTCCACATCCTGTTTGCCCACATATTATGGCAGAGTGGGCATCTCCAATCGTGAATTGGTATTGATTGCTAATTTTCTTAATTAATTCTTTAGAATTATCAAATTTCTTAATTAATAAATCGTTAGATGATTTTTTTATTAAATTAGTAGATCGCTGAGACGTATCGGCCATCTTCGATGTTCAGTTGTGCGTCTGTAATTATATATAAGTACACGTTCAATGCGCCATTTCCATCCGCCTCTTTGGTTATCTGGATCGTCACACCCTCGCTAGCGTTCGCAACTTGGCGTCCGCTGCCGTGTATTTGGTCGTCGTCGCTGGCTCGCATGTCTAGCCATAACGCGTATTTGGTATTCAGAAACTCCGCGAGGGAGACGGCTGAGAGATGCAGGTCTTTGGCAACTGCTGCAACCTCCGGAGAGCGCTTAGAGCCGGCAGCAAACTGCTTTCTTACTTCGTCCCACTGCTGGTGCGCGCGAAGACCCGCGCTGTAGAGTTGATTGGGGACTCCCTCGATCGTCACCTCTACCTTCGTGATTTTGGGGTTATAGAATTTGTCGGTTTTTCTAACATCGGACGCGAACCGAGCCTCCTCGAACAGCATCAGTATACCTTTCATCGAGCGAGCGGGTACGTTGACGTTAATATTCCACAATGTGTCGCTTTTGTCTTTCGTCATCTTCCGATGGCGAAGAACTCGGTCGTAAAGTATGGCAACGCGCCCGACGTACTGGGTTCTGATCAATCGCGCGAGTTCGGGCATCGTGACCATGTCGTACTCCAGCGAAACATTATCGATCGTATACGTCGATAACTGGTCGCTGGCTATGAGAACTCGTCCGTAGTCATTGAACATTAGTTCGTATTCGAGGCGGTCAGCCAAAGCGCTCTGATAGTAGGGCATGTGACTCTCCAGCAACTCAAAGTCGAGCGGGATGTAGAAGCGGTTGCCGTAAGCGCCCGCGACCGCGTTGTCGCTCGCGTTGTTATCTACCTTGTTAGCAGCCCCGATTCTTAGTTTGGTTACGTTCTTATTTTTGCTGGTGTCAATACCCTGATAGACAGCATTTTCGCGCTCTTGCGCCGTCTTCCACAGGTCCTGATAGCAATGGTAGACGTCGCTGTCGTCGATCGACATCACCTCATTACCAGAAATCTTTATCATGGTCTACTTGACGATGGCGCGACCAATGTTCTGAACGACGGTTCGGTCCGCGTCCGTCGACGTCAGCGAAATAGTGAAAGCGAGGCGAACAGTACCCGGCACAATGACGTCGTTAGCTCCGAGGTTGGGGAAGCGGACCAAGAGCTGCTGGTTCTGGTCGATCGTCGATGGGTTGTTCGTAATAACGACACTCTGTCCTCAGCCCTTTTGCCCCGAGTGGCTCACGCAGTCTGCGGTATGGATTGAGTTTGCGACCGTATTGACTCGAAGAGACATAATTTAGTGAATCTATATTAAACCCGTATGGTTTTGTCTTTAATACATAATTAATTTTAAGAAATTAATATGGCTGATTACGATATTGACATGGATGAAATCGGCAGAGACGATTACCTCGATGCGGATGATGATGACATAGATGATTATAATGACGAAACGCCCTTGATACAGCCTCCAGTTCCAATCCAATCTGGGGAATTAGGTGGCGCTATACTAGTCAAAGTCGGAAATTACTCGAAGGAGCTGTATAAACGACTACTACAACAGTTTGGCAGAAAAAGGTCTGGTCCATCTGTCGGTCGCGACTACTCCAAGTTCAAATTTGATCTGAACGGTAGATTGCGACTAAAAGCAGCATCAAATATCCCAATCATCAACACAAGGACCGATAAACCCCTAGCGCTGGGCACCATTGCCGGAAACCCGGGCGGTGGCCAACTCGTAAGGAGCGAACTAGGATTCGTAGATTGGAAGAGGGGTAAAACAATTATGCCGACCCGCGCTGTAGAGGCCCTACAGTCTACCGACGAAACGATGGCAAAATCGGCCGCCGTGATAGAAACGGTCGAGCTCAGCGAGGTCCCTCGTGTAGCCACCGACACTATTAACGCGATGGAGACCACGTTCAGCGAAATCGACCTGTCTAACGATAACCCATCGTTACCTCTTCGCGAACTCCAGGGACTCGATAAGGCTATGCAAACAGTCCGGGGCGAATTGGTCCATAACCTCGCCAAACTCACGGCGCTGGATGAACATATTGCGCTAGAAGAAAGAAAACTGGAGGAAGCTGGTGGCGATAGAGAATCTACCGAGCGGATCATCGAACGCCTGCAGTCGTTGCGGGACGAAAGAGAAGCTCGCTTTGAGGTTGCATCTACTAACCGTGAGGCTCTCCGCACCCAAATAAGTCGGATCCGCGAAACAATCTCGAGGGTCCTGCACAAGGAGACGACACTCGGTGAGCGTCTTCGCACTCTGTTCAGAGAACAGGGCATCACGATAGCAAGCATCCTCGTTGCTATCAGCATGACTATATCAACCATAGTTCTAGCTTTCACTGGTGGTGCGGCGCCACCACCCGCGCCAGCACCAGCACCACCAGCACCCGCGCCATCCGGTGGAGCCAAGGAGTGGGTAAAAAAACAACTAAAAGCCCTCGCCAGTCTCCTGGCTAAATTAGCCGAAAAGGCGGCTGCCGCACTACCTGGACTGATCGGAAGTATCGTTTCTTACTTGCTATCTATATTATCAAAAACGGCCGGATGGGTAGCCAAAAATACCTGGGCTTTAATCGTGGCAATCGCCGGTCTCCTACTATTCTTCGCCAGAGAGTTCCTAAAACCAAAACGTAAATAATCCGATCGCCACGAGGGCGACGACGAGCGCTAATTTCTCCTCCTCGTGTGTTGTGCTTCCAATTTCAACATTGTTGATGATTGGTGCTTCAACATTGTTGATGGAACTCGATGGTGCATCCAATTTACGAATTGGGGGTACTGGGTTCGATTGTGTTGAGGGTGGTGTCTCCATTTTGTGTTTTTGGGGTTTTATGAAATCTTTTTCAAATTTATTTGAATTTACAACTCCGCGCCCGATCATTTTGGGGGTGCGCTTGATGATATCCGCGTTCACGTTACCGTTGTGACCGATTTTTTGATTGGCGGTGGCGATTACGATTTGATTATTGTAACCATCAACCGGGTCGTCTCGTAGTATCATATTGCTCGGCGCCATATAAAGACCTATTCCAAATACATAGTCCACTGGGGTGCTGGCAGTCTGCAAAACGTCTTGATAATTCTGGATCGCCTTCTCCAGGTCCACCTTAGCTGAGATGGCGTCCTCAGCAAGTACCAAGAACTGTTTTTGCGCGTTAAACGCCGTTCCGAATCCTATTATAGAACTGCGAGTTTGTTTTTGTGCACCTAGTATAGCCCACACATATGTACGAATGGAGTCGTTGAGGCGGGTAACACCGGCCTGCGTAAACCCTAAACCGTCGTCCAATATAAAGGTTTCTATACCCTTATGCACGTTTTCGTCTTGTAAAATATAATCGACGTGAGCTCGTTTCGGAGGTAACCAATTGCAGGATGAGACGCCGCAGTGCCGACCTCCAGATACTTCCGGCCCGAAGGAATCATCGTCGAAGGGCGGGATCAAAATTCCCGGCGTTCTGACTGCCGATGTGGTCACCCGATCGATCGTGTCTAAAATCAGTCTGCGTCCAATTCCCGGACTGGCCCCGAATGAGAACGGTGCCCAGGCTGTTGGTGTTAGGAAATAATTTCTGTCTCCAGTCCGCATCTTTTGAAACTTTAAATTCGTCACATATCCATTCGAACGCCTTACGGTTGTATGTGTTGGAAATGGGATTCCACCCGTCGTCTTGAGGTAGTGGAGTACCTAGTTCTTTGAGAATCCTCCTAATGGTATAATACACATGAAAGTTGTAGACGCTACTGCTTAACATACTGTTACGGTGTGCTATGTGGTCTCTGAAAGAGACGCCACACCCGGTTGTGGCACACCACACGGCAAAATTTAGTTGGTTCTGCCAGAACTGCATAAGATTGTTGTTCCAGTTTGTTATGACATCCTGTGTAATGGTTTTAGGAAGTCTGTACTTTTCAAATATGTTAGTGAAATTTGTGTCGAAACCTAGGCCCAAACTGACTCTTATTTTAGGGTGCACAAGCCAACCAATGGTGTTCTTTTGAGCGTATACACCACCAACTTTATACTTTGCATTAGAATTAAAGCTAAATGCTTTTGTATCCATTGAAAGATATTATTATGTTTGCTACTATCACTAATGTTCAAAAAGGGAGTTGTGAACTTCAAAAGTCAATCGACAACTGCTGCGGAAAACGTCGGGTAGGCCTTAGATCAATCACGTTTACGGTTGGATGGCAGAATGTGGGGAAGAGCGAAGGGTTTTATTTTACTATGTGAAGGATGGACAACAATTCGGTGTAAAGCTGCCTCACGGACTGTGGGGAATAAGACAGCTCAAAGATTTTGTCAACTCAGAGCTTGACGGTATAATCAACCTCACAGTATCGAATGCTACCGGGCTCGCAACAATGACCATCAGCAGTGATAATGCGGTAGTGGTCTCCCCGGGGCTGGGTATTCAACTCGGTTTTAGAGAGACATACTCCTCGAACAAAGGAGTGTTTACCCCGCGTGAGTACGTCGGTGATAACCCGGTGGACTTCGCCTTCACGAAAACTCTCAGGGTGCACCTGGATCGGGTGAACACATCGTACAACACGGTAGACGGCACTCCCAGCACATTACTGAAAACCGTGCAAGCCAGCGACTGTTTCTATGGTGAGACTGTGACCTTAGACTTCCACACCCCGAGATGAAAGTTTTGGAATCGGGACATATCCACGAATTTACGGTCTCTATTCTCGATGATCAAGCGAGAAAGTTGAAAAACGATTACCCGATTTCGGTAGTTCTCGAAATTTCTAATTGAGTATAGGTGCCTAATATTATAATTTATTTTATTATGAGTATATACGGACCAGGTAGTTCTTCCGATTGGGTGACAAATTCAAAGAATTTGGAACCGGTAGAAGGTGGATTCATCCCGACAGAGGGCGACTTTTTAACTACTGGAAAAACCAAGGCCTGATAAATAAAACTATATCGAAGGTCACAAACCGGATTCACAGGAGTATATCAGATGTTAGAGTAGAAGTGCTGACGGCGACTGCACAAATTGAGGGAGTCCGAACGGATATTGAGAAAGATCAGGCGGCTTATGAGGTGTTGCGCTCAGAGGACTCTCTCATCAGAGAAACGGAACTAAACGAACTAGGTAAAAAAATAACCAAATTTCGAAAAGAGAGCAGGTCGGATATTGATAAAGTCCGAGAAGACCACCAGGCGGCCCTTACGGAGGGTTATGATACGTTGCGCTTAGAGGACTCTCTCATTAGAGAAGCGGCACTTACCGAACTAGACAAAAAATAACTAAATTTCGAAAAGAGGCCACGTCGGGTATTGAGAAAGCCCGAGAAGACCACCAGGCGGACCTTATGGAGGCTTATGAGGTGTTGCGCTCAGAGGACTCTCTCGTCAGAGAAGCGGCGGTTGCCGAACTAGATAAAAAAATAACCAAATTTCGAAAAGAGACCCGGTCGGGTATTGAGAAAGTCCGAGAAGACCACCAGTCGAACCTTGCGGAGGCCCTTGCGGAGGCTTATAATGCGTTGCGTTTAGAGGACTCTCTCAACAGAGAAGCTACACTTACCGAACTAGACGGGAAAATAGCCGAATTTCTGAAAGAGACCAGGTCGGGGGTTGAGGGGGTCCGAGAAGACCACAAGGAGGCCATTGCGGAGGCTTATGGGGCGTTGCGCTCAGAGGACTCTCTCAACAGAGAAGCGGCACTTACCGAACTAGACGAAAAAATAACCAAATTTCGAAAAGAGGCCCGGTTGGGGGTTGAGGGGGTACGAACGGGTATTGAGAAAGCCCGAGAAGACCACCAGGCGGACCTTACGGAGGTTTATAGGGTGTTGCGCTCAGAGGACTCTCTCATCAGAGAAGCGGCGGTTGGTGAACTAGACGGAAAAATAACCAAATTTCGAAAAGAGGCCCGGTTGGGGGTTGAGGGGGTACGAACGGGTATTGAGAAAGCCCGAGAAGACCACCAGGCGGACCTTACGGAGGTTTATAGGGTGTTGCGCTCAGAGGACTCTCTCATCAGAGAAGCGGCGGTTGGTGAACTAGACGGAAAAATAACCGAATTTCAAAAAGAGGCCCGGTCGGGTGTTGAGAAAGCCCGAGAAGACCACCAGGCAGCCCTTGCGAAGGCTTATGAGGTGTTGCGCTCAGAGGACTCTCTCATCAGAGAAGCGGCGGTTGCTGAACTAGACGGGAAAATAACCGAATTTCAAAAAGAAGCCTGGTCGGGTGTTCAGAAAGCCCTAAAAGGTCACCAGGCGACCATTACGGAGGTTTATGATGCGTTGCGCTTAGAGGACTCTCTCAGTAGAGAAGCGGCACTTACCGAACTAGACGGAAAGATAACCGAAGTTTCCGATAAACTGAAACATGATCGCATAGCCGCGACCAAAGCTCTTGAGGAGGTTTCTTATAATATTCGTACTGAGGCATATAACGCAAACAGTGCGCTTGCCGGAATTGTGCGAACAATGAAAACGCTAAAACGTGCCATCACAGTTTGGGCTGAGAAGCGGGGCCCATTAGTTGAGGGGCACTATGAATATTCGTTCGGTGCCAAAGCGAGTAATAAATGTGGGGGATACACTATGACAGCCGCGGGTGAAGTTATCCAAATGGCGGTCTGCTCGGTTAATGGTAGTGGTAAACCTGTGGGCGCGGTCGCGATAAATATTGTAGTAGATGGGGAAGAACGGGGGGTTGGAGTCACTAAAATCTCTGCAGATAGTTCGACGGTGGTTTCGTTCTCCGGTTCTGATAGAATTAGACTTTCCAAAGGTAGTGTTATTAACTTTGTTACGAAAATCGGTGACCCAGAGAGTTCGTTCCTTCTATTGTCTCATTGTTAATTGAACTTATTTTGTAAATACTAATATATTGAAAATCATGAACGAATCAACACTTCCAATTGTCAATATCACTCCATCAACACGGTGTACAATTAACGAAAGAAGTCAGATTTTGGGGGGGGAGGTTGAATAATATCGTCGCTATGCAGGATATTTTAGTTAGAGAATATACAAATAGAAAAAGAAACGCTAAAAAATATAGACGTGCGGTGAACATGGGTGAAGTATCTAGCACGGCTCTAGCGAGTGTTTCTGTGTTGTGTGGGGCGGGGACAGCTGCAACTATATCCACCATTATAACAGTTCCTGTAGCGGGGATTTTATGTGCGGTGTCGGCCGTTTCTGGGTTGTTGTGTATGGTAATTAGGGCGTCGGGTTGAAAACTCGAGAAAAAATGTAGAAAACATGATAGAATATCTGTTCTCGCCAGGTCTTAGAAAAATACCATCGACGTTATGGTGTCCAAAGCGTTGGCCGATAAGAAAATATCAAATTTAGAGTTTGAATCCGTGGTGGAAGAAATGGAGAGATATGAACAATTAAAAAATGATATAAAAATCAAAGCGCGCGCCACCATGCCCAAAATTGAGTGTACTGATTGGGATAAATTTAGGGAAAAACTTGGAGATAAAGTCGGAAGAAATGTTACAGCACCATTGTGATATTTTATAAAATAATTAATTTTAATCATAAAATTATAAAATTAATTATATTGTCGCAGTAAACAATTTATTAATTAATTTTAGGAAAATTATTAACAATTTAAAAGGAAAAAAAAGATTATTTTTTTTAGCTTCCACCGAGGCCCGAACCCACGCCAGCAAAACCCTTCTGGGCCCACCCGGCTAGCCACCTTCTCTGATCTTGTCTTTGTCTTACTCGTCTCATGTTGTGGCTAGCTGGGTGTAATAGCTGCCTGTACAGCACACCCCCATCTATCGGCTGATCTAGGAACCAGTGTCGAAAGTCTAGACAACCTTGGAAGTGCCTGCACGGAAGCACTGAGCGCTCATTTTTCGTCAAGGGGCGTCCCCCAAGACAAATTATTGTTGTTAATTTTACATATATTAAGCTAAAACCGTGTTGTGCAATACCAATATTTACTCTCTTTTTTTATTTGCTTTTTATATAAGTTAGTTTTTTATTTAATAATATAGGTTATAACGTTCTAAATTATTAAAAGTAAAATTAAAAAAATAAAAAACATGCCAACCAATCACAATGTAAGAAATACTTCCGGAATATCGATAGCGGGTTGTGTAATACACACCCACGTGTGTGTAGTATATATTACAGTGTGTTTATGTTTCATTCCGGAATATCGATAGCGGGTTGTGTAATACACACACACGTGTGTGTAGTATATATTACAGTGTGTTTATGTTTCATCCCGGAAGACGTAATCGTGTAATCTCTCTATAAAATGGACACTTAATATACGTGTAAGGTAGGACACATAATTTGCGTGTTTATAACACGTGTAAGTGAAACATTGTCGTCTGCTTGGTGTTGTGATTACAATATAAATTTATAAGCGATATCGTAGAAATGTACGTTCGTAAACGAATCGTTGGGTTTTAAAATTTGTGTATAATACGCCTTAGTTTCATATCCGATACGCATTATCTGTCTTAATGTTCGTATTTGCCTCTTGTATAGTTGACATAATTGCCGGTATAATATTGTAAATGTAACGTTTTTATCGGAGCGTAATAAATTACGCTGGTATTTCATATATTCGATATCGCCTAGTGTTCTCATTTTATAGAATGTATATACAGGATTATAACCCCCGTAAGCTTCGTAAACTTCTTCAACACAGTCATTAAAAATTTTCAATTCAAATTGTATTGTGTTATCCATTTTCTCTTTTATATTGGTACTTGTTTTTTCTGTTCAATTGGACGTGAAAAAAAACATGATGTATTTATGACACCAATATATACTTTCAAAAGTCAATTACCAATATAATTGGGACTCCCTCTTTTCAAAATTATTTTCTCCAAAAATTCATAAATTTGCTGTCGGGAGACCCCATTTTCCTCTTTTACCAATTTTTTTGATTTTCGGGGGTGGTGGGGGTATTATAGAGGGTTATAAATGATATCACGGTAGGTGGTATCATTTTGACTCCCTTACTACTACTAAAAGTAATAATTTCCAAAGTACTATAGACTAGAACACAACAATGCAGTTCGTAAATTGCATGTAGCCATTTTCGAAATGTTTTATTTCATGGTTATGTATACAGATATACTAATTGTTTCGTTAGTAAAGAACTGACACCCAAAGGGATTTGCAACTTTCTCATATTATTTTTCTGCTGACTATGTGTAGCTCATCGCATTCAATGTTTATCTTTGTGTTGGTTACATCCAAAGCTGACACTATTTCAGAAATATAAGCGTTGAACAACTTAAAATCCACTTTTAAAGGCGTTTTAAAAGCTTTGATGTACATATGAAAGTTAGTTTACCATGACATTACCATGGATCCGCCTATCTAGAATAAAAAATGAAGAAATTGATCGTGAAAAAGATGCATTTAAATGTTCAAGACATACTTTATTACAACTGCAGAACATATATTGTTTCAGACGGAGGCACGGACGGAAGTCAAAGTGTCTATTTTGTACGACCAAACTTGTGTATGTAGTCAACTTTATAATTGAATAGGCATAATTCCTTTCCGATTTTTTTCGCTTTAGCAGAAGGTAGCCACTATAGTCGCCACTTTTTCCGTCGTTGTCGTCCGCGTCGTTGTACATGCTTCGTCATCATGGTATAACTTTAATATTTCTTGACGGATTGCTTCAATATTTGGACACTTGATATATGTGCGCATTTGGAACACACTCACACTGTCATTCACATAACCTTGACCTTGTTTACCTTCACATTTTTGTGGAAACACATTAATAGCCATTTTTGCATTAAAAAGTTTGTACAAGTTTCTTCAGCATTGTATGACATTACTACACGGATTGTTTCAATATTTGGACACTCCATTCATGCAAGCATTAACATGACCTTGACCTTTTTGACCTTCACATGGTTGTGAAAACACTTAGCCATTTTTTGTCAAAAAGTATATTCAACCTTGACATTTTTCGTGGGCAGGCGCGTGACCGCTTCCGTTGCGAAATTCTTGTTTACTAGCAAAGCAGTAGGTGGGGCATCCATGCTGTAGGAACACAATCATTATCTAGTTAGATTTGAAAAAGCTAATGAAAATGTACAGCTGGTAGACTTTGTATTTCAGCCGTGACAATTCAAAGGACTGTACATGTATATGATTAAACATTCTCAAGTGCTATTATGTTTGTTGTATATTAAACATTTTGCGTATATCGACTGCAATTTAGGTACATATTAAAGGCAAAGGATCTCAGATATGCCTATAAAGTGATGAAACAGATTAGGAAAAATAGTTTTATTGCAATGGATGTTTACTAATTTATTTTATTTAAATTAAATTCAATAACGTAATGGATAATGGAAATATCCATCTAAATTGAGACTAAGACATTTCACAAGTTTTCTTTACAGGTACATGTATAGCGAACATTCCAAATTATGTCAAACCAAATTATCTCCTGTTTATCACAGCTTCTAATAGGATGGACTTGGATATAACGCATGTTTTTGGAAAAGTTATGAAATAAAATGGTGCGTTGCATTGTGTCATTTATTGTGCATGAAACTGAAACCCACACATTGTATCCGAGACATGTGACACAGTTCCTTAATGATGCTTACACATATATACGACACTCATGATGTCAATATACGAGGTACGTTCAGAAAATTAGCTGACAACATTCCATGAGCTTTTTATTATGCCCCCGCCACTGAATGGTGATGGGGACATATAGCGTTACCGGCGTTCGTGCGTCCGTACAATTCCCGTCACAAACTTCATGCTCAGGTAAATTTCTGATAATATGATTATTTTCTGTTACTGGTTCATATTTGAATTCGTCTGATGGTGCTGTATCACAGTGTGGCAAATCTACCATCCTCGGGCCCCTGCTAAACCGAAGATCAAGCTCACATACTTAATGTGTTTTAAAACCATACTTCCCGGGTATTTTGTTTTATAATTTCCTTTGACGTAACTCCTTCATATTTCACACATGCATTCCTCTGATGGTCCTGAGAGACAGAGGGTCCTTGTGGGTGGTTGGTCGGGCGAACGCGACGGCGTAAATTAACGGAGGGATTCTTCCTTATAGGAATCAAGAATTGCCTTGTTTGGCCCTCAGGTACGTTTTTATCTTTGGCTCTTTTGTTACCTGTGAGTTGAATTGGGTTATTGCCAATTATAGAAGTAGTACGATTATTACTGATCCTACTGCTTTTGGGTGGGGGCCAAATGATTCTGGAGTGGCGAGGACCTGGCATCAGATCAGGATTATTCTGATTTCAGGGCTGAATATATAGTTTTTTTATTGTCAATATTCAGTTCTGATTTTTGGATTTCCCCTCCCCCCCCCCCCCCATTTGTATATGTACTTGAACATGTACGTGTACAGGTAATATATGGGATTTAGTACTATACCCATTGACGCGGCTTTAAATGACCTTAGCTGTTGATAGGCCGTTAAACCCCTAACAAAAAAACAACTGAACAAACTGATGGTCCTATGTCATGCCGTGACAAATCCACCCACGATCCTCCGACCCTTTGTGCTTTCAAGTGTTGCCTTGTTTTCCTTGACTGCCGGCGAGGACAGTCGTTTTCCGACAGGCCACATTTCTAGTTTTGTTTCGTTGAAACTATGTTTTAGACAGTTACTGATACTCATATTTAGTGAAATATTGATCTATCTGGTTTGAGCCTCAAGTACGTGTTTGGCTGGCTATCTTCTATGTGAGAGTTGAATCCAGCTATGCCCATTAAAATAATTAAGTCATGAGTGATACTCTTGCTACTCTTAGGGGATGTGGCTGAGTGACTAAAGACCTGAAACCAGCTTATGATATTTTAATTTCAAGGATGAATATGTTTCTGCTGGTCGAATATTCAAAACACCTGCTCGAAATGCAAATACATTTCAACAAGTACAATCTGAGACCTGGCTCGATTAACCAAAACACCCCTGCTCGAAATTAAATTGACATTTGCAATCTTGTAATCCAATATCGATCTCATAGTCGGTTCGATATACAAATTCCCCCAGCTCGCAATTAAAATACATATCTACAATATACGCGAGCGGTGTTCTCAGAGCTGGCTAGATATTCAAAATACCGCAGGTCGAAATTCAATTTAATTGACACCTGCAGTCCAATATAGATCTCAGAGCTGGCTTGATGTTCAAAACAACCCAGCTCGAAATGCAAATATACGTTTCCATTCAAAACAACCCAGCTCGAAATTGAAACACACATCTCCAATCTGCTCGAATATCAATCGCAGAGCTGGCTCGATATTCAAAACACACCAGCTCGAAATTCACATTGCATTTGCAATCTTGTAGTCGAATATCGATCTCAGAGCTGACTCGATATTGAAAACACCTCGGCTCGATATTGACATTGCATTTGCATCTTTCAGGCGAATATCTATCTCAGAGCTCGCTCGATATTCAAGACGCACCACCCCGAAATTCACATTTCATTTGCAATCTTATAGTCTAATATCGATCTCGGAACAGTCAAACTTCGCATTGCATTTACCATCTTGTAGTCGAATATCGATCTCAGAGCTGGCTCGATAATCAAAACATTCCAGGTCGAAATTCAAATACGCATGTCCAATCTGCTCGAATATCGATCTCAGAGCTAGCTCGATATTCAAAACAACAAAGCTTGAAATTAAATGCACATCTCCAATCTGCTCGAATATCGATCTCAAAGCTGGCTCAATATTCACAACATCCCAGCTCGAAATTCAAATACACATCTCCAATCTGCGCGAATATCGATCTCAGAGCTGGCTCGATATTCAAAACAACACAGCTCGAAATTCAAATACACATCTCCAATCTGCGCGAATATTGATCTCAGAGCTGGCTCGATATTCAAAACAACACAGCTCGAAATTAAAATACATATCTCCAATCTGCGCGAATATCGATCTCAGAGCTGGCTCGATATTCAAAACAATCCAGCTCGAAATTCAAATACACATCTCCAATCTGCGCGAATATCGATCTCAGAGCTGGCTCGATATTCAAAACAACACAGCTCGAATTTCAAATACACATCTCCAATCTGCGCGAATATCGATCTCAGAGCTGGCTCGATATTCAAAACAACCCAGCTCGAAATTCAAATACACATCTCCAATCTGCGCGAATATCGATCTCACAGCTGGCTCGATATTCAAAACAACACAGCTCGAAATTCAAATACACATCTCCAATCTGCGCGAATATCGATCTCAGAGCTGGCTCGATATTCAAAACAATCCAGCTCGAAATTCAAATGCACATCTCCAATCTGCGCGAATATCGATCTCAGAGCTGGCTCGATATTCAAAACAATACAGCTCGAATTTCAAATACACATCTCCAATCTGCGCGAATATCGATCTCAGAGCTGGCTCGATATTCAAAACAACCTAGCTCGAAATTCAAATACACATCTCCAATCTGCGTGAATATCGATCTCAGACCTGGCTCGATATTTAAAACGACCTAGCTCGAAATTCAAATACGCATGTCGAATCTGCTCGAATATCGATCTCAGAGCTGGCTCGATATTCAAAACAACCCAGCTCGAAATTCAAATACACATCTCCAATCTGCGCGAATATCGATCTCACAGCTGGCTCGATATTCAAAACAACACAGCTCGAAATTCAAATACACATCTCC
The DNA here is from genome assembly GCA_029237695.1 of Conchocele bisecta. Lineage (NCBI taxonomy): Eukaryota > Metazoa > Mollusca > Bivalvia > Lucinida > Thyasiridae > Conchocele > Conchocele bisecta. The sequence goes on along the minus strand of CM055266.1, from coordinate 98,790,207 downwards.
AATCTGCGCGAATATCGATCTCAGAGCTGGCTCGATATTCAAAACAATCCAGCTCGAAATTCAAATGCACATCTCCAATCTGCGCGAATATCGATCTCAGAGCTGGCTCGATATTCGAAACAATACAGCTCGAATTTCAAATACACATCTCCAATCTGCGCGAATATCGATCTCAGAGCTGGCTCGATATTCAAAACAACCTAGCTCGAAATTCAAATACACATCTCCAATCTGCGTGAATATCGATCTCAGACCTGGCTCGATATTTAAAACGACCTAGCTCGAAATTCAAATACGCATGTCGAATCTGCTCGAATATCGATCTCAGAGCTGGCTCGATATTCCAAACAACCCAGCTCGAAATTCAAATGCACATCTCAAATCTACGCGAATATCGATGTCAGAGCTGGCTCGATATTCAAAATAACCCAGCTCGAAATTCAAATAGACATCTCCAATCTGCTCGAATATCGATCTCAGAGCTGGCTCGATATTCAAACAACCCAGCTCGAAATTCAAATACACATCTCAAATCTGCGCGAATATCGATCTCAGAGCTGGCTCGATATTCAAAACAACCCAGCTCGAAATTCAAATACACATCTCCAATCTACTCGAATATCGATCTCAGAGCTGGCTCGATATTCAAAACATCCCAGCTCGAAATTCAAATGCACATCTCCAATCTGCACGAATATCGATCTCAGAGCTGGCGCGATATTCAAAACAACCCAGCTCGAAATTCAAATACCCATGTCGAATCTGCTCGAATATCGATCTCAGAGCTGGCTCGATATTCAAAACAACCCAGCTCGAAATTCAAATGCACATCTCCAATCTGCTCGAATGTCTATCTCAGAGATGGCTCGATATTCAAAACATCCCAGCTCGAAATTCAAATGCACATCTGCAATCTGCGCGAATATCGATCTCAGAGCTGACTCGATATTCAAAACAACCCAGCTCGATATTCAAATACGCATGTTGAATCTGCTCAAATATCGATCTCAGAACTGGCTCGATATTCAAAACAACCCAGCTCGAAATGCAAATGCACATCTCCAATCTGCTCGAATGTCGATCTCAGAGCTGGCTCGATATTCAAAACATTCCAGATCGAAATTGAAATACGCATGTCGAATCTGCGCGAATATCGATCTCAGAGCTAGCTCGATATTCAAAACATCCCAGCTCGAAATTCAAATGCACATCTCCAATCTGCGCAAATATCGATCTCACATCTGGCTCGATATTCAAAACAACCCAGCTCGAAATTCAAATGCACATCTCCAATCTGCGCGAATATCGATCTCAGAGCTGGCTCGATATTCAAAACAACCCAGCTCGAAATTCAAAGACGCATGTCCAATCTGCTCGAATATCGATCTCAGAGCTGGCTCGATATTCAAAACATTCCAGGTCGAAATTAGTTCCGGTGAATATCGACCTCTCAGCTTTAGATTCAACTCGAAATTCAACTCGATATTTAACTCGAAATTGAAGCCGGTGAATGTCGAACTTCGATGTTCGATGTCCGAGCCAACTTCACACATCTCCCTGGATTACCGTTTATTTATCTAAAGGGATGGGCTAGGACGGCAATACCTTAGCCTTCGCTATACACAACTGAATTGTTCTATCTGCTCAAACCGCCGAGCTTCAGGTCAGAGTCTTTAGTTTAAACAATATTTCATTCACATTTTGACACATACAGTATCATATTTATAAATGTAGTACACGTTACAATAATTGAAAATGTGAAAAGGATTCAGAAGAAAGCTCGAGAGCTTATAACATTGTCTCCTTTTGTTATCAGTAAATTTATTTTGTTGTCGTGACAAAACGCATATAAATAGTTGTATGATTGTGCAAAGCAAAGCGGAACAAATTTTGGACACTGTTTAAACTGATTTGGAGAAGAAGAAAAAATAAAAAATATAAAAGAGAAGTAGGAGGTATAAAAAAATAATAATTATAATATAAAAAAAAATAAACAAATAAAAATACAAGTAGAAATATGAATACAAGGTAGTTTGCCCGTCCAACTCAGCTGAATGGATAGTCCACTTATGATTGTGATGTATTCTTTAATAATGGCGTTCCGAAGAAAGAGAGGAATATACAAGTTAGGTGATCAATCGGGTGAGAAAGAGACTATGTGTAGCTACCGATACTCAAACCGTTTCTACCGGATAATGTATTCATGAACCGACTTGAAGATCGACATATTAGTTTCGTCATCAGCTGATGGACTACCATATAGGAGTACACGTAAGTCGTCTCTGGAAATATCGAACTGTAATAAACTGGTGTGCATGTGAAGTCGTAGGTCCATATATATGGGACAGTGTAGGAAAAAGTGTTGTGTATCTTCAATCGCCCCACATCTGCAGCGTGAATTATCTATTATGTTCTTCGAGAATAAGTGTTGGTTTAGATTGCTACAATGTTTACGAATGTGTGTGTGGTAGATTTGTGCTTTGCGCTTACCATAATAGTAATAGTTGGGTGGTTTTCTAATGTCTGTGTTAATGTGATTCTTGAAGATTCTCAGGGAAGTGGAGTTACGAATTGGCGATGAGAGTTGGTTCCAGTCTTGTATTGTAGACGGTAGAAATGAGTTTAGATACAACTGAGTCTTACAAGCCAGTGTGGATGTGTTCTGCGAGTTTCTTAGATTATAGTCAACAGTTTCACCTACGTTTGCTGGGACAAGAGATGACAAATAGGGAGGTGAGAGACGGTTATACATTTTATAGAAGATTACAAGTTTGTGTTTCTTTCTTCTGGATTTTAAAGTTTCCCAACCTGTTTCGAGATATAGAGATTCAAATGATACAAGTTTAGTGGCTCCTCTTACAATACGAGCTGCTTCGATTTGTATTTTTTCCAAATCTTGTTCTTCGTACCTTGTGCAGTTATCCCATATAACATCAGCATACTCCAAGACAGGATGAATGAAAGAGGTGTATATTGTTTGAAGAGTTTTCCTGTTGAGGCGAAAACTTCCTCATCATATTGATTCTTGTCCATGCTTTGGAATTTGTATGTTCAAAGTGAGAGTGCCATGTTCCATTGTTTGATAGAGAAAGACCGAGGTGTTTATGATGTTGAACTTCTTGGATGACCGAATGATTCATGAGCAATGGAGGGTGCTGAGGAGTGTTAGTTTTCCGAGAGATAAGAAATGATTCGATCTTAGAGGGATTGAAGGTCACCATCCATTTGTTGGCCCATTGTTGTATCCTTTCAAGGTCAGTATTAAGACAATCGGCTGCCTGATTAGGGTCATCCACAACAACATAGAGAGATGTATCATCAGCAAACAATTTGATAGCAGAAGTAATGTTGTTTACAATGTCATGTATGTATACCAAGAAGAGCAATGGTCCCAGAATAGAGCCTTGAGGAACACCAGCATATATATCAGCAAGATCAGAAGTATAACCGGGTAGTACAACACGTTGTTTACGCCCTTGTAGGTAGTTTGTAAGCCAACTGAGCAAAGAACCTGTAATTCCTGCCAACTGTAATTTAAGGACAAGGCCTATGTGCCATACTTTATCAAATGATTTTGAAATATCGCAGTAAACGGAACGAACCTCTTTACCATCATCAAGAGCCTTACCAAAAGTATTATAGAGATCGACAAGTTGGTTAACTGTAGAGTCATTTGGCACAACTCCAGATTGAAGAGCTGAGATGCAATTGTTAGTGTTGAGAAAGTTGAACATGTGTTTGTGTATGATTTTCTCCATTACCTTTTCCATGGTGCAAAGAAGAGATATAGGTCGATGATACGTCTGATGGATCACCTTTTTTGAAAATCGCACAGACAGAGGCCTTCCTTCCACAAGGTTGGTACCTGAGCAAGATATAGAGATCTGTTAAAAAGATCACATAAAGGCTTGGATAGTTGTGAAGAAAGTTCCTTCAGAATCCTGTTGTTTATGCCGTCGGGACCTGCTGCTTTTCCGAGTTTTAGAGATTCCAGTACAGATTTAACTTCAGGTGGTGTAATTATTATGTTATCGAGTTTAGGTCGGTCTGAGTCCATGTCCAATTCTGGAAGAGGTCTGTTGGCATCAGCTAGTTAGGTTTGGGAGGCGAAAAATGTATTGAACATGTTAGCTTTGTCATTACCGTCCGAGAAAATAGAATCACGGTTTTTAAGAGGAGGAATAGAAGTAGAACGTGCCGGTTTGATAATCGTCTTCATAGTTGACCACCAATTGGAACTACGTGGAGAGCCAGAGTTCAGTTCAGCAGATACAGTATCCTCATGGTGCTTCTTGGAATTACGAACAAGAGAAATTGTATCATTTCTGAGTTTCTTATACATTCTCCAGTGATCGGGGTTGTTTGTTGTTTTTGCTTTGTCATACGACCGTTTGCGTTTTCTTATCATTTTCCTAATTTCGTTGTGAAACCAAGGAGGATCAGAGGGTCTGACAGTAACAACCTTATTAGGAATAGAATCATGTGCTAATTGAGAAATCTTAGAAGTGATATTGTGTGCATATCTATCGATTTCTGGATGAATTAGGGATTGCCAGTTGAATGTGTCAGCTGAATGTCTAAGTGTATGATAGTCACCCTTTTCATATTTCCATATTTTGCGTGTATATGTTTGAGTGCGAGGTTTTGCATAGTTCAGAAGTAGAAAGATAGGGCAATGAAATCTAACGTGCTGGTCTAGAAACGGTTCTCCCACGCCGGATAATACAACTTGGACATCTGATGAAGTGAGAAAAATGTCTATAAGTGACGAACTGGTCTCTGTGAAGTGGGTTGGTTGCGTACATGTAATTGATTGCGTGAGACTGTATTGTTGTGAGATATTGTTGATCTTCGTTGCCGAATGAGATTTTAGCATGTCAAGATTCAAATCACCTGTTACTATAATATCAAAAATACCAGTATCAAATGCTAGACCAATATAATTTTCAATCAAAGCCATGACAGCAGCGGGTGCGTTATGAGGTCTATAGAAAGTACCAACCAGTGTGCGAGTATTTTGTTGATGAATTTCAATCCATATGCATTCAGTCCCTGGTACCTCCAAATCATGTCGTCTGATAGAATAAACCTGCTCCTTTACATAGACCAATAGACCGCCATGAGCGTCGGTCGCCCTATCCTGTCGAAATGGAGCTTTGAAGTGTATATAGAGAAGGTCAGCAGAGGGGGTGTTGTCTGTGAGCCATGTTTCTGCGAAGCAAAGTATAGCAAAGTCAGAAAGTTCGGAGTAAAGTAGATCTTTTTTTATGTAAGAAGCTTTGAATGTTATAGTGAACAATGGATAGTTTGTGTTCGGTTAGTTCAGTAATATTTGTACTTGTGTTAGGTATGTTAGTCGGTCCTGGGTTCGGATGAATGTCTCCGCAACGAAGGAGTATGCTGGAAAGGCAAATATATAGCTCGAAACTTGTGAAAGATCTACAACCCTTCATCCGGGACTGCAAAACAACAAAGAGGCCTATCCTCATCCTGTATACAGAAATATCGACATACATTAGGTGATTCTATAATCGGGGGACAAACAGGATGAGCAGCTGAGACTCAACAGGCAAATCGTCCTACATAAAAAATCAAGTAGAGGCGAACTAGAACGAATCAGGGAAAAGTGAAGTACTGAAAAGAAAGTTGTCATATTACAGAGCAAAATGAACATTGGAAAAAGGACATTTACAGGAATATGGAATTCACTGAAATTCGAACTGGTCAGGTGATCATGGTGAGCCCCATGTGAATATAAATGTTTCTATTGAATGGAATCTCATCTGCTGTGCATGTCCCTACTTAATGTAGCGTAATAAAAGGAGCCCAGTGTTTGTGACAGAATAATTGTACAAAATAATAATAATACCAGTACAAACAGATCTAAATATGCATGTATAACGTAGCTCATCGAAGATCAAGTGCAAAACATCATAATATTATGTAAACGGAAAAATACTTTGTGCACATACGACCCCTTATATACACATTAACACAGCCCCATGTGAGAATCGCCACGAGACTGAGGGGCCCGTCTGGTATTTGACCATTTTAAATCCTGGCTAGCTGACATAATTATTTGGCTTTATATGCGTCTGAAATTTGATTATGTGACACACAAGTAGTTTGACAATGAATTGTTGAAAAGTGTAGACACTGATCGGACTGCGCGGCGGCGCAGGCTGGTCTAGGACTACATCTCTCGGAAACACAATATACCATCCACTCTCCCGGCAGTACACACATGCACATATATGTTATACGACACGCTTTCCAAATTATAAGTGCTGCAAGACACACTTGATATTCTTGTTCAAATAAAAGATAGTTTGAGACACAAAACTCCATACTCAAAATAAACACGCAGTACATCTGCTATAATGATATCGAGGCCATGTGTTTTGACAATCAATGACACAGAGCCATACACGTGGTTTATGACCTTTCCGCTGATTGGTTCACTGATTTACTATTATCATAAACGTAGTAATAGTATGTTATTTATAGATACAGGTCTTTCACCTTGATCACTATCCCAACGCCTACGTGAAACATTCTAATTCTCCACTCACTGTTCATGCGAGAGACATTTAAATGATAAGACAAGCAGTTTTGTGTAGCTACAATATTCCAGCTGGTCAAAACAAAGAGTTTTATAATCCTATTCACACAAAATGCACTATTGGTTTGGGGGGGGGACTCTACTGAAGGGTACATCAGGGGTACTCTAGTTCATTTTGGATGAAGCAGAAAATAACTGTACATACCCTAACCCAGCGGTTCTCATCCTCCAAATGCATGGAGGTAGAGACTAGGATGGGTTTACTTGAATTCCCGTTGCATGTATGTTGGTTATTATACAATAGCCAAAACCCTCACGCCAAATGTCGAAATCGAAAGTGCGTGAGGGTTACAACAGTTTGAGTTTATACCGTCCCACTCGTGCAGCCAGCTGTCCTGAACCAACAGAATGGCTCGCTACACGAGAATGGGAGGTAACTACAACCATAAAGTAAGTACATTTGACATGTTTGAAAGAAAGTGGGTGAAACATGAAATTATCGTAATTGCGTGTGGTAATGTATCGCCACACTCGTGCAGTCAAGAGTATATTGTGTGGAATATGATTATAATGTTTCACATGCAACATGTTCAACTACGGTATGCCATTACTTGAGTCTACAAATGAGAAATTGTCCCATTGGGTCTACAAATGAGAAAATGTTCCATTGGGCAAATGCAGTAATTTTCAAAATTGGGAATATGTTCTATGATACATTCAGCATGTTCACACAAAATGATTAGATTAAAATAATTGTCTGGCATCACTAATGCTACTCCACTGAAGGGTACATCAATAGTTATGCAAAATAGGAGACATGTGTTCATAGGAACACTCACACAAAAAATATAATGTAATTGTTTGCTGTTGTCACTAAATCTACACCATTGATAACATACATAGTTGATCAAGATGGGAAACATATCTTCATATCTTAGCTCTAACAAGATGATAGGCTTCTATAGTGGTCTGTCGATGTTATTTGTTAATGCTACTTCATTTGCTGATACATCAATACATACCGTATGTATGATTTCCAGGTATGACTAATGCTGCTCCACTGACAAATACCTATATACATGGGCAAAATTGAGACACCTATCTTCTAATACATCACACATAGTGACTAGATTCTAATAATTAATTTGCATTTTTGTTGCTACTCAATTGACAGGTGCATCAATACATACCTATATTGTATGGTGTCGCTAATGCTATTACAATGATGGATATCGCTATAGTTGGGCAAAATTGACACAGACATATCCATTCTAAATCACACATAATGACTAGATTATAAATGTTTGCTGGCGATATGATTGTTGCTCCATTGACACATACACCAATACATGTGAGTGTTCTCTGATGTCAACTGATGGGTACCTCTGTAGATAGGCAAAATATGAAGCACATATATTATGCTAAAACAGACAGATTGACTTCATTATAAATTAATCGTTGTCTGGCATTGTTGCTACTGCTCCAATGATCTATATGTCAATACACATGATACATTCATATGTCGAATACATGTAAACACTGCAGAATTCATGCTGATTAGGGAGTGTGCGAGCAGTGACACCACTGAAATAGTCAGTAGGGATCTTATTACTTATGTTGACCATGATTGGCTAGTAATGAGGCCGAGATATCCATCAAGTTGGTGACCAGTGTAGCTCCGTATCAACCATATCTTATTACATATATGTCTCATATGCACTCACACAGATAATTAGGTTCGTACTTGTATACATTTTGATCGGCATATATACTGTTCACAGGCATGTTATATATAAACATGAACAAGTTATCAATGTTATCAAGTCCTTCTGATCAGTTTCAGAGGTGAGAGCAGCTACTGGGCTCTAGGCTTGAGCGGGTCGAGGTCACCGGAGTGACGAATTTGCAAACATTCATCGTGACTATTTTTAACATACAACTTGCCGTCATGGGACCGGGCTCCCGTAACAGGGCTGTTTTTGTCTTTTTTCAGGAGACGACAGTGGTACAATAGTTCGCTTCTGTACTTAGTCAGGCTTTCATTCAAGAAAATATTGACATTGTGTTCCCGTAGATGTTTTCTGCCCTTCAAGAATGTAGTACGCGCACGGTATGATTTGAATTTAACGATTATATCCTGCGTTTTGTTTCTGGCGTTATTCCGTTTGCCATTACGATATGCGTGATCTATGTCGTCAACAGAGATATTAACATTCGCTTTGGCAGCGACGTCCATAATGATGTTATCAACGTTTTCCCCATCGCTCTCTGGGATGTTTGCTACTAACACACATGATCGCCGCGAGTATTGCTCAAGGTCGTCATGTGCAGCCTGCATACCCGAGATGGTATCCGTCAACCGCCGGTTTTCATTCTCCAGTTCAGACACTTTAGATGTTAGGTTTGCGGTAGACTCCTTGACGATGCCCTTGACAATAGAGTCGATGTCTTTCAGCATTATAACTCTCAGACCCAGCGCTATACGATCAATATCGGTATCGGAAAGGGGCGTAAGTTGGAGGGGTAATGCATGAGTATCAGGTACAGGAGATAGGAGGTCCTGTACTGCAGGTCGCAGGAGGCTTTGACTAAGTGTGTCGTCCGATATCTCGGATAGAAGTGACGTATCGGCAGTTGTGTCCAACAAAGAAAATCTTGTGGGAGTCGCAAATACTGCTATGTCACTGCTAGAGCATTCAGTATCACTTGTATGGAAGTCTTGAGTATCAGCAGAACTACAGGCAGAAGCAGACCCGGTCTCAGAATGTTTGGTTTTTTTCTCAGATATGTCTTGTGAAGGTGAGCTTTTTTACGTTTGTGCTGTTTAGATTTTGACTTCGGCTTCCCACTTGATTGCAAGTTGATTGGGAATGGAGAACTGGTGTTACTGTTCGTATTTTTCTTTGGTCTGCCTATTGTAATAATAAGGAGAATGAGCACGTACTGACTGATAGACCAGGGCGCACCCATGTAGAGATTCATGGCATTAAATTGTCTACCTCAGACCTATTACGGATAAAATGCTATCCCATCCCGTACAAAGTTCGTAACATAGACAGATATGAGGCAGAAGACATTTGGCAGTTAGGAGTATTCGAAACTTCTAATTATCCATGTTCATACCCAGTCGTGCGAGTTAGGAAGAAGAACGCAGAGAGAAGACGGAATTTATTCCAAAGATGGACGAATAGCGATCGGAGCCATCTGTAGCTCAGACAATGTGGGTGCAGATTATTTGAGTAGGATCTAATTAAGTCATAGACCGCACACCATAGCCGAGATCCTGGGGCTCAAAAAGTATAAGTTGTGTAGGACGTGTATATATGTGTATAGGTAAACAATGTCGGTACAACTCGTGATTACCGCTAAGTGTTTCACACTTTTATTTAGGGGGGGGAGTATTGTCACGAATCGTAGCCGACTTTTTTTTTGCTTATATTTAACGGCGGCACTGGCTCTAGGACCTTGCATGCCGTCTCCCAAGAATGGGAGAAAGAACGGAGGTAGAGATTTTTTGAGAGAAGCCGGTAATTCGTATTTACAGAGCAACTACGAATTATCGGTACCCATTCACAGCTGGGTGAACTGGAGCAGTGTGGATAAAGTGTCTTGCTCAAGGACACAACGCAGCGCCTCCGGTTAGGCTCGAACCCACGACCTTTAGATCAGCAGTCTGACGCTCTAACCACCAGGCCACTGCGTAGCCGACTATTTTCTTTATCATCCATTATATGTAACACGGGTCACACAATACTAGTCTAGAGCAATAATCGAATATTCTAGTACAGACGATCGAATAGGTATTGGTGTGTGAAATATGGCCCGTGGAATAAACCGATGGGGAGAATAGCGCTTTATCCGAAACCGCGCACGGACCACCAGTATTGGATTTTGCACTAGTCATATCTGGGTGATCTACACTGTATATGCAGACTTGGATGCTAGCCTAATAGGTCATATCTACTTATGACTGAAGTATTTCAGAGTAATTCACCAGATATCTCATGCGCTAGACTGACTGTTAGAACATTAGTTCACTTACGCAAAATTGTAAGCCAAATGTTGGCACATAAGTTTTACATTGACAGGCAGACTACATGAGGATAGTCGTGCACTAGGGTGTGAGTATATATTGGATTTAGCACCATATACTAACTATCAATCAGACACTCAATTACATTCTTGTGACATTGGAGCGCAAGCTTTCACTGGGAATTGGTGAGTACATATGTTTTAGTTACTTTCTAATGCGGCCATTTAAGTCTGAATCTTGCCAAGACCGACAATTCTACGCAGAGTTATTTGGCCCCGTTTCGACCAAACGCTTGGTCAATAAAAGCCGTATGGCATGTATCCGCGGATGTAGATTATCTCCCTTAATCAAATCTTATTGATTCATTTTATTCGTCGTTTTTACGTGTAATGATAACGATTACAGGACTGGCATGTGGGAGCATTCCATGAGTATTGTAATGGCATAGTATTCTCATGTGTTTTTGTTGCATGTCACTCTGACTAATTGCATTAGCAATTTATTGTATTTGTAAACGCAGGGCGAACTCGATTGAAATGTTCACTGACATTAGCTATGCATTTTATATTACGATTCGGTCCAATATCAGTTCTGCGCCCTGTACAATACATGAGAATATTGCCAATTTTAACATGTCACAATTGTAACGTGAATTTTCTGGACGACTTTCATTACTCTATAGGGGTGACATGTAAACTCCTAACCCAGTCGTCTGTACATTCATTTTATTAAGTCATATACGTTCACAATGTATTGTAAATATTGTAAATGCTATTGCGACCAGGATAAACCAGATCAGACAGTTCTTCTCTAAATGCACTGATAAATACATCAGTAAGCTGCAATAAGGACATGATGTGAAGTATAATTTATTTCAATCACTGATGCTTTGGGTCAGCCTGTGGAATCCTACAGTCTGATTAGAGTATACAGTGTTGAGTAATGTAATACCGTGAGTCTGCACAGGAAAATACTTGGCACAGTTGCTCTTTATTAAGTTAGCGCAGTTGGCCACGGGCAGTCTGATCAAGGTAAGGCCTGGGGCAATCAAATGTTTGTTTACTAATGGTAAATAACTGTGAATGACGTCTATATTCACATGTACGGCTGTGAAGAGATATATCGTTGGGTACACTAGATGTTCATCAATGTGTTATATCACATTTTCCGACTTATGAATTCAATCAGCCCCCTTCTTACAATTAATGAAAATATCTTTGTGTACATTGCATTTTATCATGTTTCATCATTGTAATATATGATGATGTTTAGTATTGCCATGCAATCAGGATATTGATTTCATGTGCACTACTGTGACTATTATTGAGACTATAACACGTTACTTTCTGGTAACAACACTGTTGATGTTTTGTAGTCCCAGCCAGTACACCAGCCAGGCAGCCAGCCAGTCAGCAACGAGCGACGGCACGTCCCTACATTGTGTATGCGTAGAATCAGTACGCAACACATAGCTACTTATTCTGGAGTCCACGACACGACACTGTGTACCAGCGGGGACTCTGCTCCGCGTGGACCAAGGGCGTATTCGAGTGGGGCATATTGCGGTGACGTCATTCCGTCCAAGGACGTGATGAATCGCTAAGGACGTTCACCGATGTGTTATTGGCCCCATCCGCCCAAGTAGGCTCTGTATCATATAGTACCAGTAACTCAGTAACTTTACGACGTCATTACAACGTCACTCCCATCATGGCGGAAGCCGGAGTTGATTAGCTGAACTCTAACATTGGATATGATCATTATCATGATGACGTTTACTTTTGACTATACCTACCTGTTCCAGAATCGTGGAGGTGCCTTGGTTGTGCAAGTGCCTATGGCGGTGGCTACTAATGGACGTTGTCCGTACTGACATATTCTATTCATCCATTGTGTGTGCTTTTCATTTATGTAAATACATCAATATTGTAAAAATATACCTTGTTGTCTCTGTCCACAACGTGCTTGGAGTTCCATCCCTACAGTAGACTAGCCCGGTGTCACCCGGTGCATTAGGTGTACGCTCCCATAGAAAGTCGGGTATTTGTAAACCCCACTACTTCAAAGAAAACGTGGGGTCTGGGAAACCCGAGTTTCACAGCTGGATACTGGAATAAACCTGTCTGCATCCCCGATACCAACCAGATTTAATGTTCCTAACACCGTGTCAAATGCCCATTAGGTGATATGATAAGATTCTGAAATTCCCAGTTAAATTCTAAATATGTTATAACGCAAATAAAATCTATAAATAATGCTATAATCAATTTTATCATTATCAGAGATGCAAAAATGCCTTTTCTCCCGTCAAAATCGGTTGACCTACGACAAATATATTGTGAAAAAAAAAGTAAGATTTTACCAAAATATGTGTTCCGAAGACCTCTCCAAATCCCGCCAAAATGGTTCCAATACGGCGTAGGAATATGCGGGCCAAAATACTATCTATGATCCATTATAATATAAAATCGTATTCAATATTTATATACACCAAGGTGAATCGATATATGTATGCATTCCATTAAACAAACGAAAACTAACAAGAAGCCAAATCGCCAAACATAATCCTTATGTGCGAAAATGAAACTGGACGTGTGAGAACTATTTTGTGTCCGCGCATGGATAATGGCCAGGCGGCTTGACCACTGCATAGGACAGAATAAATATGTCTGGTTTCTGAACTAAAATGGGAAGATATAATAAATACTAATCTTTTTTATTTTTGTTATTATTCGATAGCAGAGATATGTACTAGATATTTGCTGTATTTTTATATTTTTATTCAAATGTAGCAGTAAAATATGAACAGCACATAATTAGGTCACCACGATTGCAAAACCTGCAATTATCTAAGACATAACATGCGATACATATGGCATATGTTGTCATGACGGAGAAATGGGGCTTAGACTATGCTACCAACTCCGCTACCCAAATCAGCCTGCATATCCGCGCAGTCTGATCAGGGTCTGCAACGGTTCGCCATTCCGTCTATCTCAATTGATTTCATACCTAATAGGAGCCGCGTCGCGAGAAAACCTGACTTCGGGTAATTGTTTGGTCAATATGATATTTTGTTACTATGGAAAATGGTATTTGGTATGATGAATTTAACGCTTTTTAGTTGATCATGATATTTGCAATATTCATTAGATATTATAGTTTATACACACATTAACTATGCAGGTCGTTTGAGCAAAAGAGACGTCACGTAAAAGCGACGTCCCAAATGCGACGTAAATGACGTTACAGTACATACCGTTACAGATAGATATTAAACGCCAACATTTACAACAGTTTGCAAGTTGACATAAACGAACTAGAAGCATGTTTGGCATTGAATAATGAATGTACAGACGGATGACTTGAATCATTTGGTAAAACCATGAATGTGCAAAGCGACAAAGTCAAAAAAAACCGGATAAGTTCATGAACCACCAAGCAAGCATGAACGTGGCACAGGTACGCTGATTTCATGTGCTAATTTCTTCTTTTTGACGTCGTGTTTATTGAGCGTTTTAACAATATATAAATTGTAGAAAACCACGGAAGATATTCATTAACTAAATTGTTTGATTAGTTCTATAAGACCGTTTAATTCAACATATAGAAATGGAAATACACACGCATACGGGGAGAACAATAACGTTCAACATTAAATTACATTACAACTAGAGCACAGTCGAATGGCGCGCCATCGCAATATACCCACGTTTCCCCAAATGCGAAGTTAAAAGGGGAGATAATTCATGACCGGGGGGGTTTCGAATAAAAAAATCAAAATTCACTGCGCATCTACACACCAAAATAAGGAAGCACACACCAAGTTTCAAGACCCTCCTACCCTTAATACGGTTAAACAGTTTTACTTCTTACACGAAACATGACGGACGGGGGGGGACAGACGGACGGGCACCCGTGACGAAAACAATATACCCATTTAATAATTTATTTTTTTTAAAAAGAAGTGGGTATAAATAACTGTTTTGCTCTGAAAGGCAGTAGTCATGTCTGATGACAGGCACCCTTACAGTACTGTCATGTGTTACGCACTATGTACACAATCACAATCCAACTGGAATAGCGTGAGAGCAAAAGCCTGCATCGCTTGCGTGTTATTTCTACTGCATCGCAGTCTCATGCATTCGCCTACTAGAGAACCACATTCAAGGGTACGAGTGGAAGTCTGCCACATGGCCAAACTAGCTATGGTAACATATTTGAGACAGTTGTTACCTCAGCTTGTGATCAGCTTGTCCTAAAACCACCACATTGTGTTTTGTTTTTGGAGTGTTACGCTAGCAGTTTTTGTCTTTTGAAGACTCAACTCAAAATAAACGGGGGTCCCAAAGTACGAAGAAATGATGGGAGGAGAGATAAAATAATAACAATATCCGCAAGTCAAGAGATCCTTGATATCGTCGAACAATACTAGAAGAACCATCAATTTCTAGTGCACAGTCTTATTGTATTTGTGTCACGACTGACAATCCTTGAAATAATCATCCCACAGTACCTGTGTCTAGTTCTTGACTTTTTTGTATTATTGTAGTTTGTTTAAACAGTATTTATTTTCAAGAGAGCAAATATGTGATATTAGTAGTGTACGTGTCACATGTCCCAAACATGTTGCCTTGAAATATCATCCCACCGTATTTCTTATATTAACATGACACACATGTTAGCGTGGCATTCAATTGAAGCTTTTCATATTCAGACAACAGAAACGTCGAATGTTCGCGCCAAACAATCGTCCCGCTTACAGATTGTACTTTGACCACATTGTGAAGAAAAAAACCGGACCTTACAATATCTGCAATAAAATGTACGATAGGCGACCCATATCACGTCGGTGATCGAGAAAAATCACCCAGTGAGTGAATGCGAACATCGTATGTTCTGATCAGACGCGCATATGCACATATGAGACTGATCTGTCGCTATACTAATCGTAACATCCATGGCTTTTTTTGCAGGAGATATTTATTTCTTGGAAATCGGTAAAGGTTGAGCTAATTTTTTAATTTAAACATTGTATTAGAAAGAAAGAATTGATCAATAGACTGAAAATTGCTTCGTTTAACCTTTAACCAGATCTGAAACGTATAGTTGTGCGGGAAACCGGGCCCCAGGCTACATAGGTCTACACATATGATACCGATTATTTGTATGTATATGTAAATAAAACATGTAGCTTACACAGAGTTTTCACCTGTAAAATGGTGGGCGATAACAGTTAACGTGGACAGTTATCGTAAACAGTGTCAAAGAAACTATTATGTGAAAATAAAGGAACATAAAAAACACACGTCAACAGACAAACATTTTTATATGATACCAATAGCAAAAATAATAAAAGAAAATTATCCTTTACGGCTTTACCGGCCATTATTGTTAATAAAAACATATATAAGATAGCCTGTTTTTTGAATAAAAATCGAGGTACGTTGTTTGTTCTGTTCGTTAGATAACTTTGAACACCAACGGAACAAACCTAACAATGGCGGCTGACAAAACGTCGATAATTGGAAAAACTCGGTCGGCGGAAATTACGTCAGCTAAAGTTCACGGCGTCATATCTTGAGACGTCGTCAGATTCCCGAAGACAGTTTTATCTCGCGACGCGGCTCATAGCATCCGCGATATTCAAAGAATAAAACAATTTTATAACAGTCTTGAGAATTTTTTAGTAAATGATGACATCTTGCAATATGGCTTGAAAGTGTCATAAATATTCGTTGTCATGTACGGAAGAAAATCAAAATTAAATTGTAAAAAATATTTTTCATGAACTATGACAACTGTGGAAATGTATCAAATTACTTACATGTGGTCTCATAACGGATCACTGTGTACTAGTATAACGCATAAAACACAAATATAAGGCCAAAATATGTATAATTTGCAAAGCGTTTTGTTTTCCCCCTGGTATCATTAATGTTACTCCTTCAAAAAACTTTAGCCCTGATCAGAAACTGCGCGGACTTGAGATGATACAGATCGACTCCGTGTCAGTGCATGATTTGGTGGGCGAAATTCTTATTTCTCAATGAAAGATAGCAAGTTAGGAGTCCTTTAGAATCGTCTCATTGAGATCATTGAGACTCCCAACTTGCCATTATTTTTTGTTGCAGAAATTTGTTGTTATCCTGAATTGATAAAATTACTCACCTTAGCTTGAGCTCTGTTGATAGTTTATAAACTTTTCTAATCAAAAAACGTTTTAACTTGTCATTCATTCAGTATCAAAATAAACTGACTGCGTCTGTAGTTGTACTCTTATGACCAAAGTTTGATGACCTGTTTATTACACACTATCCCCCAATTTTATTCCAACATGGAATGGGTGGTAGGAGGGAGCATGTGATGGGTAATTTAACGATCGGTGTGTGTTCATCCTTCCCGGAATGCCGACCTACATGGTTTGGTCCTCTTGTATCGTTTTGCCCCCCCCCCCCCCCCCCCCCCCCCCCCCCCCCCGCCCCCCCCCGCCCCCCCCCCCCCCCCCCCCCCCCCCCCCCCCACTTGAGAGCTGAATCATGTTTTTTTATGGCTCCAGTAAGAAAAGTAATAAGCTTATCATGCCCACAACTTGCCATTTTGGTGAAGAAATAACAAATCCTACCTCAAATTTATCAAATATTACGCACCTTGACTGACGCTCTGTTGATAGTTTAAAAAAATAAAACTATTTGCAATCGCCAACTTGGACTCAAACATATTTTTCCTTTGCACACGCACTAAGTCGATTCAAGTCGAGGTGGCGATTTGCTGGTATCATTATTGTTACTACTTCGATGAAAACAAAACAAAACGCCCACAAATATAGCCCTGGTCAAGACTGCACGGATGCGCTGGTTGATCTGGGGCTTACACTGTCGCATATTGTCGTATGGTCCATTCCCCAGCCAAGACTCACACTCAGCTAAATTCCTTGTGTCAAGTCTGACTTTGAATTGAAGTAATGGTTTTGCAATGAAGATATTTTATTTCTGCAAGGTGTATGAACATAACATATGCTACATGTAATTATGTATCAACAGCACATTTTAATTTGTAACTTTTGCTAGTGTGCTGGTCAGTTTTGAACCCCATATATACTACACAGGTTAGAATACTAGTGATCTTGTATCATCAGCTTATAGCTGTTATAACAAGCAATTCTCCCAGCATTATTGTGGAAAATCAACACACACATGTTGTAGGCTACCAAGAGAGCAAGGAACAAGATCAGGGTTGCTAATCCATTTAGACAATGATGAATCCAGGTCGGTAACAGTCTAGATCCTGATGTGACTGCTCATTCTGATCTGAACCTAACTGCAAAGATTACGGTCATAATAGTCGCTGGTGGTAATAAAACTCACCTGTACATATTCTCATGCACTATGGTCGAGTCTGGCGGTTACTGGAGACTCCAGCTGCAGCCACAGACGGACTAATGTGCAGTTAAAGTAGTTCGGCATGCTTTGTTATCTCATTAGCTGACCCCATAGTGCAATACAAAATCATTAACAGGAACCTTAGCCTGTCAGAATCAGCTTGGCATTTGGCTGTTCGTTTTCTATGGGACTGTACACATAATGTGTCATCAGAGTCTTAGTTACTGAGTCACTGTTTCCCATTCATAAGCTATATGAACATATGTAACACAGATATAATAGCAGTATGTCTGCCAGTCTCGTGGAGTGATAGAAATGGAGTTTTGAGGACAGCAAAATGAATCCTGAACAAGTATTATTTCAAAGTCGGCTAAATTATTCCATTGTGAGATAAATATATTATATATATTACGCTTGCTTAATGTAAACTTACCGTACATTGGTAGTTTTAAAAATGCTGTATATGTCACCCGGTTACAGTATATTCATATTTATACCGCAACCAGCGTCTGAAGTAACCTAATAAAGGGGGCCGAATAAACATCATCTATATTCGCTACTAACCGTATATACATCAAAGTAGCATACTGAACTTGCACTTTTGTTTTGGTGCTCAGTTTGCATATAATTACAATGTAACCGGGTATCAGCCGTACTAACTTTATTTTCTCAACTTTGATCTGTCGTCAAACGGAAAAAGTGTCTCACTTCACCTCAATAGTGTTGGAATAATTTTAGAATTACTGGACAAATTTTCACAAACTAACTCTTGTTTTCTTAGTTATACCATTTCCAAGCTATCTAGCCGGGTTTCGGAGTGAATTTCCAAAAAAGTTGTTTTTCGACCAGCTTCTCGAGCTCCTCCACCTTGTCAAAACTGTCCCACTTCAAATCGATTTTTCGCAATAATTTCAGAATTACCGGACCGATTTGAACAAACTAGCTCTTGTTTTCTTATTTGGATCATTTCCAAGGTAGCTAGCATGGTTCTGGGGCGAATTTATAAAAGAAAATGTTTTCCGTACTGCTCCTTGTCCTCCTCATCCAAGACGGCCGTAATGACGTCAGTCAGACAACTTGACGTTACGTCATAAATCAACGTGACGTAAACGTAAAATGGGTTGCGATATAAAGTAAATACATGGTTAGTGCCTTAGAATATAAAATATATTCGGTTTCGCCCCGACAACTTTATTGGGGCTCGCTAAAGCTCGCCCCAATAAAGCTGTCTAAGGCTCAACCGAATATATTTTATATTCTAAGACACTAACCATGTATTTACTATATATACTGTCTGTTTCACGTTAACATGCTCAACTTTTACGCCTTTTTAAACGCCATAAAATTCCATTTTTGTAGGCATAAAATCAATTTTCAGTAAAATTTAGCGATGAGCCATCATTTAATTTTTTGCAAATTCGGTCATATAATGAAGTAATAGCCGTAAATCAAGAATTGAATGCATGGTTGTAATGTTAAAATGTCACGTGCGATCAGATTTTCGACATTTATCTAGTATCGAACTGCTTGCTGAATTTCATCATCAAAAACGACACTAACTTTATCTTTATGAGAGCAAATCTTACCAGGTTGAAATATAAAGGAATCGAGCCTGCAGGTTAGACTATACCAAATGGCGCGAAATCGCACAGTAGGTATGAATAAATAGTCCGGTATCAAAAAATAGTCCGGGCGTTTTGAGGTCACAGACAGTTTGCTTGCAAATCTTGATCCATTACTACCCAGTTTCACTTGAGGAATAACTTTGTTAATGGACGGATTTTCTTGACATAAGAAGGAGGCTCATTTAAAAACAAATAGGTTTACATTGTTTTATGTAAAAAAAATGTAAGCAGCTTGGAGTGTTTTTATAGCAATAAATCTTGGGCAGCATTTCATGGAACAGACAGTAGGCCTAGGTCTCACGGTAGAGTGGGCGGCTAGCTTTAAAAATAGGGTGGACGATTTTCTATATACATCACTACCGACCCTGCAAGTTACACCAGTGTGTTTAGAAAAATAGGTTTATGAATATTTCTTGACTTTGGGAGGCTTGAAGCTGAATGTTAGCTCCGGTTGATTTTGAAATCTTGGAAAATGGCGCATGCTATGCTGTCTCGCCGGTACGGTTTTACGTCATAATTTAAGGTTATTTGTAGCGAAAATTTGAGGTGGTTATGACCCCACTTTGGAATCATTTTCAGGAAATGGTGTGGTGTTACAAGTGATAGAACAAGACATAACAAAGTCTCTGTGCCTCATGTTTTCATGAAAACAATTCCAACAAATTCAGTCGTGTTGAAATTTTGTCCAAAAATAGGTGGGTGGGATAACTTTGTAAAAAAATAATTAAACACATCTGATGCGGTTACTGTATTTGTATTGTGGAGCGCGATTTGTACTTCATTCGCGAGTATTTTTCAATATTTGTCGCAAGAGCCACCCGCCGCCCTCAGAAAAGCAGTGGATTTTGGCTATTTTCAACCGTCCCGTAATGCCTGATTTTTCAAGGTGTCATATTTCACCTCTAACCAGTACTGTTTGACAGAAGAACATGTCCCAAATTAACATCCAGCAGTTTTAGTTTACTGCACTCAAATATGCAGGATTCAGCAGGGCTAGAGGTAAGCATGGTATTTTGCAGTCGATACACCGAAAGGAAACTTCGCGTTTCGCCATTTTTGGGGTGGGCGATATCCGCGCCCCATTTCGACAGCAGCTTTCATTTCGTACATTTTTCTTTGGTTGCGTTTTACGTAAAATTGATGAAATTAGCAATATAGAGCGAGACATGCAGATACGGGGAAAAAATATTTTTCCTTAAGGTCTCACGTGACAGTGGGCGGCTAGCTTTAAAAATAGGGTGGACGATTGTCTATGTACTTCACTACCGACCCTGCAAGTTACATCTGGGGATGGGGTAACTTTGTAAAACATGAATTAAACACAGCTGATGCGGTTACTGCATTTGTATTGTGGCGCGCGATTTGTACTTCATTTGCGAGTATTTTTCAATATTTGTCGCAAGAGCCTCCTTAACTGATTGTGACAGGTGATGCTTTTTGTAAGTCACCCGCCGCCCTCAGAAGAGCAGTGCATTTTGGCTAGTTTCAACCGTCCCGTGATGCCCTAAGTGTTTGTTGTTTCAATATTACATATCGAATTCATAATTACTAATTGAATATCAACTATAGATACTATGTGGCCATCTTTGATATATTGAGCACATAATAATAATGTCACCAAAATTATTTTGTTTTACCATATTTTATCATTACTTGAATATTGAATGTAATTATCTAAGAGAATAAAAATAGACACAAGCGGCATATTAGTATTTGGCAGCCATCTTGAATTATGTCCATCATTTACTACTAACTATGGAAGTATAACAGTGGAAATAGAGGATATTCATATTTTTGCAACGAGTATGACATACGAGTATATGTTCATCGAGTGGTGTGGAATGTCCATATTTCACGAGTGCCGTTAGGCACGAGTGAAATATGGACATTTCACACCACGCGATGAACATATATGTCATATTCGTTGCAAAAATATGAATATTCTATTTATTATATACCGCTCCATGGAAATTAGCAGTTTTTAGACTGTATACGGTAATGAGTGTGTATTTGCAGCCTATTTGCAGTCCGGCACTGCAGGTGCGCGTTATGAATATAGATAACGGAAGTAGTCGTATTTTCAGCGGAAGATGTTTATTTCATCGATGAGAACATACGACTTTTATTTACATCGTATAACTATGTATTTCATGGGTAGGTATATAATAAATAGTTATATTCATCTTTCAATCATAATGTAATAGAAATAGCCCCTAGACATGCTACCATTGCTGAGTAAACATGTAAATATGTAAGCTACTAAGTTTTTGTTTCAATCTTGGATTTTGGTATCTTGGATATATGTACATCAGTGAATTTTTCCTTTATACTATACCGTCAGCCAAATGAATTATTATACACATACTTGTCATTTGCTATCTTTATATGACTAGAATTACACCTTCTGTGAGAAATCATTTACAATAAGAACGCAATATTAGTATTCAGCAGCCATCTTGAATTTGTGTATTTTCTTTATTAAATATTTATCTAAAAGTATCCGAGACATTTCTATTTATCTTCCGATTCACATGTTAAGATATATAACCCATAGAAGTGTTGTAACTGCCAATTAAACCAATGCATTAACCTATTTTACTGTACTACGTGGTGAAAGTACGCAACATTGGTGGCCATCTTTATTTTGGCTGCCACTTTGGATAAAAATATTTAATTCTGATTTTCTTTTCTTAAACAGCATGAGGGTTATGTTATTACAGTTTATCAATATCGATGGATGCGTTTCATGTACATGTTTATTGGAAGTTAAAATGCTATTTTATGGAACTGCAACTGTGTCAGCAGGTGGGGGCGTGTCCACATATGAGGCCATACAATATTTAAGCTACCAGATTCAAACTGAAATTATTACTAGCGATATATACGTTTCCATAAAATATCGTGGCAATTCGCACCCCCCCCCCCCCCCCCCAACCCCCCCCCCCCCAAGTTAATGATGACCCTACTTTTGGGGGTCTGGTTCAGTCACTATTACCCTTACAATGTTGAAATATATATGTCGTCTGCTGATTACTTTCCCGTATACATTTTTCTCATAATAACATTGATGGTTTGGCAGCACTTTATAATCATTTCCAATATAAATGAATATAAAGTGCAGTTAAATCATGTTTTATTGAGAGAAATGACACCATATCAAATAACAGCAAACGACAATTGTCGGTTCCCGTATACTAAGTATGTATACCCTATTAACCGTAGTACGCCCTCAGCTTGGTGTTATGAATATGACAGCTATTACGTTGCATATTCTCAACACTCAACAACACAACACTTGCTAATAGGCGAATAGTATTAGACATAAAAATCGCCAAAGATCGGAAAAAAATAAGCCAAAGCTGAATTTTTCGGTATACGTCCGTAATGTCATTAGGAGAAACATATCAAAACTCCCCATGAATCCCACTGGAGCTTAATCCAGAATTCAAGATGGCGTCCAAGATGGCTGCCATAAATTTATTAAACACATAAAGGTGACACTAATGAACATATCCGCGTATAGGGTGGCAGCATATCACTGAACAATGCATATATTAACATTTTCAATAGTATGAATCGCTTAACCTTTCAAATATCCAAGTATAGGGTGGCAGCATATCACTGAACAATGCATATATTAACATTTTCAATAGTATGAATCGCTTAACCTTTCAAATATCCAAGATGTCTGCCAAGAATGCCAACAAAATATGTAAAAGTTAAAATCTAGTGGTCCGAAATCACGAGTTTAACGTTACATACTATTTATAATTGCTTTCTTTTCTCTTCGGTTTACCGTTAAGTCATACGTTATATTTATGCATACCAGAACGAGTTGAAACAAGTTTCATCTGATACATGTATACGGCATAGTACATTGCAAAAATCAAAAAAACAAACCAGTATGAATAGAATCGATTCAATCATCGCTCTAGACAAGGGATACACATATCGATCATTGTATATGGTTACATGAATATTGTGCATGGGCATAATATGGTGGGGGTATGCATATGTCATACCAGTTCCTGCAGATGTCAAAAAGTGGAATATCACACAAATTAGAATGTGAATATTGCATGTACATGTATATGTACGATAAGTTATTGTTAATGTGGTACATATGGTCATACTGAGTGCAGTATTGTAAATTAAATGAATATTTCAAACTCGATCGACAAATCATGTTTATCCACGCGAATGGAACTACCAACTGATAATATAATATAGCTGCTGCTATCACCTCACGTATGAACAGTTTAGTATTATGCTGCCCATCTTCCACAACACATCGATTTGAACATTAATTATTTACAATTACTATATTTCTAGGTACCATCAAGTTTGGGTTAAACTACCGATATAGATCATTTATTTTATAGTTGGAATGTCTCCTAATAACCCCAATATAACATTCGAATATAGCCAAGTGTTCCACATGTTTGCTCAGTTAAGAGGTGTTGGCCGCCATCTTGGGCGCCATTTTGATTGTATTACATTTCACAATTTGGATAAATATGATTCGTTATATATTTGTATTCGGTATGTTCCGGCACATTTCTTTCCTGCTTGGTTTAGTTGATTTTGCACTAGTTATGATTTTTGTCATTTTGGACGCCACCTTGATTCCTGATATAAGCTCCAGTGGGATTCATGGGGAGGTTTGATATGTTATTACTAATTATATTTTGGTCATTTTCTGAAAAATTCAGCTTTGGCTTATTTTTTCCGATCTCAACCTTTATACTCTTCGCCTATAAGCTTCGGTGGAGTCGATTTAAACATGTACACATCATATGACCATGACTGTGACATGTACACATCATATGACCAGTGTTTATTCAGAACTGCATATTGTGATATTGTGAACGGGACGGAACTATGGCGAAAATATGGGCGAAAATATCGGCTAGTCTCTGCGGCTTAGGGATCGTTGGGTTTATTTTGGGACAGGCCTCATCTTATTGGACATCGGCGGCATCCATAACAGGTCGTATGGAAGCTCATGAAGGACTTTGGGAGATTTGCGTTGACCATTATATAACTATGGTCACAGAATGTAAAAGCTTTAACAACGTACACGGTAAGACATTACACAGGCACTTTGTGGTATGAACGACAAAGCGCTCTTTAAAATATACCCAATGTTAGCTTAGAAAATCTCGGATACAGAGAATATAAAAGACAGATGACATAGTAAAAGACATCCGTAGAGCTGAGATTTTCTAAATTAATCCAATTTTACTTTTGATATTAAATATCTAGAAGGTATGACACTCGCCATCTTTTCAACCAACGGAAGTGGTACTAGTGTACCTTGGACCCGGCTCGCTGATTCAGTAATTGTAACGCGCAAGAAGGCGGGGATCCCGGCCTTCACGCGCGTTACAATTACTGAATTAGCGAGCCGGGCCCAAGGTAAATAATCCACTTCCGTTGGTTGAAAAGATGGCGAGTGTCCTACCTATAGATATCTAGATATTTATTTTTATTGAAATACGTTATTTCATATAGAATAAACACCTTTTTATATTTGATGGTTGAAATTATGCCGCTTTCATATGCCCTATTATATTATCACAACCATATATTTTTAGAAAATAGTTGATTTCATTAAATAAAATTAGTTATGTATTTATGCATAAATTGAAAACTGATCGCCCCAAGTATACATGGCTTGATAAGTATACACAGCGGCGTAGGAGGGTATTGAAAAGTGGTGCGGCCATACCGTCGAACAAGCAAAGTTCGTGAGAATGCCAGGGGGTCCGGGGCACGGTTACACGAAACACCCAAATACACCAAAATCCACACAAATATAGTCTAAATACATACAGGGTGTCCCATAATATATGTTACCATTTTAATTGGTAATATTTCTATGTTGATGTTAATAACACCTGACAAAATGTTCCTACTAATTTGTATACATATTAAAGTTTTATTTGGTATGCACAATGCAAAAAATAATTTACACTTACACAAATTTTCTTTGGGTTTACAATTACAGCACATGTTCCACATGACGTCCATTTTGCTCAATAACGACGTCACAACGTTTGTTGAAATTAGGGGATAACCATGCTTTGTCTTTCGATTTGGAGCGGTATGTGGGAGGTTTTATGGTCTGTGAATCAGTTTTACGGCGACGCGTTAGCGGAGCCGTAAAACTGATTCACAGACAATAAAACCTCACACATACCCTCCAAGTCGAAAAACAAAGCATGGTTATCCCCATTCTAATGCACCTAGTGTGCTCCCCGCTTTCTGCAACGTCGTAGCATATCACGAACAGTGATACTTTTCATTACGTCAGCAGGTTGTTGTCGTCATAACCGCCTCACACCAAATTAATGTAATGAAATGTAACTCCGCCGAAAAATATTCCCATTTCAAATAGAGATTAACGGGACTTTTTCTATACATTTCTATAAATCTATACATGTATTCAACTGTAATGTTTATTTTAACAAATGTATTGTTTTTATATGTGTAGTTGCAACAGTTATTTGCTTTTATTCATTTAAAGAAATGCCAAATTTCTGCATTGGGTTCGTATGATTTTTACAAAGGAAATGTCAACAACTTGTGTCAACATGCCTAGGATTTCCCTGGATTTAGGCATAATTCAGGTGATTACCCATCTGCAATACAGTTTATTATGTATAGTCATGTACGTGCATATTGGAATTCGTAAAGTTATAGGCTGCTACTGGCATATTGAGTTTGCATTTGAGCACTTTATTAAATTCTTCTGTATTTTGGGCGGGTGGGGTAATATTTTTGGGAATTTGTTGAAGGGCCACCCCACTGAAGTCACGTTTGTCAGTCGTTGTTAGATTTTCTTTTCCGCTTTGGGTTGTACAGGTCAATATGGCAGATTGGATAACCGAAAATGTACCGAAATTAATTTGGAAATAATTGCAAGCCCCGCCGCTGGCCATTGTTTACAAAAGCGCGTAGGGTTACATAAATCTGTCAAGTTGTAAAACACAGACTGGTAAAACGGATATTTTATATGCTGTGATTTTTCGTATTGTATAGGCTCTGATTTCAATTGACCAATCAGATGCGTGCTTTCTATTTTCGGTGCATTAGAATTACTAATTACAGCTTGGCATGTTTCAATGTGTATCTGCCTAATATAATGCATATATAATATAATATACCACAAATACCCCATATACGGGGCGCCAAGTGGGACATGGCTCAATTTTGTTAACAAAATTCATTTTTGTGCCACAAAATTCAATTCTGTGTCACAAAATTCACTTTTGTGCCACAAAATTCAATTCTGTGTCAAATTCATTCAATTCTGTCACAAAATTCAATTCTGTGTCACAAAATTCAATTCTGTCACAAAATTCAATTCTGTGTCACAAAATTCAATTCTGTCACAAAATTCAATTCTGTGTCACAAAATTCAATTCTGTGTCACAAAATTCAATTCTGTCAATTCTGCACACGCATGTAAGAAGGACTACCATTGGTCAGAAACTGCACTGGAGAAATGGGTCACGGTCGCCGATCTACACATTCAATGTCGATGATTCATTTCTCATTCTGCCGATGATTCATTTCTCATTATGCCATTTTGCTTCAACTATCTCCAAACAGTCAAACGTTGACAAACCCATTCGTATTTAAACTCATTTGCGTTATAATTGTACACATAATTCATGTACATGTAGATCTCCCGTGAGTACTGACGTCATGTATTGTGTGTATCGCAAGGTACATCTGCCCCAGTTAAATCAATAATACACGCGCTGTGGCCTCCCAGTGGGCACACGGCGTCAGATTGACGTTGGATATTGGTTGGATTCACGTCGCGACGTCGCCAACCAAAATACAACGTATATGCGGCGTCAATACTACACCGTTGTATTTACGTCGGGATTTGACGTCAAAACAACGTCGTACAACTGACCTGTTTCCACAGTGTTGAGATATTTTTTCATTTTATTTACTGGAATCTTTCAGAATAGTATATAGTAGCAAGGGATTAAAACTAATTTGAAGCATTCCGACAAGTACGTATCAATCCACCGCACCAAACGTTGTATTTACGTCGGGATCTGACATCAAAACAACGTCGTACAACTCAGCTGTTTTAACAGTGTTGATCGAGCTATGTTTTCACTTTATTTTCTGGAATCTTTCAGAATAGTATATAGCAAAATTAAGGGGACAAAAACTAATCTGAAAATAGCCCGACAAGTGTATTTCAAGTGTATCGACTCATCGCACCAATGCCGGGAAATTTCGACCCTTTTCGGATGCCCGCGAGATTGTTTCGCAGACTAAGTTGAGTTATCTCCCTTCTTTCCGCGCACGTGTTTTGTAGGTGGCGCTGTGGATATTTATCAATTTATCACTTTAATTTTGATAACGACGGTTATTTTTGTTTGCTGTGCTGTGATGTCTTATTATTTCTAACTACCAAAATAAACATGTGCCATTAACCAAAAAATCAGTACATTTTATAATAATTAAGTTTCCTAATTTTCTTTCCCCGGTGTTCACCACGTGACTTCCGGCCGTTTGCGCGCCATTAAAGTCGTTCAGTTTTCAGTTTTATATTCTCCCGATTTAGTCGCCCACAGTGTAAGTAAAAACATTATAAATGTAACACATTTAATTACATCTGTTCGGCGTTTCTGCCTGATAGTATCATCAGTGATATTTCGCAGTAAATCTAGCGTGAGTTGTGTTTTACCTTTGCAGTCACAGCTGTCATGTGTTTTCGCGCCTGGCATATCAACGGGTTCCGGGTCATCTCGTACCCAGTCCATGTCGTACCCAGTCCATGTCGTACCCGTTTGGTCATCTCGTACCCATACGTACGAAAAATTAAGTCATCTCGTACCCAGTCCAAAAAATATATATAAGGTGGGGTAAAATATATACTTTTTATGCATATTTAGACTTGAAATTTGATCTGAATGTCATTTTCATATAATGAAATAGTACATCGATTGGTTTTGGGTAAGGAATTGCCAAAAGTTGATGTACAGGTTATATGTAAGGTGTCATATCGTACCCAGTCCAAACTTTCTGAGAGACATCGGCAGCGGATTCGCATGTTCAGGATCCGGGGGAATCAATTAGTGCCATTTTCTCGTGTCGCGTGGTCTACACTTTGCACAAAGTTTAAGGATTTTGCTTTTTTTTGTTATCTATATCGGGGCTAGACTAACTAGTTCGTTTCAGAAAGTTTTTTTCTATTCTGACATTTAACGCCCCGTGCAGGCACCGGGGCGGGATCAACTGATCCTGAGAATAGTGCTGCAGTAGCCATTGCTTGTCGTAAAAGGCGACTAAACTGGCTTAACGATTGGGTTCATACTTTCCGGAACTCACTATACCAGATTTGGCCCTCATGTACATTTTTGGCTTTCTTGTATGCGAGTTGAGTCAGGCTATGCCCCATATATAAAAGTAAGATTAGCGCTAATCCTATTACTTTTAGGGGATGATAAATGATGCTGGTGTGGCGAGGGCCTGGCACCAGATCAGGTTGTTCTAATTTCAGGACTGAATATATATTTTGATTGTAAATATTGAGTTCTGAAGTTGGGATTTACCCCCCTCGGACAGGTGGATACGGGACTCGACCCCGTTGACCCGTCTGCGTGTAGACTCCCTGAGGCTTGTACCTCTATGTCAGAAAAGCGGACGTTAAACCCTATTCACTCACTCACTCACTGACATTTAACTTTTCTGAGACGAACCCGATCCGCATCATTTCTTCGTCGAAACCAAAAATAGACAGTAAATATTTTCGGAAGAATTGATACCTGCAGATTAATAAGTATTTCTGCTTATTCAGCTAGAATATGGGGTTATTTATCGTGTTTTACACGGTTATTTAACGAAAACTCGATAAACTTAACATCATTGTTTTATTCGCATGTGTTACGGACGACTTCCGACTACTGTCGACTACTGCCGAAAACATTCGACCAATCGCCTGAATTAATAATCAGGGCTCGAATTTGGCACTCGCATACTCGCAAAATGCGCGTGCTTTCTGAAAAATGCGAGTTAAAATCAAAGCCGCTCGCAAAAAACTGCGAGTGCCAATTTCAAAAAGGAAATCCAAATCTGGATCATGAAATGCTCTCGTCAAAGCGCTTCGAAGATAGGAACATTGGAGGTCGTAAATCAGGACGTTGTTGCCCCGGCTATATATCAATTGCGACATCCCTCTAGTGTGACATTGAAATACTACGTCACAGGTCGTAAATGAGGACGTTTTTTTTGCCTGGGCTATTTATCAATTGCGACATCCCTCTAGTCTAGGCCACATTGAAATACTACGGCGCATTAATATTATTACAAAAATAAACATTTCCGGTTTCATTTTAACAAATACACAATTTTTTACCAGACATTGATAGAATGGAACTTCCCAGAAACCGAATTAGATAGATTGACAACCACGAACGGTAGTAGAATAGTTTAATTGTTGGCACTACTTTTTTTCATAATGCGCACCTTAGTGATACTGGCAGATGACATACGCTACAGTGTACAACAACAAAATCAAAATGTCAATAACTTCGTATTTTTCTACAGCCTGCAACATTGGTTAAATTGTCTTGGTGTTCAACTATTTAAATGAGGATCAAATTAAATATATTTGTATGGAGAAATAAGAAAAAAGATCTGCGAATTGCAATTTGTGAATCAGATATTACAGCATTGTCATTTTGTATTTAGCCCAGATAGATGAATGATCAGAATATGACAGAAATATGTGGCTACCTGGTATTGTCATGATAATCATGTCATTAATAAATAATTGTTTCAAGTTAATTTGTTCTACAATATATGTCTGAAGAAATCCAATGAAAAAATCCAGCTCAAAAAATAAACGTTCCATAATACAAGAAATAATCAATATGCTTTTGCATTTTTGTTATATTTATACTATATACGGCGGCTATTTCCAACACTGTTTATTAGTTTCACCATATTCCCTAACTGGAATGTTTTTCTACAAAGACAATGTTTACTTTACATAGGTATATGCATATGTAATACATGTATGTAATTTGTAATTTGCTTGTTGTGAGTGGTTTTCAGTATCAGAGCCTGGTTTCTATCAACTAGCATATAGAATATCAAGAGTATATAACATGAGAGTAAACTACTGTGAGCGACACAAATCGACGACAAAAATCGTCTGGAACAAAAACTAAAGCGATATAAAAGCTCAATATTTAGCATAGGCTCCACAAATGTACCAAATTACAGGTCAATCGGAACAAAAGTAATTTTCTTTTCAAACAACGAATTTGTTACGGGGTTGTAAGCAATGTTAGGCGACGCAAAGCACTCTGGGATAGTACACACACTTTTTATCCGGGAACTGTATGCACAGTTACAAGCGCGAAACACAGAATCACATGCTTTGGCTTTACGTTACGAAATTAAGCTGTGTGACGTCACGGCGCATGCACCGACACAGGAATTACAACGTCGCAATCTGACGCTCCACTGATCGCAAGATGTAAATTATGTCATTTACCTATATGACGTCATCATAAGTAGAACAAAGACTTGCAACGTTTGCATGCCAATAGGGGCGATTTCACGCGGATACTGGTTAAACATTGGATTCGAGATTATTGCCACATTTTCCCAGAAGACACCGACAAGAGTTCACAACTTCCGCCTCGACTTGCGTAGCCTAACATTGCTTACTACCCCATTAACAAAACAGCTTTTTGACCAACATTTTATTCATGATCCGATCGTCCTGAAATTTGGCACATATGAAGACTATGTAATTGTGATACTAAATAAGTTAAATTTTAATTTTGACTTTTATGATTTTATTTCCTTTTTGCCTTTTGTTCCAGGCATTTTTTTTCTCTGACTAGTGCCGTTGACAGTAGTTTACTCTTATGTTATATATCTCTTGAGAATATGTAATCAATAGATCATCAATATTTCTGTTTTTTAATAAGTGTATATCTTTCTGGTTGTATGATAGACATTTGTTCTTTCTATAAGGGTTCCAGAAGAAGGCCATGTAATGGACATCAGAGACATGCTGAAGACGAAGGGATTGGCAACAGGTAGTGAGGGAGTGGGCAAGCTGCCCTCGCAAGACGGAAACGCTGGAGGAGCTCCAGAGACTGGATGCAACACTACAGACATTAGAAACAAGAGACACTATGGTTAGTATGCACATTGAGATCATTATTTTTTCTATGTACCGCATTTATGGATTTTAAGAAACAAATGGTTTTCGAATTGATTGAGTTGTTGTTTCCTTATTTTTTTAAAAAAAATTGAGATAAGCTAGTGACAGGTGTGTAAACTAAAAAAAAATCTAAATAACACAGCATAATTATTACCAGTTTTCTATGACTATTCTAATACTGTACAGATGTAAATATGCACAATGAATTAGAAAAAAGTGTTTTGGTTAAAGTTTTTTGGTTAAGTTTTTGTTAAAGTTTTTCATTATACTACATCTCTGCAACTGCTTTGCCCATTACCTTGAAACTTCACATGGGTGTTTATTTTATCATCATCTATCTTTATCTCTGCAACTGCTTTGCCCATTACCTTGAAACTTCACATGGGTGTTTATTTTATCATCATCTATCTTTTCATTCTACCCCCATCCCGTGCGGCCCCTGTGCCCAATGTCAAGGTGAAATTACATTGAAGTATTTGGTTGAAGTTTTTTCATGTACTATATCTATGCAACTACTTTGCCTATTACCTTGAACCTTCATATGCCTGTTTATCATCATCCATATTTTCATTCTACCACCCTCCCGTGTGGCCCCTGTGCCCAATGTCAAGGTCTAATTACTTTAAACTTTTTTGAACTTTTTGGTATGTTTTTGGTTAAACTTTTTGTCTCACCCGCTTGCGGAAAGCGCGATATAGTCGGCACTTTGGCGTACGTACGTACGTGTGTCCGGTTAAAGTTTTTGGTTAAGTTTTTTGGTTAAAGTTTTTGGTTAAGTTTTTTGGTTAAAGTTTTTCGTTATACTATATCTCTGCAACTGCTTTGCCCATTACCTTGACACTTCACATGGGTGTTTATCATCATCTATATTTTCATTCTACCCCCCTCCCGTGCGGCACCTGTGCCCAATGTCAAGGTCAAATTACTTTGAAATTTTTGGTTAAAGTTTTTTTCGCACCCGCTTGCGGAAAGCGCGATATAGTCGGCACTTTGGCGTACGTGTGTCCGGTTAAAGTTTTTGATTAAAGTTTTTCGTTATATACTATATCTCTGCAACTGCTTTGCTCATTACCTTGAAACTTCACATGGGTGTTTATCATCATCTATATTTTCATTCTACCCCCATCCCGTGCGGCCCCTGTGCCCAATGTCAAGGTGAAATTACTTTGAAGTATTTGGTTAAAGTTTTTGGTTGAAGTTTTTTCATGTACTATATCTATGCACCTACTTTGCCTATTACCTTGAACCTTCATATGCCTGTTTATCATTATCCATATTTTCATTCTACCCCCCACCCGTGCGACCCCTGTGCCCAATGTCAAGGTCAAATTATTTGAAGTTTTTGTCTCGCCCGCTTGTGGAAAGCACGATATAGTCGGCACTTTGGCGTACGTACGTCCGGTTAAAGTTTTTGTTTTAAGTTTTTTGGTTAAAGTTTTTCGTTACACTATATCTCTTTTTTTTGTGTCCATGCCTCGCCACAAGGCGCGACATGCAGGCCGCGGCCATCTAGTTTATACAACCGTTTTGAAAAAAAAACGGTACGTATTATGTTTTACCGAACGGCGGTCGGGCGGCGGACAGATAAACTGCATAGTTTGTGTACACAACTCCTCTGAAACAGCTCAGTGGATTGATCTGAAACTATACACACGCGTTCCACACATATTGAAGATGTGCACCTTGGTGTTTTTATGCCGAAAACAATTATTTTTTAACAAAAATGTCACCTTTTAAACTTGGCCATTTTTTTTTCTGTATCTTCGCTGACTCCCATATTCAACGGTCGTATTTTGTGACATACGGCACTCTTGTTGTAGTTCAAAACGGCCAATATCCGCAAGTAACAATTTTCCACTCAATAAAACCTGTAGAGTCGGCATAAAAAAATAGGGTCGATCAGGTTAGCAAAAAAACACAGGAGATTTTATTTTTGGCCTGAGGATTGTGCAAATTGATTGACAGTATTCTGAATAACACGAAAAAAATAAATTTTGTATTTTTATGATTCTTGTATAATTGTTGTATAATTCATAGGGACTCCCTCCTACCGAGATCAAGGTCACAGTCATTTGCTGAACTTGGTTAAAGAGTTTTTCTCAACTGCTATAAGCCAAACAATTTTCATCGCATATCTCCCGTACTTAATTGGCACATACTAACAACATGTCAACTTGATTACTTCCACTCACCCGATCCTGCCAGGGTCAAGGTCACTTACAAAGTTCAAGGTCAAATGTTGACTTTGTTCAAATCAAATTTCAATGGAAACCCGGGCGAATCTATGTTTTACTAACATATCTTGTTTTTTTTACAAAGTCTGTCTTATTTTCAGGTTAATGACAAATGAACTTATGGGTTTCTTCAACCTGAAGGGGAATGAGGGGCAAACTTGCCTTTTCAAGTCTTCGACTATACAGTGTCGTTAAAGGTGTGTATGCATCGAAATGGAAACATTTCAGATGTTTTAAACTGTTCCATAGAAATGGATGCTAAGACAATTCACTGATACAATAATACACTAATATATTGCATTTGCAGCTAATCAATATAGCTAAAAAAACGCTATTAGTGTATCAGTACAGTATTTATATGAACTTGTACTGAATCTATGTTTGCTGTGTATATATTTCTTGCTCTTTATACGCCCCTCATTTACGGCGGAATGTGTTGTGGTATACCCTCCATCCATCGCCCTCCCTTCGCCCCCTCGTCTGTTATACGTTACATTTCTGTGTGCCCTTATGTGAGTATTATGATTGTTCGTAATCCTATTTTAGGGGAAGGGGCCAAGTGACTTTGGTGTGGTATGGACCTGCCACCAGGTCAGGTTATTCTAATTTCAGGGCTGAATATATTGTATCTCGATGTAAATATTCAGTTCTGATTTTGGAATTTTCCCCCCAATGCAGCAGGTTAAAACGGGATCGAACCCGTTTGCCCGGCCTTACATGACCTTAGCTGTTGATAGGCCGTTAAACACCAATAAACAAACCAACATTTCTGTGATAAATACTGTCCGATTTCAAATATTTTGTAACATTAATTATGCAAATTGTAAGATTGTAAGCTTTGACTATTGATTATACTGGATGATCATGACTACGCTATTTATAGGTCATTTGTAGTTAAAGGGATACTAATGTTTAGGGAGAGTTTATCCAACATGCTGTAGGTTAAATTGAATAAAGTAGTGAAAATCCCATCAATATAGTTAAATTAGTTTTTGTTTTTAATTGAAAGATAATAGACGACTCAAGTTTCTTAGTTTCTCACACCCCTGCTATTAGATACAGTACCAAATGACCAAAAAGACAGGAGTGTGAGATAACTTCACGGAGTGTAAGATAGCTTCATGTGAACCTATCTTGTATTGTAGTTGAAATCCAATAAATGAACTTCATTCAAAACAACACGCCAAATGTTATATGCCTACGGAGTGTCATTCCATCTGCGCTGAAAATATATGACGTCAAACGCATACTGTGATGTCATCACATTTGGTGCTACTCCTTATCATTCGTTTGTCATGACGTCACGTTTAGCGGGAATTTGGCACGCTGTACTGTGCGCTAACACCGACTGCTGACATAGTTTTATAGTAGTGTATTGTGCATTTTCACAGCGCATCATTAATAATATTGTGGTATGCGAGAAATATGTTCTAACATTGCTTGTTCTGAACCCGTTTATCTCGCACTCTTGATAGAAATTAACATCTTACACTCTTCGTGCAAGATGGAATTACTATCACTCGTGCGAGATAAATGTTCAGAACAAACAATATTAGAACTTATTAATCCCTATGATTAATAGTTGTATATTTTATTATACATTTTAATATTTCAACAGTGGGATGAAAGCTCTGCCAGCCATGACGGAATTCGAGGTAGATGGAGCTATGAGCTACTGTATGAAGTATGCTCCGGACCGACGTGGCGGTGGGGGGAGGAAACGGCAGGCGGACACTTCAGAGGGCCAGAGTCGATGACTGGTGTATATGTCTTTGGTCTGACATTGTATATACGTTCTGCCATAAATAAATAATCAATACATGTATACACTTGTGATGTGTTTTGTTTAATACAGGAAGTGTCGCACATTTCATTGGTTGGCAGGAGTCCATAAATTCAGCTTTGTAATCTCGATGTTAGATGTAAGTTTATGACATACGTCGTAAACTTACATCTAACACCGAGATTACAAAGCTGAATTTATGGACTCCTGCCATGTCTAACCAAATTCCAACGTCCGAGTTACGTTGGA
The DNA here is from genome assembly GCA_029237695.1 of Conchocele bisecta. Classification (NCBI taxonomy): domain Eukaryota; kingdom Metazoa; phylum Mollusca; class Bivalvia; order Lucinida; family Thyasiridae; genus Conchocele; species Conchocele bisecta. The sequence goes on along the minus strand of CM055266.1, from coordinate 98,754,122 downwards.
TTTACGTTGGATTTACGTTAGATTTTGGTTGTATATGGAAGATAGATAGACGTCACTTTACGTAAATCAACATCTGGGTCTGACGTAAATCCAACGTAAATCCAACATCTGGATCTGCCGTAAACCTGACGTAAATTAAACGTAAATCAAACATCAGGATCTGACGTAAACCTGACATAAATCCCAACGTAAATCCAACATCTGGATCTGACGTAAATCCAACGTCAGGATTTGATGGTGTGTCAACGTCATTTTCTGACGTAAATCCATCGTCCGGGTCCGACGTTGGATTTACATCAGAAAATGACGTCTATCAGACTTTCATATGGAACCAAAATCAAACGTAAATGCAAGGTTGGGATCCAACATAAATACAACGTAACGCTGACGTCATGTGCCCACTGGGCTGTGTTCTGACTGCTGTCTGTGATTATAAACATAATGTGTGTATTGGGCCATTTGAGGAAACCATTTGTAGTATTTGTGTAGATACCATGGATAATAAGATGGTGTATACTGTAAATAATGCATGTAGACACATAGTTGCGAACACGTAACTTCGCAACTAGTAGACACAGATCCAATACCATTTGTTTCACAAGGTTAGATCTACTGTTAGAATACGACGTCATCTAATGTCATTTTCGAGCATAAAACGTTACCTGATAAATAGAATACCAGGCTAGTGTATTTTAATATCAAGTTTATCAGGCTCGGCTCGAAACGGTAGGAATTCCTCGCAAGCCTCGGAATTCCTACGCGTTTCCTAGCCTTGCCTGATAAACTTGATATCAAAATACACTAGCCTGGTATTCTCTATATATGGGCATGCTCTCAGTTCTAGCTATGTCCCGGCTACTTTATGTTTGACCCTGTTTACATAATTGAAGGAAAATTCTGAATATTTTTCTTATTTCTCCTTCAAGGTATATATGCTTATATGGTGTGACCACTCATTTGTAATCATAATATAACCAAAATAACTGTCCATAAAGACGTATAATATTGATATATTGGGTTATATTTTCGCATTGAAATATTTAAACCTGCAAGTGTACTCCACCATCTATTAAAATGGACTAAGACCGATCTCAACCAATCAACGTAGAGATGACATAGACTGTCCTACGCAAACTAATTTTTGTGGACAAAAATGAATTCTGTCCCACAAAACTGAATTTTCTTCACAAAACTCAATTCTGTCTTACAACATTGAATCCTTTATAACAAAAATGAATTTTGTATACGAAACGTATGCAGCATTGAATTTTGTGACACAGAATTGAATTTTGTGACACAGAATTGACAGAATTGAATTTTGTGACACAGAATTGAATTTTGTGATTTTTAGTGTTACAAAACTCAATTTTGTACACATAATTAACCTGTCCTGCATGGCGCCCCGTACCATATATAGTGTCAGATAGTAGTGTAAAGTATATATTGACACATGTAGTCAAATAAATCTGTTAAATTGTTCGATTAATGCACATTGAATCACCAATCATATGGGAAATACATGCAAATTTAGTTTAATATATATAAATATACCACAAATACACCCTCAAACATATCAGAGTATGCTCTCCTTACGTTATCAGAATGTGTATAATCTATTTTATGTATCAGTGTAGACCCTGATCTTTATCATTGTCCGCTCTTTTTGGGATACGCGTATATTTTACTAAAATGCCCCACAAATATGTCACAAATACACCCTCAAACGTAGACTACCAATGTGAACATCGGCTTACCTCATCAAACATTATATGAGCCCCAACGTGGGAAAATAACGTTATCGAGTAAATGAGGTCGGAAACGTCGCTTCCATTTACGCCTTTGACAAAGCTGACGTCGTTGTTGATAGCTGGTAATGACAGACGATATAAGTGTATTATCGTGTGCTAGTCGGTGTACCATTAGCGAAACAAACCAATTGTATGTAGAGCATTGACTATTTTAATTACCATTGTATGTCAAAATATAAATGTACTTGAAAATAAATGATCGGAAACGAGTAATGTTGAGCACCATGTGAGCAGGTGATGTCAGCAGCCCAGTTCGTGTATGGACCCGATAAATGTTTTTCTTTTTGTGTTAGTATATCGTTTACCGAGATTTTACATACATGTATGTCAGTAGATATGTGATATTATATGGATAAAATGCTATTTAATGCTAGTGTGGAAGTTCAAAAACGTACATGTAGTCGTAAACGTTACAGTACATGTTACATAGCGTCTCCCTTGCTTTATACGCGTATCTGTTTCTGATTTAATTTCATGTATGTGCGTCAGATTGCATTTAGTGAATACAATTTCGTATTTGGTAAACTCTTGCATGTATCAGTAACGAAGGAATTGTATTATACACAATGTGATAACCACCGTGACTCATCAAAACTGTGAACATATATCATGTGACAGAGGAAAGGTGCCCGCACGCCCAATCTCTAAACAGTTTGAGGAACCATTTTCTATTAGTTCAAACACGGCTTATGCTAATTACGTTCAATTCTCTATTGCTTCACATGTTCGCCTCTATGTGGTACATGTATGTTATAGGCTACATATGTATCATACATGGCGTAAAACGAAATACGATTACTTTGTCATGAGGTAATTAATGTGACGTCAGAAAAATGTTGCGACGTCGTCACAATAATGAGCGACGTGAAGTTCAAATCGCATTTAGTGTACGTGCGAAAAGTTGAATAATTCCAGTTCAAAAATATTTACACAATTCCCTAACATTTGATTGGCCCGTAGCAAGTATCTGTCCAAAATTTATATCCCAGTAAACTCCCACGCCGAACTACTTTCCGTGACCGTGAGGCGCAGTTAAAATGATTCTTAAGAAAACGGAAAATAAACCCATTTTCTTGATGAATTTATTTCAAATGCTGGAATTATAAGGAATGAATGGCCTTTTTTGTGGAATTTATCGGCGATATAAACTTGGAAAAGTCGCGGGAATACTGGACAAGGCCTTCCGGCCTTCGTCCAGTATTCCCGCGACTTTTCCAAATTTATACCCCGATAAATTCCACAAAAAAGCCATTCATTCCTGTATTAAATCAGCAGATTTACATCGGAATTGCATAAAGCAAATGTATGTTCAGAAATGAGCTCTGCATCGGAAAGTGTCAAAAAGGTAAAATGTCAAAATTTGGCCATAAGGTACCTTTTCCCACGAAGCAGCTCATATAATATATCCGGATGTATCTGTGTAGACCCTGATCCATGTCCCCTCCCGCTCCTTTGGTACATGATTGTTATATATAGTAAATCAGGAAATACAACGTTTGCCATTTACTTAGTCCGGAAATATAAACAGGAAAATGAGGGTATTAGTAGGTCTGAATATAATAATGATTGTTCTCCATTTAGTCCACGAATTTAACTATGATTTATGCATGTACATGTACATACTTATTTCAGTTTATCCAGATATATACTATTCGCCATTTGGAACGTGGATCTCTGTGATTGATACATGTACATATTAGACTTCTATATGACCAGGATGTACACTTTCCAGTAGTCGGTCTGTAAATCTAACAAGAACAATTATAACATGAATGATCATGTTATAAAAGAACGCTTTGAGTGTATGCTATTATTATTGAGGCCAACTACATGTTTGCAAGTAGCATGTAAAGTTATAGATATCAGGGTATGGGATCAGTGGTTTCCGAACCTGCTTTTCCGACATGACGTATTCTGTGACGTCATTTTTACAGTAAATTTTCTTGAAACTTTTCCAAGCAAACGGACGGATATCGATGATATGTATCACACCATAGAAATGACATACCGGTTCGATGATATGTATCACAACCTACATTCACGTTCTTTAGATTTATATTCACATCCATGGAAACCGATTCTTCGTCAAAACCAGAAAATTGTTAGATTAAAGCAAACTATACCATAATGCAAGAACTGGCATCATTAAACGAAGCTAATCCCCTCGCACTGGCATCATTAACGAAGCTAATCCCCTCGCTGGCAGCCTTGATAAATAAAAAGTACTCCGTGACCCTTATGGGCGGTCGAAAGTGGGTCATACGAGTCTACTCATATGCTAAACCATGCTCCATCCATAGACACATTATGGTCAAATAATATCAAAATCGTGGAAGAAGTTCACAAGTTTATCGAAAAATGAAAGGTGTTACTGGCGTACGTACATACGTACGCAGTACATGGACTAACGATATACCAGCTCTTGCCTATCGGCGAGGGGATACTAATTGGCAACCTGTTAAGCATTTACTGCGTTATGTTTCATTAAACTCTGTCTTTCCATTATAAAGATATTACATTCAACATCCTGCACCACCTTTAATTGACATGGCGCAATTAAATATTGCGCGGGCCCAATTTTCCCAATTTTAGTACTTTCCACTAACATAAAAAATCGACATCTAGTCGCACGCTGACTGAGCCGCGATCTATAAACTTACCCAGGGAGTTTACATTGCAAACATAGTGTAACGCGTCCACTGGCGGTTTGTTTCGGTGAGTCCGCACAGTACAACAGTCCGACTTGGCAACGCCACCTAGCGACTTATCACCGGCACTGCAGTGCTTGATATCAAAATCCTAAAACCATCAACTTCTAAAACTGGCGTTTTGAAGAAAGTCATGAAATATGCAATCTTGAATTCGATAAAATTGACGCAGTACAATTTGAACGACGTTATAAGCCAAAGATATGAGTGCCAGAAATAATCCACATTCAGACACATGAAAATGTTTGCCATTTCTCCATTTCATTGTCGAAACTCCAGACGGTTTTACAGAATGTGAAAGCCATAGAAAATGATACTGGATATCAAATACTCCTACAAGCACAATATGAACTTGTGAGTTGAAAATTCACGACAGGTCATACATTACATCGAAACAGAAATCATTGCCTTGAAAAAGTCTGAGAAATATTACACACACACAAGTACACATTCAAACGGCTGTATGTCAAAAATTGTTCTGCGACTTTGCACTGTAGTGGAGTATCCTGATTCATGCAGAGGGGGTGTGAATTGTGAATGGAGTTTGGAAGGGGTGCGAGAACATACATTTAATTTCTTTCCATTGAAGTGATTTTCACATATATTATACAGGTAGTTATTTCCCAGAAAACGTAGGTTAAAGTAAAAAAATACACACCTGACCAAATGTTACAGGATGCAATTACACACCATGTCACTGGACTTTGTACTGTACACCACTGGTGAATCCATGTGACAAGTGTTTTGTATGATGTGGTGTTTGTGAATGAGCTGATAAGACAGCCTTTGCACTTAATGACTGGGTGCCAGACATCCTTCAGCAAAGTTGCAAATCATGATTTGAATTGGGGTCCCATCTGTTTGGCACAAAGTGTTCTTTATAGGAATTAAATATAAATAAGTATAATTGTGTAACTATTCCAACAGTTTTAAAAAATACGAGTGCCCACTACACAGAAATATCACTTAGTAATCTTAGGTTTACTGATAGGTTGTATCATCGTGCTATTTTGATTGTAACTGAGGCAGGTCATTTTTAAATTATTTATATCAACTAAATGTGGTCACCTGAATAAATATTTGTATTGACTTGTTACAAAATATGATCATTGCACATCAAAAGATAAATAGAGAGAATAAATAGTTGTTTCCATTAACATTTTAAAGAGTCAATGTTATCGCCCTTGATATCAAAGTGGCAATTCAAGCTTGATGTAAAAAATAATAATAATGTAAAATTAACATGGTTGATATGATTTTTTTTAAGAATTTTAACAAATTTTCTACAACGGCCATCTTGGATTATGCGACAACCTCCATTTTAACAAATATGAAAATGCTTCACCCACGCACCACAACTGTGAAGTCTGACCAGCGTCGGCCAAAAAAACGGTACATGAGAAGAAGACGAAATCTATAATTAAAGGATGACCTGTCGGCGGCCATCTTGTATGATGTATCATCCGATTTTGACAATACCCATGATACCTTCGATTTGATATATATCAGGACCATATTAGGTCAAATTTGAAATATCGCTATGTGCCAGATACAAAATCAATGCGTGAACAAACAAAGGGAGAACACTGGAATATTAGTGAGGCAAGAGTTGTGATAAAAATACAAAAAGGAATTCCAGTTATGCTCGGGACACAAAATCAGTACATGTATCCGAAAAAAACAAAAGAAATCAGTATGTTAAGATAATGTTATTCTTGCTTTTAAGGACTAGAGCAAGTGAGCGGGGTCTCACACATACCCGCGGCCGTAGCAAAGTCATTTGGCCTTGACCTTTGGCATGAAAGCTGCTTAGGTGAGATATAGAATGAAAAATATGGCTGTTGATAAAGAAGTGTGACATTTCCAGTCGATCCAATATACGGTTGCAGATAAATTGTGTACTTAAAACTTTAATGCAAATATTTCAAAACATTTAACACAATTTGACCTTGACCTTGGGCATGAAAGTCACATGCGTAGGCTATAAAACGAAAATATGGATGTTGATTGTTGATAGACAAAATAATATGAAGTTTCAATTCAATCTGACTTACGGTTGCAGAGAAATTGTTTACTTAAAACTTTAACGCATATATTTCAAAACATTTAACGCAAGTTTCAAAGTAATTTCACCTTCACTGTGTGCATGAAAGCCGTATGAGTGGGCTATATAATGTTTGTTTAATGGTGTTTAACGGCCTATCAACAGCTATGGTCTAATACTCACATAAAGGATATAACTGTCGGATACCAAATGCCAAAGTTGTTTGTTTGTTTATTGGTGTTTAACGGCCTATCAACAGCAGGTCATATAAAGCTGGGCAAACGGGTTGATCCTGTATTAACCTGCTGCATTGGGGGGAAAATCCCAAAATCAGAATGGAATAATTTCATCGAGAAAAATATAGTCAGCCCTGAAATTAGAATAACCTGACCTGATGCCAGGTCCATACCACATCAAAGTCACTTGGCCCCTTTCCCTAAAAAGGATTACGAATAATCGTAATACTCACAAAAGAGATATAACCAGATTCAACTGTCACATACAAAATGCCAAAGACGTATGTGAGGGCCAAATCAGGTCTCCAGTCGGATTTCCGGTAAGGATGAATCGCGATTGTTAAATTACCCATCACATGCACCCACCAGGGCTATAGAAATAAAATATTGATCTTCTAACTTCATAAAGAAGTATATATATGAAGTTTCAAGTCAACCCGACTTGCGGTTGCAGAGACATTGTGTACTTAAAAACTTTGACACGTTTGATACAAATATTTCAAAACTTTAAGTAATTTGACCTTGTGCAGGAAAGCCACATCACATCGGTGTGCTACAGTATAAAAAATATGGATGACGATAAAGAAGTATATGAAAATTCAACTCAATGCGATTTACGGTTGCATATATAATGGGTACCCAAAAACCTTCAACGCAAATCTTACGGATGGACGAAAATACAAAAATAACTATATACACTCGATATACTTTGTATGCCTGGGTATGAATCATGATTGAAGGCACTGTGTTACAGATGATGCCTCAATATGTTGTTTCTCACATCATGCACTGCAAATGACCAATATCAACCAATTGCACCATTTCATTCGAAGTCAAATTTCGAAGTCGAAATTTATTGTACACATGTAATTTGTTACAAGTTTGACCATGGCATTGATTTCAATTATAATCATGATTAATAGCACAAAAATACATCATTAATTCGTAAATTTTTGTTTCCCTTCGAAAGTCTACAAAGTTTGTCTTTGGTCTATTCTGGATGTTTCAAGTAAAATCCTTTATTGCGAAGATAACTGAAACCATGTGAAACCAACCAAATATAGACTTTATAGACTGTGGACGTTAAACAGAAATTTATGAATCAAAGATTGAATGCAATACCTTAAATGCTAATCACTCTAGGTTGGCGGTAGGATTTTTAAATTTGCTCAAATATGTGTCTGTGACTGGAGAAATGGGGCTTATGGGATTTGCGATCAGTGTAGATACACATATCCGCACAGGATCTGAACTGTTCACCATTACATCAATGAAATCTCCATCATGCTTCTAACAAGCCACATCATTATCAGGCTACATGAGTGTACTATTTGATCAGGAACTACACTGGTCACAAATCCCATAAACCACATTCTCCAGTTCACAGCCACCGGTTAAAGTAACGGACCAATACCTATAAATACATTAAATATACCTAAAAGCATCAATAAGTGAAATAAAATAGGCTAAACAAATTATTTACTCCCATATATCACACATGGAGTAAATACATTTTGTTTAGCTTATTTTTCTCTCATTATTGATGCTCTTAGGTATATTTAATGTATTTATAGGCCATGGTCCGTTACTTCAACCTGAGGTCACAGCCACATATGTTAAAAGCATAGTAAATATATTTCTGACCATTTCAATATCTAGTCCTTCGAGTGTCACATAATCAGAAATGTACAAATGTCATTCTGTCCACCACAAGAATGAGTCACCGATTCAAAACATATTGACAAATCTTAAAACTGCACAACTCAGATTTGTGTGAATAAGATTCATTCTCAATTCCATCAACACAAGAAGTAACATGTCTTCACGATACATCCTTTCAACAGGTTGATTAGATGATTAGAGCAGAAATCAGAGTTAAGAACCACACAAACACTGCCGCTGGCATGGATGGTACCTCCGGTTAAATGGCGTTAATTTTTTGTAACTGAACTTGTCTTTCTCAAGCTCTTCCTCGAGGGTTATATTTTCAGATGTCGCTGATCTTAAGATAATGACAGTCTGTCATGGCGACACTATATTTTGCTTCGTGTAGGTCAGGAACTGGATCAGTTCCCATTTCGCAAGTGTTTGGCAACTTGTTGCCCAGGTGGAGTAGTGTCTTCGGGCAGCGATTCTTCTGGTGGCCTTTGTCCTTCAACAGTAGAAAATAGAGAAACAATTTCCGCCTTATCTGCTTCTTCTGAAACCGCCCATATACTATCTCAATAGCCCTGCTGGTGTCTGCCTCGACTGCAGGGTGAAGTTGAAGAGGCTCGACGAATAATCCAGATGGCTAAGATCTGTAGACGGCTTCCCTGAAACAAACAATCAAACACTATTATGTACTAGGTTAGCCTTTTATTGAATTTCTTACCAGTATTAACCATTACTCAGCAAATGACTCCGCAACTTTCCAACATGAAACAGTGCTTAGAGAACTACATCCCACCCGGGTATCAAACTCACAAAAAACTTGGATAAATGTGGTAAGCGAGTAAGCCACATTGTTCATAGTTGTGAACAGTAACTCTTGAAATCTACAACCGTACTGTCCGTAGCAGAGTTACGTTTCCATTCATAGTCTTCCTCTGCAGAATAGTGAATAAGAGATCTGGTTCGCAAATTACATGTACCAGCTAAAGTTGGGGTCCCATCCACAGGTTGAAGTAACGGACCGAGGTATATATATGTGTGTGTTATAGAGGGAGTAACAAAACTTTTTTTAGCTTTTTTTTTCGTTTATGGACGCTTTTAGGCGTATTTAATGTATTTATAGACCTCGGTCCGTTACAATGTACTTCAACCTGTTTGCATAACAGCTTGCCTATAAGAATTAAATAAGTGTATAATTGTGTAACTACGGTACATGTATTCCGCCAGTTTTAAAAATTACGAGTGCAGGTCCACTATACATATATAATCATTTAGTAATATTGATTTTACTGATAGTGACTCGTGGTGGTATCAGGCTATTTTTGATATGCAAATGAGACATGACATTTTTAAATTATTTATACCAATTAAATGTGTCACCCGAACAAATATTTTTATTGACACATTATAAAGTACGATCATAGTGCACATAACAAAACTAAGCAGACAGAATATAGTTTCCATTAACCTTTAACGGAAACACGGTTATCGCCCCTGATGATCAGTGACGAAATTCACGTTTCATATAAAAAGAAAAAGTACACGTATATTTTCACGTACATGTACAAATGGGGGGAAAATCCCAAAATCAGAACTGAATATTTACAATAACACAACTATATATTCAGCGCTGAAATCAGAATAATCCTGGTCCGATACCAGGTCCTCGCCACACCAGAATCACTGGCCTCTCCCAAAAGCAGTAGGATAAGTAATAATCTTACTACAATGTACTTTTATAATGGGCAATAACCCAATTCAACTCCCAGGTAACAAAAGAGCCAAAGATAAAAATGTACTGAAGGGTCAAACCAGGCAAATAGTGATTCCTATATGGAGGAACTACTACCGTTAATGTACGTCGTCTCGTTCTCCCGACGTGACCACCCACGTAAAGTTTTGTATTACTTTTATAATAGTTTTTTTTTCCAATGGAAAATATACAAATTAGGTCACAATTAACAACTAAAGCGTAAATCAGATCTGATAAGCTATTCTGTAGAGGAAGCCTACGTATATCATTTATTTGTTTGTTGGGGTCTAACGGCCTATCAAGTTATCAACAGATGCGGTCATTTAAGGCCGGGTCAATGGGTTTAGTAATAAATCCCATATATTACCTGTACAAGTACATGTTCAAGTACATGTACAAATGGGGGGAAAATCCTAAAATCAGAAATGAATATTTACAATAAAAGAACTATATACTCAACCCTTAAATCAGGATGATCCTGATCTGATGCGAGGTCCTCGCCACACCAGAATCACATGGCCCCTCCCAAAAGCAGTAGGATCAGTAATAATCTTACTACTTCTATAATGGGCAATAACCCAATTCAACTCCCAGGTAACAGAAAGAGCGAAAGATGAAAACGTACCTGAGGGCCAAACCAGGCAAATCGTGATCCATACGTATTACTTTTATAATTTTTTTTTTTCAGATGGAAAATATACAAATTGTGTCACAATTAACAACTAAAGTGTAAATCAGATCTGATTAGCTATTATGTAGAGGAAGCCTACATGTATGAATGGAATAGTAACTCTGCTACAGACGGTACAGGAGTAGATTGCAAGAGTTATTGTTCGCAACTACAATAACATGGTTCAATAATAATGAGACATCAGTGATTCTATATTTTAATGTACATATTTGTGTCGTTTTTCTAGTTTCGATGTAGAACCAATAATTCATTAAACTGTGTTTATTCCATTGGGTGACAGTCCAGTTGTTACATTTATAATAGTATAGCCAATTGTTCTCGTCATTTTTTTAATTTTATTTCCACTTCAAGGGACCAGGGGTCTCAGAAATGTAATTTCCGTTACATACATTTACATGACGTAAATGACTAAATATAGCTTTACATTTACATTTTTTCTTTTCAACGGCATAAAACATACAACTGAAGGGGCATCTATTTAGAAAAGTGTCAAGAATATGGTAAGCTAATTGTATTAGTGCGAAACAGAGAAATTTAGTAGCAAGTCGTGGAATTTCTCATTTATGGTAACCCAACAACATATATTTAAAAAATGTCATTTCGGCTAATTCTGCGCACCGGCTAATGCACAATTCACGTAATGTTTTGCCCAGCTTACGTCAGAATAAATTATGTTGATTTTGGAATAAATCAGCTGATTAACGGTATACTAAGTCACAATTTTATCCCATTCCAATAGTTTGGTAAAAAGTTATTCAGAACATGGTCAAAATGATTAGTGGTCCTGCTTACTAAATGAATAGATCAACAACAGATCTGCTTCATAAACCAATAATACACATGCAAATATACCGACATTGGTTATCATTTTATTCCCGTATTATTCGCAAAACTCAAGGGACAAAATGGACTGATATTTTGATCAAATTTGGCTGGGTCTCCGCTAGGCGGATACAGATAATAGACGACAGATGAAATAGTAAAAGCCATCTGCTTAGCCGTGATTATCTTGGCTAAGAACTGCCTTGAATGTTCAGTGAATTTTTGACTGAATATGGACATTTTCACGAAAAATTATTATTAGGTGCGCAGAATTAACAGACATGATTGTAATCCCAACAAACATACAGTCTCCACCCCCGCCCATATTTCGTGAGGTCACCCCAATGAAGCAAAAAAGTCCCTCATCACCACCCCAGACCAAACATGGGTACCCTGTGTACCAAATAAATTTTAGGAAGCCCACCCACTGCAATACAAATACTTAATACAAATACTGCACTTCAATTTTTTTACTTGTTTGGTCACTGTTGTTATCGTTTTCTAAATCGTGTAAACACGTGACTTTCTGAAAACACTTGTCTTAAGAAAACAACATGAATAATCAGACATGTAAAATATTGGTGTGTGCAAAGCCACATACACGGTGCGAAGCCAGGTACACTTACTTAATAGAAATACTGCACCGGCCTATATTCATATTTCGGGGAAAATTCACCGCTGTGCAAATGCAGTGTACCTGGATTCGCACACCTCAATTTTTTACTTTTTTCATCACTGTTGTTACAGTTTTTATAAACACATTTGACTGGCGGGGGGGGGGGTGAAAGTAGTGTCTGTTTTAAGTGGCTAAAAGCCTATATAGACAATAGATAACAGATAATAGCCTAAATAGATAATGAATCGACTTGTTGGACTGAAAAAACATATATTCAAAGTGAATCTACAAGTATCGAGGTGCCACAAACACACAGAGTCCGAGATGCACCATAAATTAGTAAATTTTAGCTATTTAAACAACAATTGTAGAAACAACATTGGTCGCGAAAACCAATGACTCGGCACATGCACAGGCAATGTTGAATATCCCCCACCACATGAATTCATGTTAGATTGAATACAATGGAATTATTTTAGTAGCCCTGTGGTTAAAAGTGCTGTCGAAGTCAGCACGATTCAAATATTGGTCAACAGTAATAAAGAAATAATTCCTACCTGAAACAAATGTTTCGTGTCTGGCAGCTAAGTAGTAGTAGACTTATGTAAAATGTAGGTCAATTATTGATGTCTCTTGGCTGTCGCCGTATTGTCCTCTCAACTTTAGCAAATTTGCAGAAATGTACGTCTGTAGCATTCACAAATCGTTGAGTACACAATGAGTATCTGTATTTCCGTATTTAGAGCTTATCAACAACGAAGACAGCAATCACGATGGCAGTACGTGTAATGGCAATATGACCAATCATTGTATTATTACGCGTTTGGCAGGACACGAAATATAGTATGACGTCACAATGAAAATACAATTGCATTTAACAACAAATAGCTGACTTTTTAAACGTAAATTTGTTATTGGTTGGTATATTACATTAAAAAAAAGTGTCCTGTGTCCAATAAATTGGACACATGACACTATGGCGTTTAGTAAAACGGTTCAAATATTGACTCTAAATGTACCAGAGGTTCTAAATGAGGCTCCATACGGGATAATCTATTTAAACTAAATTTCATTGGGAAGCTATTTTTTTGCAAATTACATGCGTATTATTATTTTAATATAACCTATCAATGTCTACAGGTGTTAGCATGTTTCAATATTGAACTAACATATATCTTGTTGGTATTGGCACACTTTCATTTTACGAAGTTTCCCGCAGCGAACCCCATTCGGCCCATCGACCGATTGTAATTATAGAACGCCTGTAACTATTCACGAGAATATAGGCGTTCTATGAAAAATAGACGTGATCCGTGTAGCTTCTGTGCAAATAGCACACTGACTGCTGTAGCCGGATAACGATATGTATGGCTTGTTAGAGGCAAGACGAGTGTTTCATTGATGGAATGGCGAACAGTGCAGCACCTGATCAGATTGCGGATACACAGGCTGATCTGGATCTCCACTGTTCGCAAAACCCATAAGCCAAATTTCTACAGTCACAGCCACATAATGCCATGCACAGCGTACATTAGTGTATACGGTCGTTTTTGTCCGAACAGAACAGAACAGAACTTTTATTTAAAGTCAGGTTGCAAGGTAACAACATGACTGAAATTGGTAATCTATGTAGGTGGGTAGACATGGTTGGCAATGTAACGTATTTATGTCAGATATAACTTTGAGGGGTGGGGGTGGAGGTGGGGGACGGAGGCATGGGGACAGTAAACAAACATGTATAAATATGTGAGAATTAATGTTTGGGTGTATGCTAAGCGCCGTGGAAAGCGGATTCTATGAACGGTGACGGCTCTGGCCTGTCTGTACAGCTATGAAGTCGAGTCAGAGTCTATGCCGCTCTCAATTACATCCCAACGAGACAATTTTGATGGTTTAATTTCGATGATGTTTTTGTCTGGTTGTTGTAGAAATAGTGTGCATATTAGCAAATAAATAATTGTCATTATCTCTAAATTTAAATAGTCATTTTGACATGGCATACCGTACATACACGCAAACATATTACTATAAAATAACAAGCGTCAATGAAAAAAATCTCCCGAATGCTGATTGGTCAATTGGTGCCACACAGCTAATACATGTATATTGAAAGTGGACATCACGTGTCGGGTGAATTTGTCAATGGATATTACATGTGTTTGTGCATAGTTTCGGGATGCGTAAATTCTGGACGTGGTAGTATTGGATAATATGTGATTATAATATGTCATGTGCCGATCTTTCCTGTCGCTTATCGCAACACACAATTACTCGTAAAAATAACAATTAGAACTGAGATAACGGATTAGAGTGGCGCGAGAAAATGTACACCTTTCAATCTGCAACCAACGTCTGTACGGGTTGGCCAAAGCCCACACTGTATTTGAGCCATAAATCAATAATGACACACGTCTATGTTTTTCATTTCCAAATCCATGTTGTGATCGCTAAACATGGGTGCAACCGCATACAAGATATACAGTGTGTGCCATTTGGTACATGCATATCCGCGCAATCTGGTCAGAGCCTACACGCCGGTCGTTACGGTCAGCAGCAATAATCAATCCGAGATTAACTCAACTAAAATACTGTAGTCATGTACTTAAATTATCGCCCGTACATATACAACGTTAACATGTAGCATACATGTATACATCCCTAAAGGAGCGGGAGGGCAGATGGATCAGGTTATATACTGACATAGCCGGATAAGATATGTATATCAGTGATATGTAACGTCTGATGTATTTGTGGCATATTTGTGAGGCATTTTAGTATAATATATATATTACAAGTATCCCAAAAAGGGCGGAAAATAATATAGATCAGGGTCTACAATTATACGTGAAATAGGTTATACAACGTATGATAACTTAATGAAATGCATACACTGAAATGTGTGATGGTGTATTTGTGTCATTTGTATATGCTCTAAACTATAATTGTACATATTTCCCATATGTGTTGATGATTTTTACAGTATCTGACTACGACACAATTTGCATTAATTGAAAAAATTGCCAATTTAACTACTTTTTTTGCTACATATGTCAATTACATAATGTATATGATGTGTTTTGTGTCAATATATGATTTACACTACTATCTGACACTATCTAGGGTGTATTTGTATTATATTTATCTGTATTTAGACTGTATTTAGGTGTATTTGGGTGTTTCGTGTGACCCTCCGGGGCATACCCCCTCCCCCGGATTTATTTTTATATACATTCCATTTCTCGCGTTCTGGCGCAACAGCAATAAACCAGTAAATATTTTTCACTTTGCCATTATAATTTTCGACATTACAATTTCTGGTCCGTCGCCTGAACAACAACTGGCCAATTGTCACTGACCCCAAACTGTAGCGCGATATCAACATAGTCACCCAGGACAACAGTCTATGGGCTACCTCTTCCGGTCGTTGATCCATGTCAAACTTGATTAAGAATGTCAAACGAGTGTAATTATTGATATTATGTCACTCGAACCAGCTCACAACTCAGAATTGGGGTGAAGCGGACAGGCCGCGTATCGTGCGACCGAGTTCAAACGGTTAACACAAAGTCAATCTACAAGTACGTACAATGTCGTTTTGTGATACGAATAATAAGTAATCACAGCATCATATTACGTGTATAACAACATCTTGAACCAGATATTATTACCTAAAATGTGTTTTAATGTTCACTAACGCTGTGAATGTTTGTGAAATACTAATGGCGCCTCCCTGTGAGAAAGTATTTTGACAGGGAAAGATAACCGCTGCTATAACAATTGTTGAGTTCAGTTGGTAACTACAGTAACTAGAGTTCCAATAAACTCACAACGTGATGGTGTGTGCGTCTTCCATAAAAACATTTACATGCTGTAAATTTTCATTTCAATAATTTTATAGGAAAATGTTTAGACTATATGTAGGCCGCCGGCTCAGAAAAGAGGCCTTACGACATTTGCAATAATTGGAGATAAATTTTGAATGTGTCATTAATGCCACTAGATTGACAGAATAGCGAACAGTGTAGGTCCTGGTCAGACTGATGGTTGCACATGTTGTAAGGTCCCGTTTCTCAGCAGGTAGTAGAACATAGTGTTTTGCAACAGCACTTAGCCTACTGTCTGTTTCATGAAAGCTGCCCAAATTTGGGCAGCTTTCGTGAAACAGACAGTAGCGATCAGTTTGTGTTCTCTCGTCCTTCACAGAGACAAGTGCCCGTGAAACATCAAACCGTAGAAATGTCCCAAACACTTCCGAACGGTACTGTTCGCAGCCACGGACGAACTCGTTTGCGACTTCTACTCAATCCAATCTACTGGTATAGGTCTTTGTGCGTGTACAACACCATCAGGTGGTTCGATCTGTTTTGGGATATGGTTGTACGCAGATACGTTTTAAAGGTACATGCCCACTCAGTAGGCACAAAATGTTCTTTATATCGGAGACATCATCTGAGACATTTTCTAGCAAAATAAACATTAATTCACCATTAGCAGACGTATTGATTGGCATTATTATACATGTTTTATCAGACGTAAAGTTTCCACACTGATATCAGGAGCGATAACCGTGTTTCCTTAAAATGTTAACGGACATTACTATTTATTCTCTGTGTTTATCTTTTGATGTGCAATGATCATACTTTATAATCTGTATATAATATTATTTGTTTTCAGGTGACGCATTTAATTAGTATAAATAACTAAAAATATATCATGCCTCATTTGCATATGAAAATAGCCTAATACCACCGCGCGTCACTATCAGTCAAATAAATATTACTAAATGATTAGATATGTATAAAGTATATAGGGTACTTGTAATTTTTAGAACTGGTGGAATAGTGACACAGTTATGCACTTATTTCTTTCCTATAAAGAACAATATGTGCCTACTGAGTTGGCATGTACCTTTAATACGCCTCAGTGCACTGAATTAACGTTCACTAATCGCATTGGTTGCCGGCATGACTAGAATTAGCTTCACGAGTTTCGCAACTTGACCGATTAGATCCTTTTAGTGGGAAGACAATGACTGCAGATAGGAAATTATATCTGAGAGTGTCGAGCAGTCGTTTTGAATGTTAAAGTGCAGTTGCTAGTTGCATTCTCATCGTTTCTGGCTCAAAGTCAGTCCCGTAAAACTGCGTCAGCTCCGCTAATTCGTCATTAAAGACATCAACATCGGACGCCTTCATGAGCAGTTGTTCACTTCTAACGTATATCCGATAATCCTGCTGATCGAATTGATCGGTTATGGGAGACACGATGAAATCCAACGCTTCAAAATATATTGGGCGATAGTAATTTTCGGGGGTGTCTGCGTGTGATGCATCTGCACTGCCATCCTCAAATCTGCGGGGCGCTTTGCGTCGTCGCGATAGTCGTGGTTCATCCACATCATTGTCGGCTGCACGTTTGGTTACGAGGGACCAAAATGACGCGAACTCACGCTATGTTCTTAGTCCTTTCATGGTCTTGACGGTCATCTTGCCACAGACTGACTCTCGGCAGCGGATAGTTTTCTTGTCTGTAGAGTTGCACTCAGATTATCCGCATGATGGAGCAAAATATGTCGTCCCAAATGTGGTAAATTCAACCCTGGCTATCCACTACAAAAATTACGAAGTCCGCACTCCAAAACAAATCGGCCAGGGGAGTCCTACAACAGTGCAAAATAGTTTTTTTCTCCACAACAATTGTACCCCGACTTAGTTCAAATAGCGGCGAGACCCCCATCCCGCCCACACCACCGCTGGTAAATTCAACCCCGGCTATCCACTACAAAAATGACCAAGTCCGCACTCCAAAAAATAAATCGGCCAGGGGAGGTCCTACAACTGTGTAAAAGAGTTTTTTCTCCACAACAATTGTACCCCAATATATATGTCTACCAGTGCTAAATTTTCCACGAGCTTCAGAACTAGCACGAATATAGATTAACGTAATTTAGGGAGCTATTTTTCGATGGTTGCAATATGGTAGTGAAAACATGTTGGATCATACGGTGCTAATTAATAAAGTGATGCACACATTTCTATGTATGTATACGTTTACCGAGAAATACTGGTCGATTGTCTTCCGTCTCTTCATATTTGCAAAATTGCAAACAATACCTGCCCATGCTACTATCGTTGCTGTTTTTGTGCATCGCGGTGACTACGGTCTTGGCCCGGCTTCGTAAAAGCAAAATGTAGCTAAGTTACCATGGTGGTTTCGCCCAAAATAAACCATTGTCACATAAATTTATTTTTCACTATGCCTACTAGGCTAATCAACATTCCTATCATTTGTTATATTGGATATTATATGTTTTGATGATAATTATTGAAGAAACTAAATAAACAGCGGATGATAAAATTAAATTTAGCATTAACCTCCCTACAACAGCCACCTCTCTACAACAGCCAGTTTTGCGTCTTCCCATGGGTGGCTGTTGTAGAGAGGTTGCACTGTAGTTATCTAGTTTTGCATACAGAGATGCGAATAATTTTCTTTTCTAAAAATAAATAAATAAAATGGTCTTAAAAGTGGTGCGGCCATGGCCGCACGACCGCACCCGTTGTTACGCATATGAATACATAATTTGTGTATGTACTTAGCAATTTTGGAGAAATCGAATACTGGTTCCGCCTTGGGTGTTTTATACGTGTTACCAGGTTTAGTCGTGACTTCATGACTCTTGATATACAGTCATGATGGCTTACTCTTGTAAAGTGGCAATTTCCTGTGGAATTTTCAAAAACAGTGATAAAGTATGAAATTTGCATATTTTTAAATTAAATAACTTGTGGGTTATTGCAATATGCATGTAAATAGTAGTTGTTAAATATTTTGAGCTTTTAATATTGATAGAAATAAAAAAAAAAATTATTGACAAAATTCATGAATATCTGAGAAAAATAAACATTTTGTTTTGGTAACAAATTGTATTGAAATCAACACTATAATGCTGGTGTATGTTTGTAAATGTAAACTAGGGTTCAATCCAAGTGTTTATGCAGTTAGATGCTGTATATATTCAGTTTTATTGGAAAATATAAAATGCCAATAAACAAATAGCAGCTATCACCGTGACGACCCAACTTGATTGGGTCGGTAATGTTCTCGACTATACCTGTAGCCTGTTTCACCAATATTGCAAAATATACTTTTCTAGCAAAGTATACTTTGAGGGAGAACTTTTCAATTTAAAGATACATTTATTAATTTTTATTATACTGAATTTATTACATTATCACAGCCATTTTGGCTGTGATAATGTAATAAATTCAGTATAATAATTCTGCATACTTTTAATCATCAAATCTATGCAGTTCGTTAGTTCTATATCACATAATACATTTCGGGAAAAATAAATGAGTACTCCCTCAAAGTATACTTTGCTAGATAAGTACACTTTGCAATTTTGATGAAATCGGCTACAGGTTAGGCTAGGAAACGAGTAGGAATTCGCAGGCGTCTAGCTCAGTTTCCAGAAAACTATAAGTCCTACGACCTCCATACTTGGTATACATCAACACTGTGGTGTAACCATCTCACACAGTGGGAGCCCATGTGACCTTGGCCTAGTTTTCATGGTTCATTGGCCTACTATTCACATGCATTCAACGTTAAGTTTTTGCGTTTGACTATGTTTCTATAACTTAACGCTCAGGTTAATTCGTTGTAACTACAGTTTCCCTCAATGGACTGCTTTAATATTCCATACATGCATTTGAAACAACATTTCGCATCATTCTACAGAAAGCCCATGGTGCCCGCTAACCCCAAGGTCAAGGTCACGGGCTTAGAAAATGCTCAGTTTTGAAAACTTAATGCTTGGGTTAATTTATTGTAACTTCTGTTTCCCGTGATGGAATATTTTAATATTTCATACATGCATTTGTAAGAACATTCCGCATCATTTGCAGGAAGTTCATCGTGTCAGGTAACTCCAAGGTCAAGGTCACGCACTTTGCATCGGTGCCAGTAGATACATGTCGTTGACGGCATTCTTGTTTGTGTTCAGCTGTGTTTGTTGGAAAATAAGTGTTTTGATTTCAGTTTATTATCGCCTAGCGTAGCGAAAATGGGATATAGAGATGCAAAAGTTGTCTGTTCGTCCATCTGTCCGTCTGTCCATCACAAAAATTAACATTGGGGTTAATTTGCAATAACAACTCTGTTCCCATTGATGGAATGATTTAATATTTTATAGGTGCATTTGTAACATCATCCTGCCTCATTCTACAGAAAGCGTAT
The DNA here is from genome assembly GCA_029237695.1 of Conchocele bisecta. Lineage (NCBI taxonomy): Eukaryota > Metazoa > Mollusca > Bivalvia > Lucinida > Thyasiridae > Conchocele > Conchocele bisecta. Next base: position 98,733,550 of record CM055266.1, on the reverse strand, counting down.
GGTTCCCGCTAACCCCAAGGTCAAGGACTTAGACAATTATTTTTTTTTCAAAAACTTTAAACTTCATTATAACTTCAGTTTCCCTCAATGGAATGCTTTAATATTTCATAGGTGTATTTTTAACAACATCCCACATCATTCAACAGAAAGCCCATGGTGCTCACTAACCCCAAGGTTATTACAAACTCATTATGTACTATCAAACTGTGCCAGGCGGGACATCTTGCTCCGCGGAGCTTAATTAAAAAAATATCATGTCTCATTTGCATATGAAAATAGTCTGATACCACCGCGAGTCACTATCAGTCAAATAAACATTACTAAATGATTATATCTGTATAGCGGGCACTCGTACCTTTTATAACTGGTTGAATAGTGACACGATTATACAGTTATTTAATTCCTATAACGAACAAGTTATGCCTACTAAGTGGGCATGTACCGTTGGCGCCGGTTAACGGACTCGTTGTACACCTGATCATCAGTGTTGTATATCTGATTATCATTTTATTCAAACATAATTGCTTCGTAAATTTGATGGCATATATTTATTACACATATGTGAACATTCTCTCTTCACTGTATCCTATATGAAGCATTGAATTTTTATCTTGGTCATATTAGTATGTACACACCATCGGTCAGTTTCACTTATTGTAACAGTTTGCACAGCTAGGAAAAATATAACCTATACACTTTACATTTTAGTATAACATATTCTAAATATAATTATTAACAACATGCTATCAAGTATCTCATGCCAAATTGTACACCATGCTTGATACATGGATTATTATGTGTAAATGATCAGGCCACTCCACTTTAATATTTAATTGTATAACAGGTTTGACAGATTTACCACATATATTCTGCTAGCAACACCTTCATGATATCAGCATAATTCCATGAAAACTACATATTCGTTATTGCAGTCAACACCGTACACATGGTACATCCGCTGTGTACAGGTGAGCCTATGACTCTGCACGCTTATAGATAACCAGTGTCTAGACGCATGTGTGTTACAAAAATGGGCACATTTATCGTCAGAAATCGGACATAGTATTGACTTGGGCTACATATAACGAATAAGACGCTGTAAATACTTATATTAAGAGCATATATGCGCTGAATTTCATTAGTTTATCAATCATCGTGTTTTCTGTCTGTGTCAAACGCTACAACAGGTGAAACTGACCGATAGCTTGTCCATGGTAAGATGGCTCAGATGACAAGTACATGCACAGTATGGTATACACTAAGACGAACAGGGTGGAAATGATGATGTTCTATAAGGACTGACTATATAGAATATGACATTTCGTTTCAAATGTCGAATCATACATGTGACTGACTACCTATATAAAGTATATCTGATCCTGTTCTTCTTAGAGTATATTATACAGAGCATTTAGTTGCCATCTCCGCCATTTTAGTTTGTACATACTATCAGACAGTTTCATCACTTGGAGCGTTTAACACGTACAGCCAATGATATGGCAGCAAATCTAATAACATTTGATGAAATACGTCACAGATATATAGAACACAACGTCCTATAAATAATATTTCAGCAGACCACACAAAATGCTAGATATCTGACCTTTTCTACCATCACTCGCAAAATATACAATGCACACTTTTTCCATTGTAAATGTCAAACTGGTGCACTGTCTATTATTAGAAGTACATCTGACACAGGTAAAAGCCGTATTTGCTCACATAGCACGCAAGTAGACAGTATTAACAATACACTCAGATAACTGCTTACAAGTCACTGGAATCGATACAGTATGTATGGTAATACAGGTATATATATACAGCACTATGTATTGTTATTACTGTTACACAGTCGTTACTGAATTCTCAAACATTTTAACAAAGGGTCAATAAACCCTTCATATATCAGACTTTGTATATACATTTGATGAAAACAATGCACGCTGTTGTCTGATGTGTCCCCATATATGATATGTTGTACCAAAGTTTATTCATGTGTTTGTCATATTATTAGTGGTATGTCTCAAACGCAGTAAGAGGAAAAAAGGCCGATGGCTTGTACACACTAAGATGGCCGACATGGCAACTCCATGCACTGTGTGGGATATAGTAAGAAGAAAATGTTCATATGTATGTTATGCTTATATCCCATCACATTTACAAAGCAATTATGCATGAATCATTGGATTATCAGGGGCCCAACGGGTCCTTAAAGTCACTTCTTAAAACTACCAAGTTTTCAGGTAACGACTTTTTTCTATGCACGATGGAATATATGCAGATAATAATTAATAGGTTAGTGCCGTGAATAGGAAGCGTCTCTGGCAAGGAAACGTCAATGAATATTATAAGTTATTGTGATTCTACACAGGCTATATGGTGTAATATTGCCCGTCTGGAGGTATCGCCTCGGGTGAACATACTTTCAGACGGGCAATATTACACCATATAGCCTGTGTAGAATCACAATAACGTATTTGTCATACCGCAGATCCTGTATTTGGCCGTATAAACATATCTCTTCTTTTGATCTTTGCGTTTTTTCAGGAAGAAAAATAATCCGAGATTCGATTTTCTATCGTCAATCTTAATATAATGGCGTAAATGAATATTTTGTTTGTTTTATTAAACGAAAACAAACTAAATATGGAGTAAGAAATCCATCGAAAACGACTTTATGACAGTTTTTTTTATATCGTGTAATTTAATTTATATTCCACTGCTCTATCGATCTGCTCTCCCTTTGGCGCCTCTAGAATAATGCAACTGGTTCCCAAACATTCGCTGTCATTGCTACGCCGCGGTTTCGTGCGTGGAAACCATAGTTTGTGACCTAAATATAGCCGTGTCACGAAGTCAAGCGTGTTGAGATTTGAAAAGCAATTTTCGTTATTTTGGCTAATTTTTCGCTCATATTTTGATGAGCAAAGAATATTTATGGAAAAATAAACAATAAAGACTGGTTTTGAGTGTACAATTTGTTACTTGTATTAATCAATTCGGGGTTTTATTGTGCTTAGTGAGGAATACAATTCGCAATCGCTAGACGCTTTCAAAATGTGTCTTCATTGGACTCGAGGCGCCGGAGGGGAATCGCAATTTCTCTATGTTCGACGGCCTTGGCAGGTCATATAATATATATGACCAGGCAAGCTAGCCAATCAAAAGCCGAGAAACTTATCTGCGGTATGACAAGGTGTTTTGAATCAGTTCGTACAACAATGTGTTACTAGTATCATGATCAGTTAGTAAGCTCAGGCTTTTGCAAAGATTGTTTCCTGATAACCCGAAAAAAGCTCAACTAAATTGTGCCGTCTGCCGTTTTTTATACGCCCGTTTGAAGAAAACGGGACGTATTATGTATTCATCTTGTACGGGCGGGCGGCGGGCGGGCACAGCTTGTCCACGCAATAACTATGAGTTCTACTTCACCAATCGTAACCAAATTGGGCATACATGTTTATCACGGCAAGACGAAGAATCCTACTAATTTTTAAAAATGTCCGATGACTTATCTCCCCTTGGCGGCCATTTTTAATTTTCCCACTCTGTATCCTTGTCCACGCAATAACTCGAGTTCTACTTCACCGATCGTAACCAAATTCGGTATACATGTTTATCACGGCAAGATGAAGAAGCCTATTGATTTTCAGTGAATTATTTCCCCTTGTTGACTGGCTTTGCCTTGACGGGCGTATATTGTGACCTTCGGAAATCTTGTTTATATTTCTTATCACATCTTTGATACATTTTCGAGTCTTGTTTCTGCATGTACACAGCACATGAACAATGTGTGGACATGAGGATGTGATACCACAGTTAGATCACGTTATTCCGTATGTACGATCGATAACATTAGCCGCCATCTTGGAACATGTTTCAATCACGTGCACGCAGTGGTTTGGTTGGTTACGTCTTTTCTTTTTCTTTTCTCTGTATTTCCCGCCTTTCATAGGCGCACCGAAGAATAAGGTATTCGTAACCTTGCTGTTAGTAGTTAAAATATAACTCCAGTCAATAAGAATAAGGAAATAGTTCAATCTGTAACGCGGTTATGCACATCAATGTACAATACAGTACAGTTTCACAAACTATGAACACTCCTCTGCCTGCAGAAGTTTGCAGACAGATTTGTGACGGGGCCAGTCAAATATATGACACTACTTTGAGCATTATCTTAAAGAGTTAAACTTTGAACACGTTTTCAGTTCAACTGTCGACTCCTTTGAGCAGTGTGCACAAATAGTACTAATTTCTTCTTCAAGTTCGCGTTCGTCATCACTGCCTACATGTGCAGCGGAATTCACACACTCCTCTTGTGTATCACAGTCTGCAGATGGTAGATTGTTAGCTTGTGTTGTCCTGGTACACTCCAAAGATTTAGCATCAGTCATCAAAATTATGCTTGGTTCACTTTGGTCTTTGTCAGCGGACGTGATGTTAGCAATGTTCCCAGCCTTGAGGCTGGCAGCCTTCCGTTCACGGTAAGCACGCTGTCTAGCTTTGTCCCGGGAAATTGATGACGGAGATTTCTTCTTCCGTGGCTTATTCACTGGTGTTGGATTGGCAGATTCATGTGGATCCTTTTCCAAAACATGTCCACTGAATACGCGGCTTTCACCGTCTTGTCTGGGTTTGCGTCGGGTTTGGTGCGTACGCACTGGCTGAGATTTAATCAGTAAAGATAAGCCATCCTGATTCCTGGTAAGTTTCCAATGAAATCTGCCATCATCTTGTTCCAGAATACATTAATACACTTAAAATCGTATCCGGTATAATCCTTGGTACATTTTCCATGATCAGATCCGGGAAAACACAATTTTATTTATGGCCGCGTTTTTGGAAAATCCGCCATGTTGCGCGCCAAATTCTAGCTGATCAAACTGGCGTCATTTTCCATTAGCCAACCAAATCACTGCGTGTCACGTGATTCATTATTTTCCAAGATGGCGGCTAATATTTATTGATAATCAGGAAGTTAATGTGTTTGATTTTAAAATACGACATTAGGTTAGTGTGAAGCGTTTTGGTACAGTTTACACTCGGATTTGTTTACATTTATGTTAATGTATATATTAGCAACTGTAAAATATGTGGCGAAAACCAACCTCAAACAGCGGTTTCGGCACGCTGTAACACGTTGTATAGGCGAGTCTACAATTACTCAATCTTGTGCGATTTTCGTACTACGGCGAATGCCAGTTTTCTACCTTCTAAGATCACTGTACTGTAAGCTGTACGGGCCGGTATGATAAGACACAAACAAGATGGCGGACGGTAAAAATCGTGAAAGGTAAGTGCTTCAATTTTTACTGTTTTCCCCTTTAAAACTAGCAAAAATCACGAACTAAACGTGGTAATCCTGTGTATATATGCTGTCTTAGCCCTCGGTTGCTCTTGTCAGGGTCAATCTCTCGCTAATATAAGCAGGAACGACCAAAAAAACGTGAACATTTTGAAAATGAAGCGAGAGAACGGTCTTTACCGAGCTCGCATACGGTCATTTCTGTATGAATTTTGAATCTGTCACTTGATATTGCATCATTGATTGATGCTCTTTCCGAATATGTACCCCTCTTTTCCACACTCTAATTGCAAATATGTCAAAAATGACTTAGAAAAAATCACCACTGGGGACGGTTAAGACTCCGGAAGCAAGTTGAGCACAAACACTTCTGGACGGTGAAGACATCGACAGTTTCATACGGATTATGTACGGTACAGACGCCGAAATATGTACGGTACGGACATTTGTCATGCCATTTGCATTCGTTCCTGCTTATATTAGCGAGAAATGGACACTGACAAGAGCAACCGAGGGTTAAGACAACATTTATACACAGGATTACCACGTTTAGTTAGTGAGTATTGCTAGTTTTAAAGGAGAAAACAGAAAACATTGAAGCACTTACCTTTCACGTTTTTTACCGTCCGCCATCGTTCGCCATCTTGTGTCTTATCATACCGGCCCGTACAGCTTACAATACAGTGAAGATGTGTATAGTTTATACACCAGGCGCATTTCAATTGATTTGTATATAGTTTAGAGAGGTGTTTCATGTATGTACTAACAATAATTGACCATCCAAGACACGCTAGAAACACCTGTGCCATATATGGATATTCCGCATGTAATTGTGAAAAATCATATTTTTCATTGAAATTCGACTGTTTTTTTTATCATTAGAAACAACTGATATGGCAGTTGTGTATGTTTTCTGATGTGTTCATAACAATAAAATGTAATAAAGTTCAATTATATAATATCTGCTAATTCAGATGAAGAATGTTGCATGTTTTATTAGCACACCCACTGAATTTCAATGGCAAACACCTACCTTAATAACTCCATAAATGTATGGCAATTTTGCATTTTCTCTATGTCAATGGTATGTAGTAGTGTTCATTAGACATGTTAATTGCATATGTGCCGATTATCTGATGTCTGCAGTCTATGATACAATGTTAAAAACAAAATATTTTTCACCATTCCCCACCCACACATTTTACAATGGGAATGTTACATGTAATCATTTATGTTATGCACTGTCACTTACTTATGAATTGTTTAAATGCATATGCAACTACTTATGAACTACTAATAGCTATCCGTACAAACTTCAGATACAGTGTGTTCGTCCGTGCGTCCGTCGGCTTCGCATTTACTTAGTGAAGGCAACAACTACGCTATATGTCTCATTATGCAAATCTCTCTCGGTATCTATTAATTGTATCAATGGTAATTTTACTTACTAGTGTTTGCAATATATGTTTCATGCCCATATTCTGATTATATAATGTTTACAACAGATGATGCAATGTTAAAATAAAGTATAGTTTTAACTATATATTCCCCACCCACTGAATTTACAATGACCATTTTTAATATTTTTTCTTACATTATACGCTGTCAGATACTTATGAAAGGTTCATATGAACGTGTAGCTACTGACATCTGTATATGTGGCTGTGACTGGAAAAATGGGGTTATGGGATTTTGCGACCAGTGTAGATCCATATCAGCCTGTGAATCCGCACAGTCCGATCAGGATATGCACTGTTTGCCATTCCATCAGTGAAACATCCGTCATGCTTCTAAAAAGCACAATATATCGTTATCAGGGTACAGGAGTGTGCTATTTGATCAGGAGCCACACTGGTCGCAAATCCCATAAGCCCCATTTCACCATTCACAGCCACATATTAGTTATCCACACACATTTCAGATACAGAATTAATGTCTGTTTGTCTCTCTTTTTGTCCATTTCATATTTATGCAACCATGACAATTATCATGATTACTAAGTTGTGTATTCCAATATGAACGTCTCTGATACATACAAGTATTATTCTCAGCTGTTGACAGGCCTATAAACACTATTTAGTCAAATAAATAAATAAATATAATTATTACTGTCAATAGTAGAGGTCGTAGGGACTAATTTGCAAATTGGATATAGAAAATATCCCCTTTCTACCATGCTGAATGGATGATTTGTAGCACATATTACTCCATGTACGACACAGTAAATACTAAAATACAGAACATTAAGCTGTAAATAATACGAGCAAGCTAATTTGGAATACAACAGGACAAATACATTGGTATACAATTTCAAGATGACAGCCACGCAAGTAAATGAGTTTATCTGACATAAAAATAAAATTAGGTAGTAGAACCGATAAAACTGGGATATATATACCCCGGTTCCACATAATGTACACACTATTTATTGTGCATTCCAATAAATTCCCTCAACCCATTCCGAGTCATCAGCAGGAACAGAATTCAAATATGTAGTTGGCACATGCACTTATAAAATCATGTCATAGTAGAAATGTATGACTTGTATGACTACTGAAATACACTATGTGTCATATGAGAACGTGTGTGTTCCAATGTGTATGACCGTAATACATTAGAGAGGCACCCGTTACGATATTGCATTTTGTAAGTGACGCATTGTCAGTAAATATTTAACCATTATTTCATAATAGTGACATTTGATAACCTGTAAGGTTGATATACCATTTCATAATGTTCATATAAATAAAGAAATTAAAGGTGCATGATCTTTCTAAAAGCATGCATATGCTCTTCAAATATATCCACTATATTCATATAGCTGCTATGTACGCATACATAAACTATTTTGTCCAATATGTTTGAAGATTCGGTGATCTTAATTATAGCACACGTGTTACTCTACACCAGTTGTGTCAAATTACCAAAAACCAAAAAGGATGTAGGTTTGTAATCAACGTGTAATAGCTCGGATTTGCATATACCTGCATAACACCAGCATCATTACAGATTTTAAATATGCAAATACATCGCTTAAATGTAGTCTTTGCATTTCATACTGTGCCGAAATAAAATTTGACAAATGTGGCTAAACGTATGTATGACTTCTGAAAATATGTATATATCCTCCAAGTTCGTGTATATAATTATATAAATATATATACAAGCCAATATGAGTATGTATGTAGTCTGAAAAAGCCATTCAGGGGTATTCAAACATCAATCTAGTCAAGTTTAAGAAGCATGCACATCTGACATACATACATATAACTACAAAATACAACAGGATAACCATATTTAGTGGTATAATTATTCCAAAGGTGATCCAGATGGAAACTCATACATCAGTAGGACAATAACATTACACAAAGAATGAGCCTATTTTCACCAAATCCACCAATATATCAATTTACAGCAGTCAAATAATTTGCATTACACAAGCTCATGTGTTACCACGTGTAGCAACACACACTCATAGGACCATGCATCTACGTTTAAATCCCCATGAATGATAACGTATATCCATAACATATTATGCAATGTGTCAAAATGTTCATCTAAACAATATCATATAGCCTCTATCGAGACACATTACATTTTGGATTTTACTATGTAATTGAACTATTGTCTACATGGCATTCTAACTATTTACGCAGGCGGTCAGGACGAGGTTTGTGTAAGGCGTTTTATGTCACATTGTACCACAGTTGCGTATTTTGCTGGCTCTTTGGTGTCATCGGAATATATAGTTCTCTATTTGACAACAGGTAATGTCGTCCTAATGATCTCAAAACACTATAATCATGTAACATGTGTACATTTATTTACTGAATGCAGAATTATATTTACATTGTACCTGTTTAGCACAAACATAATACACGGAGTTTGTCGCTAATATACACGGCTTAGCCTCCATATACCCCTATGTGGAACTGAATCCACATAACAATCCATATGGCTGTCTTTCAAATGTATTACACCACTGATGGACAACCATATTTCATTAGTATAGCAACCAGAGACATGTATTCGAAGTATATGTCATGGGCTAGCAGATTTCGGAGTCATCGCAAGATGCGGGACCTCCTCGGGCTAAGGTAAATTATCAACTATTTTAAGAACTTTAAGCTGTACTAAAAGTGTACATATATATCCGTAAATATCACATCCTAATTGCAAAAGCGACCATGTTGGTGGTCATCTGGAACTGACAGGCATGGTGAGACTGTATATGATTAGGTTTTGGGTATATTAGTTAGAATAATGTTTAATTAGAAAAATAAATACAGCACATGTAGTGGTTAATGTAGAACTGATTACACCAGTGACTGCATATATTACTTATCGTTACCATGTATTGTATTTATTGTCCAATGTTTGGAACTCACGACCAAGGATTAATTTAAATTATTGGCACATGTGAAGAGATATGCGGGATGCTTAATGTGGGAGAAAGCCATGCATATTTGCAACAAGCATACCCTTGCCATTCATCATACCAAAATACATTCTGTCTTTGCCAATGATCATCATGCTCTCTTAATTGTGAGAAGTGTATTCGTTACCAATCGCATTAACTAGACAGTCCAATACTGACATTGTATTCCTTCTCAACAGTCAATCCATTTTGGAAACACTTTGAAACAGTTCTTCAATACTCAAACTGATTGAATACATCCATATTGGTCTTTGAAAATAAGCATAATATCACACTCTATACATAACAATGTTAGTGTTGTTTAATTACTGAACACTGCAGCTTCATCGTCAATAGTATTGAACATCTGATCATTTTAAATTTATAACTATAGCATTGTATACCTTGATTTGTATGTATATGTTATTAAATGATTTTATTTGTATATCTCAAACTGGATATATACATGTAATATGTACATGAAATGCCGTTTATAACAACTCCATACAGAAAGAATAGAACAAAACAAGAACACTATCTCCTGTATTTTCCATTTATTTGTGAGGGAAAGCAGTGTATATGTGTTTCAACTTTATGAATGTCAGTATTTGTTCGCAAAAGCACACGACTCGCAGAAACATGTTGTAAAACAGCCTATTTCGGCAGCCATTTTGAAATATATTGCCATTTGCTGATGTAATTAAATGTAAGATGTATTCTAAATTGTGACTTAATTATAGCAATTTACCCGGTTAATATTGATCAGACTGAAAGTTAACAGTCCTTAATAAAACAATATAATAATATTCGGCGGCCATCTTTAAAAAGGGCCGCCATTTGTTCACTCAGCGGCTTTTTGAGAGCAGAAAGCCAGGTTTGAAAGACAATAGGCTACTGAATCCGAAAATCATACTCACCAACAATCCCACATGGGGGAGAGGTTATTGCTGGCTCAATGCCTACACTCAGTAGGCACAACATGTTCTTTATATGCACCCAAAATAGAAAGTACGTATCTGATTGGTCAATTGAAATCACAGCCTATGAAATATGAAAAATCACAGCATATAAAATCACCGTTTTACCAGTCTGTGTTTTACAACTTGACAAATGTATGTAACCCTGCGCGCTTTTGCAAACAATGGCCAGCGGCGGGGAATGCAAATATTTCCAAATTAATTTCGGTACATTTTCGGTTATCCATTCTGCCATATTGACCTGTACAAACCAAAGTGGAAAAGAGAATCTACCAACGACTGACACACGTGACTTCAGTGTGGTGGCCCTTCAACAAATTCCCAAAAATATTATCCCACCAGCCCAAAATGCAGAAGAATTTAGTAAAGTGCTCAAATGCAAACTCAATATGCCAGTACTAGCCCATAACTTTACGAATTCCAAAAGTACACATACATGTACATGAGTATACATAATAAACTGTATTGTAGATGGGTAATCACCTGAATTATGCGTAAATCCAGGGAAATCCTAGGCCTGTTGACACAACAAGTTGTTGACATGTCCTTGGCTTTGCAAAAATCACACGAACCCAATGTAGAAATGTTGGCATTTCTTTAAACGAATAAAAGCAAATAAGTGTTGCAACTACACATATAAAAGCAATACAATTGTTAAAATAAACATTACAGTTGAATAAATGTATAGATGTCTTAGAAAAAGTCCCGTTAATCTCAGTTTGAAATGGAATATTCTTCGGCGGAGTTACATTTCTTCAAATTAATTTGGTGTGAGGCGGTTATCGATGACGACAACAACCTGCTGACATATTGAAAAGTATCACTGTTCGTGATATGCTACGACGTTGCAGAAATCGGGGAGCACACTACTAGGTGCATTAGAATGGGGATAACCATGCTTTGTTTTTCGATTTGGAGCGGTATGTGTGAGGTTTTATGGTCTGAGAATCAGTTTTACGGCTCCGGTAACGCGTCGCCGTAAAACTGATTCACAGACCATAAAACCTGCCACATACCGCTCCAAATCGAAAAACAAAGCATGGTTATCCCCTAGTTTTATAGCAGACGTAAATTTCCACACTGATATCAGGGGCGATAACCGTGTTTCCTTAAAATGTTAACGGACATTGCTATTTAATATCTGTATTTATTTTTGGATGTGTAATGATCATACTTCATAATCTGTCGAAAATATAATTTTTTGTCGAGCGCGCTTGTGGAAAGCGAGACATAGTAATCACAATGATGTCCGGGTGTCCATGCGTCCGTCCGTCCGTCCGAAACATGCGTTAAAGTTGTTCAATACCTTATATCTCTGCAGTACTAAGTCACACTGACTTGAAACTTCATATGCGTATTAGTCATCATCCATATATCCATGATGTGTCCCACTCATGCGGCCCCTGTGCACAAGGTCAAGGTACAATGGCTTAGAAGTTTGCGTTAACGTTTCTGTAAACATTTGCTTTATAGTTTTCACATACCTACTATCTCTGTGGCCGTAAGTCAGATTTGCTTGAAATTGTGTGTGCTTATTGGGCATCATCCATATATTCATGCTGTGTCCCATTCATGCGGCCCCTGTGACCCAAGGTCAAGGCCAAATGACTTAGAAGCTTGCGTTATTATAAAATCTGCGTTAAAGTTTGTACATACCTTATATCTCCACAATTGTTACTCCAATTTACTTCCAACTTCCAATACTTCCTTTTCATCATCCATATTTTCATTCCATAGCCTGTCCATGTGGTCCATATGGTCCATATGCCCAAGGTCAAGGTCAAATGACTTTGAAATTTGTGTTAATGTTTTTACATACCTTATATCTCCACAACACTTACTCCGATTTACTTCAAACTTCAAATAATTATTTATTATCATCTATATTTTCATTCTATAGCCCACCCATGTGGCCCACATGCCGAATATTAAGGTCAAATGACTAAAGTTTGCGTTAACGTTTTTACATACCTTATATCTACACACCCCTTAATTCAAACTTCAAATAAATACACTCTGAAACCAGCAAATGCCTCGGCGGGCTCGATCATGCGGGCCGCGGCCATCTGGTTTAGGTAACACATTTAATTTGCATAAATAATTAAAAAATATCATGCCTCATTTGCATATGAAAATAGCCTGATACCACCGCGCGTCACTATCAGTACAATAAATATTAATAACTGATTATATATGTATAGAGGGCACTCATTATTTTTAGAACTGGTGGAATAGTGACACAAATATACACTTATTTAATTCCTATAAAGATCAGTTTGTGCCTATTGAGTGGGCATGTACCTTTAAGGACTGAAATTGATTTACACGTATAATAATTCCAGCACAAAAGTATTTACACAATTCCCTAACATTTGATTGGCCCATAGCAAGTCTGTCCAAAATTTATATCCCAGTAAACTCCCACGCCGAACTACTTTCCATAACCGTGATGCGCATTTAAAATAATTATTAAGAAAACGGATAATAAACACATTTTCTTGATGAATTTATTTCAAATGCTGGAATTATATGGAATGAATGGCATTTTTGTGGAATTTATCGGGGATATAAACTTGGAAAAGTCGCGGGAATACTGGACGAGGCCTTCCGGCCTTCGTCCAGTATTCCCGCGACTTTTCCAAGTTTATACCACGATAAATTCCACAAAAAGGCCATTCATTCCTATATTAATAAAACGAAACATTGTATAGGTGCACGTTCCAAGCATGTTATCTTTAATGAAGCCTTATAATTGGGAACCAAGTGTAGTCTGCTGTTGTTTCATATGTTGCATTTATTTTAAAACAAACATGGTTTGACAGCGCTTTAGAATCATTTCCATTGGTGCCTAAAATGCTTTCAAACCATGTTTTTTTTCTAAAATGAAAATGGAAACAAAATATGAAACAACAGCAGACGACAATTTTATTGTCGCAGCCGCTTGTGGACAGCGCGATATAGTCGGCTCATTGGCGTACGTCCGTACGTGCGTGAATGTGATTAACGGGGGGGGGGTGGAGATATCTTTTGGGTAATCCCCTGTGTCTGTACACGGAAGTTCAATTGATGACACAGAGAGTGTTGGTTATGACATGTGAACTACGCCTCCGACTATAGAAATAGGTTTCTATTTTACACACAAATTGATGTGCGATACATATTTAGAGAAACTATGATGTGTTTGTCTCAAGAAGACAATTCCGGCGTCGTCGTCGGCATCGTCGGTGTTGGTGTCGTCAACAATTTGGGACTTAAATGTTGGACCTGGCCAAATTTCCCACATCTCTCTTGATCCGTTAGTCGGATCATAACCAAACTTCATCAATAGCTTCCTCACATTGATAGCTATCCAGCCAGTGTCATTCGGATGACGTTGACCTTCACCTTGATGACCTTATCCAATTTCCCTTGATCCGTTAATCTGGTAATTACCAAACTTCATCAATAACTTTCTCACATTGATAAATACCCATCCAGTGTCATTCGGGTGACCTTGACCTTCACATTGGTGACCTTAACCTTTGTGTCAACATTTTATACATACAATGTACGTCCAACTGTTGAATACCTCCTGGTTCGTTAGTCGGATCCTTACCAACCTTCATCAATAGCTTCCTCGCATTGATGGCTATCCACCCAGTGTCTCATTCGGGTGACCTTGACCGTGGTGACATTGACCTTCATGTCAATAATTTTGGACGTACATTCAAACGTTGAATATCTCTTGATCCATTAGGCTGATCATCTCCAAACTCCATCAATAGCTTCTTCACATTGATGGCTGTCTACCAGTGTAATTCGGCTGACTTTGACCTCGGTGACCTTCACCTTGGTGTCAACAATTTGGACGTACGTCCAAATGTTGAATATGTCTTGATCAGTTAGTCATACCATTATCAAATGTCATAAATAGCTCCTCACATTGATAGATATCCATATAGTGTCATTCCTGTGACACCTTGGTGACATTGACTTTCGTGTCAATAATTTTACATCCAAATATCTTTAATCCGTTAGTCGTTTCATTATCAAACATCACCAATAGCTTCCTCACTTTGATGGCTATCCACCCAGTGTCATTTTTGTGACTTGACCTTGGTCACCTTGACCTTCGTGGCGATCGCATCGTTTAGTGGGTGAGGTACTCCCCGGCGATCGCCTTGTCTGTAAAGGACGTCGATAATTGACGAAACTTTCATAGCAAATGCGGAACATTATTTTGTCATGTTTCTGGGTCATTTACGGAGAATATAATACAGTTTGAAAAAAACGCACACCCTTTACTGGGTCCTAGCACACACTTACATGGTTTGTCTCATATAATTGAAATAAAACTGTATTGATTTGCACAAACAAATATGAAAAAATGCAGATCCGGTTGAGACGGCTCGTCACGAACCGGCTCATCTGGATCTACACGTTTTGCCAATACCACTATACAGGCATGTAGTGTTGAAAAGGTTAATGCCGCCCGTGTTGTATTTGAGAATGGTCTAAAGACCCGTTCTATACATGATCATCGTATGATTAAAAGATAATTGCTTCATAAATGTGATATAATATATGGTTTGCATGCAGTTAAATTGTTTATTTACGTCTCATCAACTGTACATCATAAAACACAGAACAATAATACAACGCAGGCACACGTACAATTACCGTTCTAAAAGAATTACAAAAGACGGCTCGCTAAAACGTTGAGCAAACAGTAATACATTTCAACATATACATGGACAACATTACATGTACTTGTCGCATAGTATGGAGCTGCATGCATATACACTCCGGACTATATACACATATGAAGGTTTTTGCATGCACATGCATATATACTCGTGTTATATGATAAACGCAGTCATCCCATGGTGTCACAAAACTGCTGCGCCTCAATCGACACATTTCACAGGATCGATATTAACTGCGATGCCATGCTACAACATGTTTGTGACACGGGACTCTTGTGGATACATGTATATGAATCAGCCCCATACTGGCATCAAATTCATATTTTTCGATTTTCTTTTTATTAAAAAAGACTCCCGCGCAAATCAGCAAGAAAACAATAAGCCATTGAAGTTGCCCTTGCCACTGCGCTTATCCTGGTTAAAACAAACAGAGGCAACGACAACCGCTGTTGACTTATTTCTTTCTAGTGTCCCGCATTGTAGCGCTACCGCTAATCGTGACAGTGCAAATAAATCATTATGATGTTTTATTCATCTGTCTAAAAGTGTGTTAAAACCTATTGAAAGAAACCACAAATGAGTGTCTATATACAAAGGCATCTTACTACGAAAAGGCTTAAGAAATCGATATCATCTCAAATCAGATTTGAAATGAACTGATTAGCAGTAGAAATACAACCGAGCTTAAGAGGGAAGTAAACGGTATGTGACATAACAAATAGTTGTATTATTTACACATAAACACATATCTTACCATCTCATACTATCGTATAAAACGATCATTTGTACAACAATGAAGATCTTCTATTCAGAATGAAATGAAGTGTTTTGGCACAGAATCGTAACATGTTCTCATTTGAGAACAAAAACATGAATTTAGCATCATTCGTCATATTTGTAAAGGCAGGTCGTTCTATAAGCGTGTTCAAATTTCGAAGTTTTTATATCATCGTACTAAGGGCAAGACAAGATCACATGATATTATCTTCAACCTGATTACTACAGAATCGACATAATCTCTCTCCGATTGGAAGTTGTTCGTACCTACCAGTTTCAATACGCAAGGGAGCCACGCCGCATCTGAATTTAGCAATTGCAGACATATGAGACCGCAGTAGAATACTTTTACAATATGTTTCGATCCCCCAAGTTTGGTTAAGTAGTTTAATCGCCTTAATTTGTTTCCCCCGTTACCACGCACACTAACATCCCGGTTGACAGCTGGACGCCATTCTGACTCAACGAAGTTTTGCATAAGCCGTTCAGTGATATCGCGTACCATACTACATCTATTTATATTCGTACCATCTACATAGTCGGAAACACCAAGAGTATTTTACCGAGTTTTAGCTGCCTGACAACAATTTGTACACCTTGTGTTACCTTGTAATGAACCCTTTAAGTAGTTTACTTATTCTTGACTTATTCCACTGCTTGATGTTCGGTGGTTGCCAACCCATGTCACCTATCACACCGGCTGACGGTGTATATTTACCAGTGCCTAAGAAGAATCCCATTGCACGGTTTTGTACTGCCTCGATACACGAATGCCTTGTACTGCCCCAAATTGTGGCTCCATACGAAATAATTGACCACACAAGAGAGTCGTACAACTTAGTATATATAGGTATATGGCATCCCACCCATTTTCTTAAATTTTGCAATCAAAAGGCCTAGCGCTCTCCCTGCACTCTGTGCTACCATTTTACTCGCTAACTTATAATCTAAATATATGTGAATACTGCCTCGTCACTGTATCCTGTACGGCACATGGAGTGGCCAAGTCGGCCATCTGTGTATGTTCCAGCCATCAGCCTGTTTCACATGTTCTGCCGTTTGACAAAGATCTCAAAATGTCAAGTAGACCATATGATATAATGTAGCTAATCATATGTAGAAAAGCCAGGAGAACGGACTCATATCAATTATATTACACCAAACTGTAACATATATCAGTTTTCTGGACAGGTTTGTGCCTGTGTTTTTAACAACATGAACCACCATTATAAGTATCCTCATAAACAGAAAATCGCACAGTGCATCACTTTTACCTGGCAAACCACACAACACATACCATATATACCCACTACTGTACTCTATTATTAGCTATCAAATCCAGTGACATGTAAGCAGTTACCTGTGTCTACTCACCTACTATGCGAGTAAATATGGCTTTACCGGTGGTTAACGTGTACACTAACATAGGCTGTGCATCAGATTGAAAAGTTTACACATCAAAATTTATTTTGAGATTGATGGGAGAAATGCTCAGAAATCTCGTCTTTTGTATAATTTGCTGGCATAATATTTACAGCTTGCCGTTGTCATATATGTCTATTATGTATGCACCAAATTGTATTTGGTTTACTGTCATTATTTGCTGTATGTGTCAAACGCACAAAATGATGAAACTGTACGATGACCTGTACATACAAAGATGGCGGAGATGGCAATGTTCGTGTTGTTTTTCAGATCACAGATTATTGATGAATGGTTCATATTTCGGTGTTTTACGGGTTATTTCGGTTTGAGGGCATTGTTACCAACATACAATTTAGGTCACCTCCCGCGAATTACACGTATACGCACGAATTTGGGTAATTTGACAGTAAGAAAGGAGCCAGGAAGTTCGGAATGTGTAGATTGTTGACGATGTATGTCGTGTGTAACGATTTAGCATTAATAGTTGCACAAAACTATGTAAATTTCCCAAAAGCAACGAAATCCACCAAAAATCCACACAATACCCATATGACACCAACATTCTGACCATCTGTTCAAACATCTGTGTTTCAGACCACAGGTGATTGAACAGAAGATCAGTATGTGGGTGTCGCAATAATCTAGTACCACACATTCACCGTTCCGAGCTTTCATTCATTCGGCCTATATTTAAGGGTGAGGATAGGCTCGTCGTTGTTGCGAACTTTCCGGTCCGGTCCCTTTTATACTGTCAAAACAATACGTGTAATACGCGGGAGGTTACGTAAATTGTATGTTGGTAACAATGCATATAAACCACCAGATATACCGAAAGAACCCATACAACACCGAAATATGAACCGTTCTTCAAGAAACGTTCCAGACTGGTTTAATGCCCGTCTCGTTGAAGACTGCTCGTTTTGTGTTTCAGAATGGTTGAAATGTACTACAGTGGGACCTCTCTAAACCGGACATCTTTGAGTCATCGGTGTGTTAAATTATGATCGATGTCACTGTCAAATAGCTCTGAGATGTATCGGTGTTCATAAGTGCAAAGTACGGAGTACAGGGGACATGGATTTGATTTTATTGATTCGTTCCCACGATATAATAATTCGTTTCCTCAGTTTAACAATTCCCGTTTGTTATTTAGTAGGAACGAATTGTTAAACTGAGGAAACGAATTGTTAATTCGTGGGAACGAATTGTTAATTCGTTGGAACGAATTGTTATTTCGTGGGAATGAATTAATAAAAAACATAATTCTACGTCCCCTGCGGGGCTCCGTAGCAAAGTACACATGCATGCATTTCAGTGCCCATACATCAGATATACAGTGAAACATCTTTAAACCGGACACCCTGGGGACCTCCCAGTGTGTCCGGTTTAGAGAGGTTCCACTGTGTATGTAGTCCCTCATTGTAATATGTTTCAGCCTGGTTTAACGTGGTACGTTCTTTAGAGGTATTCGCAGACATGTTTGCGGTTATCACCATCTACTTGTTGTATGTATACATCTGTTGCCTGAGCGGGCCCGCGAGTCTGAAGCTGATCCGGGCGGCCTTTCTCCTCGCAATACTGACCGGTGAGTAGTAAGGAGGGTGGGAGCCCGACCCCAAAGTGAAGACAAAGGTGACATTACCTGCCGGTGGGTAGAGAGCAAAGGGCCGTTTCACTAAACTTGGTACGACTGGAATATTCGTAAGTGCAACATTATGAAAGTCTGTAAACTTCACGTTACAAATGTTTTCTTGTAAACAATTATTGGATTTAAGTTTGTTGGGCATAGGCAATCCTAAATTTGCATTTACAATCATTTTAGTCGTACAAAGTTTAACGAAACTGGCCCCTGTTCAGTGAAATTAGTTGCGGGCGGTAACTTCAAAGCCCCCCCCCCCCCCCCCCCCCCACCCCCCCCCCCCCCCCCCCCCCACCCGTACCGGAGTTACGTGCTTACGTGCCCGCAACAAAATGAAACAAAACCTCAGTATACACTACTAGCCGCCCGCGCTAATCTTGCCAATATTTGTCAATTTCTTTATTAAACAATACTTGAATATTGTGCTTGAAAATAAAACAGCTTGATTGTCTGAGCTCAGGCTCAGACAAATTGCTTGATTGCGAAGTGGCATTGCCAATATATGATCAGAAAAATTGATACTCTCGGCATGATTAACGCAGGCGGTTGTGTATAAGGCTCAAGAACTTTAAAGGGGCAAATCAGCATTTATTTTTTAAAAAGAATACTATAAAAAATAAAAACGTGTTTTCATCATGGCCCTGTGTAAAGTTTAACGTAAATCTCTGACAGACATATGAACATACGGACAGACGGACAGACGGACAATGTGGCGACTATATGTGCCCCGAAATAGTTGTCGAGGTGCATACAATATCACACATGTTCGCGATATGGTCGGCACATTGGCGTAACGTGCGTATATACGTGACGTGCGTCCGGGTTAATGTTTTTTGGTTAAAGTTTGTGCTTAAAGTATTTCGGTATACTATCAAAGCCTCAGCGGGCGCGACATGTGGGCCACGCCCATCTCGTTTTTTAATAATATATAGAGGATATTCATATTTTTGCAACGAATATGACATATATGTTGATCGAGTGGTGTGAAATGTCCATATGGACATGTCACACCACGAGATGAACATACATGTCATATTCGTTGCAAAAATATGAATATTCTATTTATTATATACCGCTCCATGGAAATTAACAGTTTTTTAGACTGTATACGGTAATGAATGTGTATTTGCAGCCTATTTGCGCTGTTTTACTGCCGATGCGCGTTATGAATATATATAGCATAAGTAGTCGTATTTTCACCGGAAGTTGTTTATTTCATCGATGAGAACATATGACTTTTATTTACATCGTACAACTATGTATTTCAGGGGTAGGTATATAATAAATAGTTGTGTTCACCATTTCTTTCAGGGCACCCATAGAGTCATATATGTACGTTCGAAAATAAAAAATTCAACGCTACAGCGAAATGTTGTTTACCAACTATATTTCTCATAGTACTTTCATCATCTGAGACGTACAGTGAAACCTCTCTAAACCGGACACCCTGGGAGGTCCCCAGGGTGTCCGGTTTACAGAGGATCCACTGTAAACCAGGTGTATGTGGTTTGTGATCATGAAGAGACGTTTTCAACGATGAGAGATGACAATAAACACATACAATTAAGCGGACATAGATTGTATGGGTGTCCGGTTTAGAGAGGTTCTACAGTACTTGTTATGTCTTCCATCTTATTTCCAGCCTTGTTAAGCTTGATTGGAATCATAGTTTATGGCGTCAATTACAACACGGTCAAGTATCTGGACCCGGACCTGCACAAGGACCTGGGCTGGTCGTTTGCGATCACGACGTGCGCCGGCGTCCTGTTCGCCGTCGTCGCTGTCCTTATAAGGCTGGAGGCGCTGTCGTCGGGCCCTGCTGGCGGCTACATCTTCATCTAAACTCGTGTGATACTGTCTATAATAGCGGCGGGGCCAGATACGGGGGTAGGGTTTGGACAGGGGGGGGGGGGGGGAGTTAACTCCATTTTGATGTTGTACTATACATAGAAAATACGAGGCTATTGCCTTTTGATATCAAGTTTATCCGGCAAGACTAGGAAACGCGTAGGAATTCCGAAGTTCGCCTCGGAATTCCTACTGTTTCCGAGCCGAACCGGATATTTTTCATATCAAAAGACACTAACCTGGTATTCTATTTACCAGGTAACGTGTTATAATACTGTCACATAGCAATAATTATAACGTGGGTTTCGTTGAGGAAAACGTGGACTGGTTTGCCTTGTGGCGTTACATTGATAGCATTCCGTAACGTCATGTGACGTCGTTCGAACAAGTAAACGCCAGCGAAGAAACCACAGTTACTCGGAAATGTGCAGGAGGCTATCTAGTACATGCAGATTTTACTTCAAATTGATATCAGTCAGCATGTGTTGGGCCAGTACAAAGCACGTTACGTGGTATATTCCCACTCAGGCGCCATCATATTTAATATGAGCATCGCATTTATGTCGTATTTCGTGTCGTAACTTCAGTATGCTGAAAACTATAATTAGGACGCCGCCGCAGGAAATAGACCTTACCAAATGACAAATATGTTATTTACAGGACATGGAGAAAATAGCGTATATACAATATAATAAGCAGCACATTTAGTATACGCCCATTTGAAAAAAACGGGACGTATTATGTCCGTATTCATCTTGTACGGGCGGGCGGGCGGGCGATCACAGCTTGTCCACGCAATAACTAGAGTGCTACTTGACTGATTGTAACCACATTTGGTATTCAAGTTTATCACGGCAAGCCGAAGAAGCCAATTGATATTCAAAACTTTCCGATGACATATCTCCCCTTGGCGGCCATTTTTAGCTCGATTATTCGAAGAATAAGTAGAGCTTATGTTGTCACCCCGGCGTCGGCGTCGGCATCGGCGTCGGCGTCACCGTCACGCCTTGGTTAAGGTTTTTAGTCAACCTTGTATATGCAATACTACTGGCCCTACACCCACCATTCTTGGACAACTTCATCTCCTAGTGATATGCATCAATAACCCCTGATCTATATTTGACCTTGACCTACATTTCCTCTTGAATTACTTACTTAATTCCCCTTGGTTAAGGTTTTTAGTCAACCTTGGTTAAGGTTTTTAGTCAAGCTTGTACATGGAATACTATTGTGCATACAGACACCATACTTGGACAACCTTGTCTCATAGGGATGTACATCAATAACCCCTGGTCTATATTTGACCTTCACCTACATTTCCTCTTCATTTACTTAGTTAATTCTCCTTGGTTAAGGTTTTTAGTCAAGCTTGTATATGGAATACTCCTGGCTCTACACCCACCATACTTGGACAATTTGACCTACATTTCCTCTTGAATTACTTAGTTAATTCTCTTTCGTTAAGGTGTTTAGTCAAGCTTGTAGATGGAATACTCCTTGCCTTACACCAACCATACTTGGACAACTTTATCTCCTAGTGATGTACATCGACAACCCCTGACCTATATTTGACTTTGACCTACATTTAACATTGAATTACTTACTTAATTCCCCTTGGTTAAGGTTTTTAGTCAACCTTGGTTAAGGTTTTTAGTCAAGCTTTCTACATGGAATACTATTGTGCATACATATAGCATACTTTGACAACCTTTTCTCATAGCGATGTACATCAATAACCCCTGATCTATATTTGACCTTCACCTACATTTCCTCTTGAATTACTTAGTTAATTCCCCTTGGTTAAGGTTTTTAGTCAAGCTTGTATATGGAATACTACTGGCCCTACACCCACCATACTTGTACAACTTCATCTCCTAGTGATGTACATCAACAACCCCTGATATATATTTCACATTGACCTATATTTCCTCTTCAATTACTTACTTAAGTCACCTTGGTTAAGGTTTTTACTCAACCTTGGTTAAGGTTTTTACTCAAGCTTGTACATGGAATACTATTGTGCATACAGACACCATACTTGGACAACCTTTTCTCATAGGGATGTACATCAATAACCCCTGATCTATATTTGACCTTCACCTACATTTCCTCTTCAATTACTTAGTTAATTCTCTTTGGTTAAGGTTTTTAGTCAACCTTGTACATGGAATACTCCTGGCCCTACACCAACCATACTTGGACAACTTCATCTCCTAGTGATGTACATCAACAACCCCTGACCTATATTTCACCTTGACCTACAGTTAACCTTCAATTAATTAGTTAATCCCCCTTGGTTAAGGTTTTTAGTCAAGCTTGTATATGCAATACTATTGTGCATACAGACACCATACTTGGATAACTTTTTCTCATAGGGATGTACATCAATAACCCCTGACCTATATTTTACCTTCACCTACATTTAACCTTCAATTACTTGGTTAATGTTTATATTCAAGCTTGTATATGGAATACTCCTGGGCCTACATCAACCATACTTGGACAAC
Organism: Conchocele bisecta; assembly: GCA_029237695.1. Classification (NCBI taxonomy): domain Eukaryota; kingdom Metazoa; phylum Mollusca; class Bivalvia; order Lucinida; family Thyasiridae; genus Conchocele; species Conchocele bisecta. The sequence goes on along the minus strand of CM055266.1, from coordinate 98,709,970 downwards.
TTCATCTCCTAGTGATGTACATCAATAATCCCTGACCTATATTTGACCTTGACCTACTTTTATCCTTGGATTACTTAGTTATTTCCCTTTGGTTAAGGTTTTTAGTCAAGCTAGTATATGGAATACTCCTGGGCCTACAGCAACCATACTTGGAAAACTTCATCTCCTAGTGATGTACATCAATAACCCCTGACCTATATCTGTCATTGACCTACATTTAACCTTGAATTACTTACTTAATTTCCCTTGGTTAAGTTTTTTAGTCAACCTTGGTTAAGGTTTTTATGCAGGCCGCAGCCACCTTGTTTGTCAAGCTATGTCTCGTAGTCGAGCTATGCTGTTCTCCTACAGCTCTTGTTATATGTCGCACTCTGTATCCTTGTTCACGCAATAACTCAAGTTCTACTTCACCGCTCGTGACCAAATTCGGCATACATGTTTATCACCGCAAGCCGAAGAAGCCAATTAATTTTCAAAACTTTCCGATGACATATCTCCCCTTGGCGGCCATTTTTATTTTTCGCACTCTGTATCCTTGTCCACGCAATAACTCAAGTTCTACTTCACCGCTCGTAACCAAATTCGGTATACATGTTTATCACGGCAAGACGAAGAAGCATATTACTTTTGAAAAGTTTCCGATGACTTATCGGCGGCCTTGGCAGCCATTTTTAATTTTCACACTCTGTATCCTTGTCCACGCAATAACTCAAGTTCTACTTCACCGAGCATAACCAAATTTGGTATACATGTTTATCACGGCAATGCGAAGAAGACAATATTGCCAGGTTTCGTATAATTGGACAGGTTTCGTGTAACAGACAGTAAATTTGCATGCGCCGCTATTCTAGACAATTGTGTTACAGTCTGTTTTGTACGGAGCCCCGCACGGGACAAGGATTTTTTTATTAATTCGTTCCCACGAAATAACAATTCGTTCCCTCAATTTAACAATTCGTTCCCTCGAATTAACAATTCGTTCCCATGAAATGACAATTCATTCCCTCAATTTAACAATTCGTTTGCACGAATTAACAATTCGTTCCCACTAATTAACAATTCGCTACCATGATTTCGTGGGAACGAATTGTTAATTCGTGGGAACAAATTGCTAATTCGTGGGAACGAATCGTTAAATTGAGGGAACGATTTGTTAATTCGTGTGAACGAAATGTTAAATTGAGGGAACGAATTGTTATTTCGTGGGAACGAATTGTTATTTCGTGGGAACGAATTAATAATAAAAAAAAATCTACGTCCCCTGCGGGGCTGCGTACTTTTGTATATACTATGCAACACAACACTCGGCAAGCGCACCACTCTCCGAAACTGCGATAAGCTTTCGATATTATGCCATACCATTTTTTGTCTATGGTAAGCGTTCACCCAGTCGACCAAACCCTACTTACGTAAAAACAAATAAGGCCTTGTGAAAAAAAACGAAGTTAAATTTATGGTAAAAAGTTCCTCAATCCTTTGCAAAGGGTTGAGGTCGTTTTCAACATAAATTTAAATTTCCGTCAGCAAACTTTTGAAAAAATAAAATACTATTATTAAACTTATTAGCTGAGCATTAATGAACATATTTAATTCTTGGACAAGTCCCCCAATCAGTTTTCGTATTACTTCACTAGTAAATAGTGTAAAATAGCATACACAGTCACAGAACCACTTTAAAAACCTACCCGCACGCGGACACTTAACAGAGACAAAACTTGCTATGTCCTTAAGTATATAATCCAAGGTGCACTTGTGATACCAATTCATTCAAAAACTATATTAGCTGTAATACAATAACGATCGTATGCATCACATTCATGGCAACTTATTTAGAAAGTTGACGCACAGTTAATAACAAAATTCCGCATTTGTTATGAAAATTACATCAACTTTAGACTTCATTTACTATCACGGTATCTGTAAATAAGTCTCACACATCTTCTAAGGTACAATGTTACTGTCTTGTCTCAAGTTCCCAGTGAAGTCGTGATGGAGCTGTCTTGTTGGATTTCCAACCCATATACTGGGCCCCGTTTCACTAAACGTCGTACGACTAAAATGTTCGTAAGAGCAAATTTAGTATTGTCTGGAAATTTCAATTGATGGATTTATATTTATTGAGCATAGGCTGATATATGCAGCCTATGCTCAATAAATGTAAATCCAATAATGTGTTAATGTAAAACATTGTTAATGTGAAATTTACAACTCATGATGTTGCACGAACAATTTAGTCGTACGAAGTTTAGTGAAACTTCCCCCTGGACTGTATCGACTTTGCCGATATTCGACGCAAACACTTCAGTGTTACTTCTCTGACGGAGTTAGTCTTAACTATACTCCAGTTGGCCCGAAATTAAACACAAACACATAATTATATCTGCTGGTTGCGATCGTTACTGCATGAGTCGAGATGGACAGTACACAACCCACAGTGGTACCTGCGGTAAAACTGCCAAATCAACTCTAGAAAACACGGGACCCACACATATGTATATGTACAATAACATACATTACATTTACATATCTAATCATATCACTCATATATAAAAATAAAATACTATTGCCTGTTTATGCAGTGACTGCTATCGCAAGAATGACGATACACGCCTTACAGCCAGCACACCACGTGATAACAAACGGTCCTGCTCGCTGCACGTGCTACACTTCCATGTATTGAAGACAACAGTTTGAGCACACCGCGGAAAACTATTAGTCTTAACTATACTACAGTTGGCCCGAAATGAAACACATACTTATATCTGCTGGTTGCGATATTTACGCCAAGGATATCAAATCACGAAAAAAGAGAAAAGTCCTTTTAGACAAGGTTTCTACACTCAGCAAATATAAAAAAAAATAACTTTCTGTTATAATATAACAAAATTCATAATTATGCAATAAATAAATTGTGAATATACACGCAATTACATTTACAAATATAAGGCCTCCATAGTCTTAGGCCTTTTGCTCATGTTGCCCATGACGTATGATGTACCCAGTCCTTCCTTATATCCGACCTCCATCTGTCGTGTCTTTTAAACAACGACCATTGACCCCGGCATGTGCTGACATGTGAAAAACACCCTTACCATCAGAATGCACATATATTAATTTTGGAAATTACTTCTCTTGCCCTAGTGTAAATTATCTTTATGTTTCTTTCCGGCAATTATCAGAATAATCGACGTGATCGATGCACATGCCGAAATGGTTCCTCCCAAAGCGACTAAATGGGGCTCACAGGAACGAAACTGCTAATCAACATTTGACGAATGTCTGAAACACAAATGTATATACTGAACTCTAACGAAACCGCCATAACCGACACCACGTACATCGGTAAATACATCTCCCTAAACAGTTTGATTCAAACAACAGCATTCTTTGTTCATTTTTCTTACATTTTCCTTCTAAATTATGATGTATGTCAATGCCTGCTCCGATAGGCACACGGGGACGCTCCAACTCGCCCTTTTATTGTAAATTCTCAGTTCTGATTTTGGGATTGGCATATAATACACTTGTACCATACCTCGTCTCCTTCACATGACGATATCATCCATCACCATTTTCAGGGAGCTAAAATTCGACACCAATCAATGGCAACTGATCAGCACCAACATGTCCTAACACAGACTCAATACAAAGTTCTACTACCTAACTCATTCGTCCACTACGAATGGCATTCCGATATGCATGTCCCAAGCATACCTCAACCCTGTTAACAACACGCTTCGGTGGGCACATGCATCTCATCTGCAATGCAAAAACAACCAATTACAAAATGCATTTCCTGACTTGTTTGCTACATTATAATGTTTACCCGATTCTCCCTGTCACCTAGTCGATCTTCCAGGAGCGTCACCACCCTGTGACCACTGGTCGGCCAGTATTTCACTACATTTCTCAACAAGTTAGAGAATATACAACCAGCCTTAGCTAAACCACAAGGGAGACAATCAAATATAAAATAACGAATTATCGCGTCTTCCAACCACGTAAACCCAAAATATCTGATGTGCTGCTGGTACACCATTACATGATACAGTATGCACTCTTTAAATCGATACGTATACAAATAATTACCTTAATTGAACATTTGCCTTGCCACAGATACATCTACATATTGATGCACGCACGTTGCCAAACAGTTATGTCTGTGTTTGCGATCCAGAACCTGTCTAGACTTACCGGTGTTCCCATATGTCACCGTAAATGGATTTATAATATGACTTTTCAATCGCCCCTTTATACAGTAAAGTAATTGTGCCTCACCTTGTGTATTTAAACACGCTTAATTATCTCTGCTGTTCACGGTTATGTTCTTTGTCAAGATGGCGGAAACTACAACCCCACGTGACCCCCGTTTTCCCGCCAGGATGTCACTCTCCTTTCGGACACGCGCATACGCTCGTTCGGCCCTGGTCCGACACGTCCCCGCACGGTAGTGGTTATCTGGCCGGGGACGTACCCCGGCAACTTCGTCCTCGGGCCGATTCGTCCTCGGGTGCTCGTAATCCACTACACTCCCCCCCCCCCCCCCCATTTATGATAAAGGAGGGGAGCGCGCCACCTGCTGCTGTTCCTCCCGCCGAAGTTCCGGCAGGGGAGGTTGTCTGGATTATAGTCCACCCGCCGAAGTTCCGACAGGGGGGCTAGTCTTGTACGTCTCGTATGGTCTGTAATGCACCCGCCGACGTTCCGGCAGGGGCATTCTCCCGCCAAAGTTCCGACAGGGGGACTAGTCTGGTGGGTTCGCTATTGTGCCAACCCGTACAATTGACGGGTATTCGCCAGGGATATCTTGAGTACATGTTTCCAAGTCTGGTCCCTCTTCCTGGCGACCGCAGCACCCACCACTCCAATCAATGCCGGTGTCGACCAGCGTCTTCCCGCGACCCTAAAGTAGGGCGCGTCAGTTTCCAGCAGTAGCCGGTCGTCGGGGATCCCCTTCAGCGCTTCCGTACATGGTCGATCGAAGGAGTCCACCAGTGGTATGAAACCAAAGTAGGTCTGGGAGAACTCCTTCCGCCAAGTGTCCACAACTGCTGGACCTCCCTGGAAACAGTGCATGTGGATCCGCTGCTTCGCCGAGACAACCCCCTTCAACTGGTATAACAGTTGCATATTCGAGCCACCCGGCTGTTCCCTGGATGGTCCCCGTGAATGGAGAACCAGGACCTGATTCGGGCTCAGCTGCTGTAGTGCCTTGTCCAGGATATTGTGTTGGTCGGCCCAGCTGTCGGAGGTGCTGTAGTCTAACCCCACCTCTCCCACGGCGATGACCCCAGGAAAGGCGAGGTGCTCCGCGAACGACGCGAGATCCCGCTCGGTGTAGCTGGATGCCTTCTTGGGGTAGAGCCCAATGCCGACCCCAATCCCCTCCTCTGCCAGGCCCGCTACCTCTGCTCTCGTCGAATAGTGGAGGGATCGCAGAATATCGCCACACCGGCAACCAACCGGATCCTCCTCCCCTCAATCACTGGAACAGCTGTTGCATGGTCGCAGTGGGGCTCTCCAACTTCGCTCGGAGCCGGTCGATGTGGAAGTGGCTATCTCATTGACTCAGGTACCATCAAGTCCTTTTCTGTTCCTTCTTCACGCTGCCGGTATATTATGTCATATATTAAGATGAACTGCTCTTTATTCAGCCAATAGGCCTTAGATGCTGGGCTCGCCAGAAATAAATCTCTTTCGCTAGGGTGGGTCGAGTCACTTAACCATCCCAACAGAAGGTTAAGACTCGAGTCTTTGCACTGAGCCTTGCGAATTTTCTCCACTTCAAAGCCCCAGCACGCGCAGGTCACTGGTTGCATCTGTACGTTCACACCGCACACTTGTACGTTAGTTGCCCCCTACCAAGAGAGCACTTCAATGTAGACATCCCTGTCTCCTTCCTCCATCCTTTCTGGCTTTACCACACCCTGCTGCGTATATTCACCACAGAGCACATATTATGCGCCTGGTTGATTTCTCCAAAGTAGATCTTTCAGACTTAACTGGTTGGAAATACCTTGTGCATCAGCTGAACAATCCGGAGCCTTCCACTTCTCTGCCTCAGGAACAATCTTCAGATCCGGAAATCCTGGTCCCACCGGGACTGTCAGAGTGTCAGGAGACGTAATATCCTCCCCTAGTCTCTTCACCTCAGGAACCGCCATCAGATCTGGCATCCCATGTCCCACCGGGCCTTCCCGAGAATTCCAAGCTCCTTATTCCACCCTGTTCTCCGCAACAGGAACAATCTTCAGATCTGGAAAACCAGATTTCAACGGGACTGTTAGAACGCCAGCGGATGTACCCACCACTGGTGTCTTCACCACAGAAACCACCCTCGGCCTTCCAGAGAACTAGGAACAAATTCCGCAGCCAATGAGTCCGCCAATTCCCCCTGACCATCACACCTTACTTCTGTACGCTCGTGGCTGGCCATGCCCACTGTATCAGAACAAGATCCCAGTGATGTCAAGGGAACCGCGATATCAACTACCCGGGTAAACTCTCCCCACTGGCTGTCAGCTCTCACACAGTATTTACAACCGCCGCATGGAAGATCGGTTGGCTTTACTCCCGCTATATACGCATCACACTGAGGGTGCACCTCCGGTTTCCTCGAAAGTGCGTCCGCATTTTCGTGTTTCTTACCAGGCCGGTGCCGATGGATCATGTTGTACTGCGACAACTCCTCCATCCACCTTGCTAGCTGTCCTTGTGGCTGCTTGAAATTTAGCAACCAGGTCAAACTCGAGTGGTCGGTTCGCACCAGGAATGGTCTGCCCAGGAGATAGTGTCGGTATTGTCTGATAAACCGGACTATCGCTAATAACTCTCTCCGAGTTACGCAGTACTTTCTCTGCTATTTAGTCAGGGCAAAGCTACCATATGCCACGACTCTCTCGACACCGTCTTGGATCAGTTCGCATCCAATTGATACATTTGAGGCGTCTGTATCCAAGATATATTCGTCCTGCTGGTTCGGAAATGACAATACCGGTGGCTCTGTCCATGCCTTTTTCAGAGCATCGAACGCCCTCTGTTGCTCCTCAGCCCACCGGTATTTGTTTTTTTCCCACTATGGTGTACAGTGGTTCTGCGAGTTTCGAGAAATTTTTCACAAAATTTCTGTGATAGTTTGCCATTCCCATAAACCGTTCGACTTCTTTTGAATTGTTCGGCGCTGCCCACGAAGATACGGCCTCTGTGTCTTTTGAGGTCATCCCTAGCTCGTCTCCACTGACTCTCCTGTCAAGGAATTCCACCTCCCGTTGGAAGAATACACATTTCTTTGGCTTCAGCTTTAGCCCGTACTCTTCGAAATGCTGCAGTGCTCCTTGCAGATTGGCCAGATGGTCGTCAAAATTATTTCATATTACGAGGATATCGTCTAGGAAGGCCAGAATTGTATTCCAATCCAATCACCGCAATACCAAATTCATGACTCTGGCGTAAGTCCCTGGTGCGTTGCCGAGCCCGAAGCCCATCTTGACGTGCTCAAACAGGCCATATTTGGTATGGAATGCCGTTTTGCTTCGGTCTCCCGGTTTTATTCCAACCTGCCTGTATGCGGAGTTCGCGTCCAGTTTCGAAAACCAGACATTGCCAGACATAGTATCAAGACAGTCGTCCACCAATGGCAACGGGAATACGTCCTTCACTGTCACGTCATTCAGTGCCCTGTAGTCGATACACCACCGCACACTACCGTCTCTTTTCCTTATGAGAACAGGCGAAGATGCCAATTCCGAAATGGATTCCTGGATTACTCCTGCCTCCAGCATCTTCTTTAGGTGTGCTTCTTCTTCACCCACAAAGCATGCTGGTGTTCTCCGCATACGCTGTTTAACGGGTCTGGCATCTGCTGTGTCGATGTTGTGTTCAATCTCAGAAAAATGTCCAAGATCAAACTCATTTTTGGCGAATACGCCCTCGTAGGTGGTCAGCAGTTCATCCAACCTTGCTTGCTCTGGTTCTGTCAGATGATGCACCGAATTATGGTATACCTCCTTCAGGTGACCCGGTGAGTCCGTGTTCACACGTGGGTGCCCTGGTGGCTGCTCTTCCCTATTATCGATGCTATCGATATCTACAGGATACGCCCTTGCTACAACTTGACCCTTTCTTAATAGCTTAAAACGATCTGTGGGGTTGACTATACACACCACTGGGTCAGAGCCTCCTTTGCGCAAGACTCTTGGTCCAAATATATCTGACTTGAAAGACGGTTCGACTACATAATCCGGCAATTGCACGTCCATGACACAGTGTAGCTGGATGACTGAATTAGGTGGTATGACACGTCGCTTGGAAACAGTGACTCTGGCAAACTGCGGCAAACCCTCCACCGACCGGACATTCATGTCGATTTCAAAGTCATCATATTTTAGGGTGCCTTTACCCATGTCGAGAACTGCTGAACCCTTGTGGAGAATGTCTAAACCCATTAACATATCTTGTTCACATAGAGTGGTCCCTTGTATGTGGATTCACCAATTGCCAAGTTGAACGGGCCCGCAATAAATCCATTTATCGACATCTGTCGACCTGCAGTATCCAGACGCACATCACGTAGCTTCTTTGGTTGACGTTTCATCAATGTGTATACCTTATCAGATATAATTGTCACCTCCGCTCCACAATCCACCAGCGCTTCGACCAATGATTCTTCAATTTTCACCGGTACAGTGAATGTAGATACGGATTTCAGCATGCATACTTTCACTATTAATGGTTCGCTGCAGGCCAGTTTGCCTCCGCAATGCATCCCATGTGCATTCGGAACCTCAGTCACATTGTTTGACATCTGAGTTGTTTCACTGTTGTTCTGCTGTGCCGTTGCTTCTGTAGCCGAAGTGCTTGATTGGTTGCTAGGCATACCACCAATCGTTGCCATGGTTACACCACGGTTTAGTGATGTGCCACCGGAGCCATCCGTCGCCATGGAAACGCCTGTTGAGCCACGCGACAACTGCTGGGCCACTGTGGCTACACCGCCGCTATGCGATGTACCATACGCCTCGCCGGTACGCCTCGCCCGTCTCCGCTGCAGTGGTAACACCACGGTTTAGTGATGTGCCACCGGAGCCACCCATCGCCATGGAAACGTCTGTTGAGCCACGCGACAACTGCCGCCGTGGCTACACCGCCGCTTAGCGATGTACCATACGCCTCGCTGGTCTCCGCTGCAGTGGTTACATCACGGTTTAGTGATGTGCCACCGGAGCCACCCGTCGCCATAGAAACGCCTGTTGAGTCAGGCGACAACTGCTGGGCCACCGTGGCTACACCGCTGCTAAGCGATGTACCATACGCCTCGCCGGTCTCCGCTGCAGTGGTTACACCACGGTTTATTGATGTGCAACCGGAGCCACCCGTCGCCATGGAAACGCATGTTGAGCCACGCGACAACTGATTAGCCACATTGGTACCACTTGCGAGTAAACGGTCATATTATTTTCTGCTCGAGCCCTGCTCTGGGCCCTGTTTGCTCGCGGATCGGGTATCGGCCCGCTCGCTTGTCGTGTGTTCTGGTATAGTCGGACTTCGTTCATAGCCAATTTTATGGATGCAGGCTTCTGCATACAAACATGATGGCCCGCCATGCTGTCTTTTAGGCCTTGGCAGAAACGAGATATCGCTTGCTGATTGGAGTACTGCTCAGGCAGTTCTGCAAACGCTTTTGTGGACATCGTTAATACATGGTCTTGCCAGTCTACTAAGATTTCGCCCTTATTCTGCGTCGCTTGCTGAAAGCGAGCTTGGGCGGACGCTGGGAGCTCCTTAGCACCAAATCGCTTGCTCAACCTGTGCATCAATTGTCTATATAATTGTCTAGCAGCGTCGCGCAGAAATCGCTAGCCTTGCCAGTCAAATACCAGCATAAGCTGTCCAAACACTGGTCAGCGGTCTAACACGCGCTGAGGGCGTATTTCGAGAACTTTTGCTCGAATGCCATCCAGATGCTTTTACCGTCGTACTGCAAGTTACGTGGTAAGGTATTGATGATATTTACGGCCCTGCGAGGCCGCCCATTAACATGACGTGGTTCGTCGTATTCCATGTAACCGTGGAGCTCACGATACCCCTGGTAATCTTGCCTGTGCAGATCTGGCATTGCGTGAGTACGTGGTCTCACAACCGGTGTTTGTTTCACCGATCTCCTCGGTGGTCTCGGAGTCGTCTCCTCAGCCAGCTTGTCTAGCGTCATCCATGATGTGCGGGGCTTGACATCCGGAGTTTGTTCCGAATCTGACACCGGATCAGGGTCTTCAGCGTCAAGACTCGAAATCAAACAATTTAAGCCGCCTTTTGTTTGTGGGCGTCTGCTGTACCGCGTCGCCAACGCGGGGTTGTAGTCCCCTTCAATAGATGTGGCAAACTCGTTGTTCGGAGTGAAATCCAAACATTCCAGGGTCTGTCGCGGAAGCCGGCCCCTGACCAACATAGTCAGGAATTCAGGGGTCATGTTACCCCTGGAAATACGCAGTTCCTCAATTGCCACAGCGATGTTGGGACCTATTCCTGGAATGGTCCTCAGCTCCTCTGCTGTGGCGAAGTTGATTTGTATCACTCCTCCGGTGGCCACCTTGTTTTGTTGTTGTTGTTTTTTACAAAAATAACAAACGATAAACGTTTCAAATATTTTAATAAACGGTTTTTCTGTATCTAAAATACAATAAAACAGAACTGAATTTGGTCAGAATGGGAGAGAAAAAAAAAAGTGAGGTTATGTTGCAATTCAGAAGAAAATAATTTTCCCGTTATTGTCAGCGGATTAGCCAAGTAAAACGAACGGAAAATACGTAGGATCTTTCAACTGCACTTCTGACACCAATAAAGTAATTGTGCCTCACCTTATCGTGTATTTAAACACGCTGTTCTCTGCTGTTCACGGAAACTACAACCCCACGTGACCCCCGTTTTCCCGCCAGGATGTCACTCTCCGTTCGGACACGCGCCTCCGCTCGTTCGGCCCTGGTCCGACCGGCCCTGGTCCGACACGTCCCCGCACGGTAGTGGTTATCTGGCCGGGGACGGAGCCCGGCAACTTCGTCCTCGGGCCGATTCGTCCTCGGGTCCTCGTGATCCACTACAACATTATGTCTCTAACAACATTTGTATTTCGTCAGCAGCACAACTGGGATTGTCTCTAGCTTTATATCCTATTTTCCATTTATTTTCCGCAGGAATAATACTTAACCTACATACCGGCATTACCACTCCGTCTATGGGGTCACCTTCGATCAATCAGAATCGACGTCTGACCGCAAAGAATCGTCTTCAGCTGACTTACCTCCATCACACCGACACCTCGAGATCACATGATCCCCAATATCAGTACAAGTATATTGACATGTGTCCCTCACTGAAGTTGTACTTAACTGAGTGCTGCTAATCTGGGCCCTCCTGATCACGTGACCTCCGCTATCAGTACACGTACATGTATATTGAAATATTTCACTTGCTGAGGTTGTACTTAACTTAGTGCTCTTGTCGGTATACGTCACAACTGGCGTCACAGCTGACATACGGCCACGATTTATAAGGACTGTATCGCCTCATCGATCGTCTAGACCTATTCCGCCTCGACCAGCGATCAGCGGGTCCTCCGCCTGGTTGCCCACCGTGTCATTTTCTGTCGATGTTGCAGTGACAATAAACATGGCAACAAATACGTCACAATGATACGTACCGTAGTATAACAACTATTATTTACCTAGCATAAGCGTGCAATAAAACACACTACCATACAGTAAATGAAATGCATTATAATCCCAAGAAGGACGAAATCAAGTAAACCAAGTCCTCGAAACCCATCCTTCCAATTTCCATTGGTCAGCCAACTTACACCATCACCTGATGCTCATTTGAAAACTAGCGAAACATTCTAATTTAAACAATGCATGTTCGCTTCAATATTATGATTGTTTCAAACTTAAAACTCGCAATATGGAAAATATAACAACTGATAAATCAATATCGACGAAATACAATGACACAATATGGGAGATAACCGCGTTACCTTGTTCCCAATTTCTCAGAATATCCGCACAGTCTGGTCCGGATCTGCACTGTTCGCAAACGCAAATACCACAGAATTGCGACGCTCACGACTATTTCACATGTACATACATTTACATGCACACTAATACAATGCGTCGCAATGCAAAAAGGCATGTCTATGCATACTCCAACGAACATTCAAGTGTACATCCGCGCAGTCTGAGCAGGACCTACGCTTTTAGCCACCAAGTGTAAACAGCAAAACAGTGACACATCAGTTTATTAAACGGGTACATGTTCTGCGGCTTTGCTAAAATTTACTACATTTTGGAGCAAGAAAACTCGGGTCTATGACCCAAAAATTAGATTTCAGCGCTGCATTGAACTTGAATGGTTCCTCACAGTTCTTTTATCGAAATTAATATCATGCATACTTGACATTTTTTCAAGCCGCCCTTCCGACAAAGGTTTTCACATAGGGTAGCCTATGTATTGGAATCGCCTCGGACAGTTAGCCACGCCCTAGGCCCCCTCGATAGACTAGTCCGTAGTGATATATTGGAGTAACCATAACAACAAAATGCATTGTGTTACTCAACGTTTAACTGTCATACGCAACCGCTAATTGAAAACAATATTATGAAAAACTACTTGCACTGAACAATATCAACAACGGATGTTCTAAGTACAAAAATACATCGGATTAATTGTCACGCGTGATTTGCCCCCATTTGCGTCACAAATCGTGCGGTCATCGCTAAATTTAGTAACAGGCTATAGTTTTCGGCAGAGTTAACTCCCCTCCGAATACTCTCCACCGGATAAACAACACGCGACGCGTTCAACACACAAACGATATCAAGGGGTTACAGCTACCTGCATGTTGACCCAGCTTTTTTTAATGATCGCGAGTGTGTCGCAACAAAACTCGCACGTGTGGGTCTAACTGATGTTAATCCTCATTCTATCGATGGATTTACAGCGGATTTTAGTGACATTCCCGAATTCTGCCTGATTGACATTTGTCTATGGTGGCCAATACATGCCAACATGAGTGTCAATTCTACGTTCAGGGAAGGGGGTCAATAAGTCAGTAAGTGATAACTTACAGTCAGGGAACACATTAATGACAGTATAACACATCCAGCGTAGATTAATACCCATATTAATGCAAGTACTGAAAACACGACAACAACAAAATTCTAACAAGTTTGGGCTTCCATACATTGAAAATTTTGTCAGCGGTTTCCCCAATGACGTCATTTGTATGTTTTAATATACTCGATCCGGGGCCAACTATTTCATTCACAAAACAGAAGTAAACATGGCGATGTCAAAGTAATGCAGAAACTGTTTTGTACCGACAAGGCATTTTCAGGCGCGACACCGCTTCCGTGGCGGAATTCTTGTAACTATTGCTCTTCAATCAGTTTTCAATATATATTTAATGATCATAGATATCTGGAATCTGTATTTATACTTGATAATCATAGATATCTGGAATCTGTATTTATACTTGAATTGATGATGTCTTGTATATTTGTTACCGTATCTTTCTGATATTGCTATGCATAATCTGTAATGTTGTTGAATGTTTTGGTACATACTCTAGCAGTGCATACTGTACTTGTGCCATATCAATAGTTTAGCCCTTAACCATTCAAACGCTGAAAAAGAAAATTGCCATCTGCTCATTTTGTATATTTTAATCTCTTTAAAAACCTGTTTTGGCAGCGCAGTAGAATCGTCTCAGTATGTTTTTGAGGAGAAAATATAAAATATTTAAAACAGCAGACGACAATTGTTAATGAAACAACAACACCAACAATCAATCAATCAGTCTAGTTTAATCTTGTAGTACCCTATGTTCAGTACTTTCAGTACTTTGATTATCTTTGGCTCTTGTGCTATCTGTGAGTTGAATTGGGTTATTGCCCATAATAAAAGTATTAAGATTATTACTGATCATACTGCTTTTGGGAGGGGGGCAAGTGATTCTGGTGTGGCGAGGTCCTGGCGTCAGATCAGGATTATTCTGATTTCAGGGCTGAATATATAGTTTTTTTTATTGTAAATATTCAGTTCTGATTTTGGGATTTTCCCTCCATTTGTACATGTACTTGTGCAGGTAATATATGGGATTTAGTACTAAATCCATTAACCCCAACAAACAAACAAACAAAATGTGCAGACTGTATTGCGCTGTCCGCAAGTGGGCACGACAAAAATGTGAACATTTGTTGCAAAAAGTGCAGATCCTGATGAGACGGCTCGTCACGAGCCGGCTCTTCTGGATCTACACTTGTTGCCAATACAGGCATGTGGTGTTGAAAGGGTTATGACAAACCATGTGATTTTGTACCTAAGAAGATGTGCGATTGTGAACAATATTTACAGAAACATCGCAGTTGACTTTTAGTTGTCGTTGAAGAAATGGTGCTTATTACCTTTGTGAACAGTGGAGATACAGATCAGCCTGCACATCCACACTGTCTGATCAGAGTCTGCGCTCTGTTAGACATACGGTTAGTAAAACTCACATGTGACATCATGTGATGTTGTACCTAAGAACATGTGCGATATCTCCTGAAAAATGTTTACAAAATGTAAGCATTTTTCATGAGATATCACTCATGTTCTTAAAAAATGTTTACAAAATTTAAGGTGGGTGGTTGGTCGGGCGAACGCGATGGTGTAAATTAACGGGTAGGGGTTCCTCCTTATAGGAATCATATTTGCCTGATTTGGCCCTCGTGTACGTTTTTATCTTTGGCTCTTTTGTTACCTATGAGTTGAATTGAGTTATTTCCCATTATAAAAGTAGTAAGATTATTACTGAACCTACTGCTTTTGGGAGGGGGCCAAGTGATTCTCGTGTGGCGAGGACCTGGCATCAGGATTTCCCCCCTACTAGTATTTGTACATGTACTTGAACATGTACATGCAGAACATTAGCCGATTTCATCAAAATTGCAATGTATACTTATCCAGCAATGTAAACTTTGAGGGAGTAATCATTTAACTTTTCCCGAAATGAATTATTTCATATAGAACTAACCACTGCATATATTTGATGATTAAAAGTATTCAAAATTATTATACTGAATTTATTACATTATCACAGCCAAAATGCCTGTGATAATGTAATAAATTCAGTATAATAAAAATTAATACATTTATCCTTAAATTGAAAATTTCTCCCTCAAAGTATACTTTGCTAGATAAGTATACTTTGCTAGATAAGTATACTTTGCAATGTTGGTGAAATAGTCTATAGGATCTAGAATAACATAAATTCCATGAGCCCAATTTATCTAGTCGCCATCACATTTGTGGCTGTGACTTGAGCAATGAGGCTTATGGAATTTGTGACCAGTGTAGCTCCTGATCAAATAGCACACTCCTATAGCCTGAAAACGATCTATATTGCGTGTTAGAAGCATACTGGGCGTTTCATTGATGGAATGGCGAACAGTGCAGATCCTGAACAGACCGTGCAGATGCACAGGCTGATCTGGATATACACTGGCTGCAAAACTCATAAGCCCTGTTTCTCCAGTCACAACTACATATATGTTTGCTGATTGTACTAAAAACAATTTGTCGGCCAATATATAGCGACATAAGACGATGTATCCTTCACTAATATTTAATATAGGCTATATTTCTGCATTGAAAAATAAACAACATAAAAAGAAATACAATGTATATATATGGATATGTGAGAGTGGACATATTTGAGACACGCCATGTGATCTTGTACTTCAGGAGATGTGCAATTTTTCACGAAAAATATTGACAAAAAACATGATATTTTTCGTAAATGAGGTCAAAAGTTGGCGAAATTCCGCATTTGCTATGAAAAGTTTTTATGTTATTTACAGGAAATATCACAGTTTCTGTAATATTTCTGTAAATATTTTTCATGGAAAATCGCGTATGTCATAAGATACAAAATGACATGGCTCATCTCATTTATTTGTCGTAGTGGGTGAACTATGGGTCAATTAGGTCCACATTTTCCTAAATATATCAGCAACTACTAAAGCAATGGCAGCAACATAGCAATATCACAGGAGACTGTGTATATATCACAGGAGACTGTGTGTATATCAAGCTAGATATACCGACTGCTCAGGGACTACAGCGGTGTACAGATTACCGATAGTCTAATCAACCTAGCTAGATATGCCGGCTGCTCAGGGACTACAGCGGTGTACAGACTACCGATAGTCTCATAAACCTAGCTAGATATGCCGGCTGCTCAGGGACTACACTGGTGTACAGAGTCTAATCAACCTAGCTAGATATGCCGGCTGCTCAGACACTACACTGCTGTACAGATTACCGATAGTCTAATCAACCTAGCTAGATATGCAGGCTGCTCAGGCACTACACTGGTGTACAGATTAGCGCTAGCCTAATCAACCTAGCTAGATATGCCGGCTGCTCAGGGACTACACTGGTGTACATATTATCGATAGTCTAATCAACCTAGCTAGATATTCCGGCTGCTCAGGGACTACACTGGTGTACATATTACCGATAGTCTCAACATCTTCGCTAGATATGCCGGCTGCTCAGGCACTATACCGGTGTACAGATTACCGATAGTCTGGTCGACCTAGCTAGATATGCAGGCTGCTCAGGGACTACACTGGTGTACAGATTACCGATAGCCTAAGAAATCTAGCTAGATATGCCGGCTGCTCAGGGACTACACTGGTGTACAGATTACCGATAGTCTGGTCAACCTAGCTAGATATGCCGGCTGCTCAGGGACTACACTGGTGTACAGATTACCGATAGTCTGGTAAACCTAGCTATATATGCCGGCTGCTCAGGGACTACACCGGTGTACAGATTACCGATAGTCTAATCAACCTAGCTAGATATGCCGGCTGCTCAGGCACTACACTGGTGTACAGATTACTGATAGTCGAATCAACCTAGCTAGATATGCCGGCTGCTCAGGGACTACACTGGTGTATATATTATCGATAGTCTAATCAACCTAGCTAGATATTCCGGCTGCTCAGGGACTACACTGGTGTACAGATTACCGATAGTCTGGTCAACCTAGCTAGATATGCCGGCTGCTCAGACACTACACTGGTCTACAGATTACAGATAGTCTGGTCAACCTAGCTAGATATGCCGGCTGCTCAGGGACTACACTGGTGTACAGATTAGCTATAGTCTGGTCAACCTAGCTAGATATGCCGGCTGCTCAGGGACTACACTGGTGTACAGATTATCGATAGTCTGGTAAACCTAGCTATATATGCCGGCTGCTCAGGAACTACACCGGTGTACAGATTACCGATAGTCTAATCAACCTAGCTAGATATGCCGGCTGCTCAGGCACTACACTGGTGTACAGATTACTGATAGTCGAATCAACCTAGCTAGATATGCCGGCTGCTCAGAGACTACACTGGTGTACAGATTACCGATAGTCTGAACATCTTCGCTAGATATGCCGGCTGCTCAGGCACTATACCGGTGTACAGATTACCGATAGTCTGGTCGACCTAGCTAGATATGCCGGCTGCTCAGGGACTACACTGGTGTACAGATTACCGATAACCTAAGCAATCTAGCTAGATATGCCGGCTGCTCAGGGACTACACTGGTGTACAGATTACCGATAGTCTAATCAACCTAGCTAGATATGCTGGCTGTTCAGGGACTACACTGGTGTACAGATTACCGATAGTCTGAACATGTACAGATTACCGATAGTCTGAACATCTTAGCTAGATATGCCGGCTGCTCAGGCACTACACCGGTGTACAGATTACCGATAGTCTGGTCAACCTAGCTAGATATGCCGGCTGCTCAGGGACTACACTGGTGTACAGATTATCGATAGTCTGGTAAACCTAGCTATATATGCCGGCTGCTCTGTGACAACACCGGTGTACAGATTACCGATAGTCTAATCAACCTAGCTAGATATGCCGGCTGCTCAGGCACTACACTGGTGTAAAGATTACCGATAGTCTAATCAACCTAGCTAGATATTCCGGCTGCTCAGGGACTACACTGGTGTACAGATTACCGATAGTCTGAACATCTTCGCTAAATATGCCCGCTGCTAAGGCACTATACCGGTGTACAGATTATCGATAGTCTGTTCGACCTAGCTAGATATGCCGGCTGCTCAGGGACTACACTGGTGTACAGATTACCGACAGTCGAAGCAACCTAGCTAGATATGCCGGCTGCTCAGGGACTACACTGGTGTACAGATTACCGATAGTGTGAACATTTTAGCTAGATATGCCGGCTGATCAGGCACTACACTGGTGTACAGATTACCGATAGTCTGGTCAACCTAGCTAGATATGCCGGCTGCTCAGGGACTACACTGGAGTACATATTACCGATTGTCTGATCGACCTAGCTAGATATGCCGGCTGCTCAGGGACTACACTGGTTTATAGATTACCGATAGTCTGAACATCTTAGCTAGATATGCCGGCTGCTCAGGCACTACACCGGTGTACAGATTACCGATAGTCTGAACATGTACAGATTACCGATAGTCTGAACATCTTAGCTAGATATGCCGGCTGCTCAGGGACTACACCGGTGTACAGACTACCGATAGTCTGGTCAACCTAGCAAGATATGCCGGCTGCTCAGGGACTAAGCTGGTGTACAGATTACCGGTAGTTTGGTCAACCTAGCTAGATATGCCGGCTGCTCAGAGACTACACTGGTGTACAGATTACCGATAGTCTGAAAATCTTAGCTCGATATGCCGGCTGCTCAGGCACTACACCGGTGTACAGATTACCGATAGTATAATCAACCTAGCTAGATATGCCGGCTGCTCAGGGACTACACTGGTGTACATATTATCGATAGTCTAATCAACCTAGCTAGATAGTCCGGCTGCTCAGGGACTACACTGGTGTACAGATTACCGATAGTCTGAACATCTTCGCTAGATATGCCGGCTCACTATACCGGTGTACAGATTACCGATAGTCTGGTCGACCTAGCTAGATATGCCGGCTGCTCAGAGACTACACTGGTGTACAGATTACCGATAGTCTGAACATCTTAGCTAGATATGCCGGCTGCTCAGGCACTACACCGGTGTACAGATTACCGATAGTCTGGTCAACCTAGCTAGATATGCCGGCTGCTCAGGGACTACACTGGTGTATGGATTACTGATAGTCTGGTCAAGACTATCCTAAATTTGCAAATCCTGCAGATGTATTCTATGTTTCAGGCACTGCGCATGTGTGACCTTTGTGAAGCAGGAAATTAAATTAACCCTTTCACCCCTAAGTAACTGGAATGGATTTTGTTATGTTAATTTTGCAACCAATTCAGCCGTCACGAAATCATTTGCAGACTACTAGTATTTACATGATTTATGAAAATATGGTGTTTTATTCTTAAAAATATGAAAATTACTTGCAGATCCTGATGAGACGACTCGTCACGAGCCGGCTCATCTGGATCTACTCTTTTTCACAATACCACTATACAGGCCTGTGGTGTTGAAAGGATTAAACAAATCGGGTCTGCCAAAATAATGACGATTTATTTCAAGGTTGAAATAATGATGACTGGACGAATTATGTAGTCACCTTGAACGGGCGGGCGGCTGGCGGCTGGCGGATGGGCATAGCTTGTCCGCGCAATAACTAGGCTACTTGACGGATTGTAACGAAATTCGATATACATGTTTATCACGGCAAGACGAAGAAGCCTATTGATTTTGAAAATTTCCGATGACTTATCTCCCCTTTTCGCACTTTGAATCCTTGTTCTACTTGACCGATCACTACCAAATTCGGTATACATGTTTATCAAGGCAAGATGAAGATCGATATTGGTTTTCAGTGACTTATCTCCCCTTGTTGACTGGCATTGCCTCGACTGGCGTATATTGTGACCTTCGGCACTCTTGTTTTGTTTTGCAAAAACTGCAGATCTTGATGAGACGGCTCGTCACGAGCCGGCTCATCTGGATATACACTGTTTGCTGGCACTGCTATAGCGATCTGTAGTGTTGAAAGGGTTAAACAGACACCTATATGAGTTTGATCGAAGTCTGCTTGGTCGGGAGAACGTGACGCCGTAAATTAACGGTAGGGATTCCTCCTGATAGGAATCACGATTTGCCTGGTTTGGCCCTCAGGTACGTTTTTATCTTTGGCTCTTGTGCTACCTGTGAGTTGAATTGGGTTATTGCCCATTATAAAAGTATTAAGATTATTACTGGTCATACTGATTTTGGGAGGGGGCCCAAGTGATTCTGGTGTGGCGAGGTCCTGGTGTCAGATCAGGATTATTCTGATTTCAGGGCTGAATATATAGTTTTTTATTGTAAATATTCAGTTCTGATTTTGGGATTTTCCCTCCATTTGTACATGTACTTGTGCAGGTAATATATGGGATTTAGTACTAAACCCATTAACCCCAACAAACAAACAAAAAATGTGCCAACTGTATTGCGCTGTCCGCAAGTGGGCACGATAAAAATGTGAACATTTGTTGCAAAAAGTGCAGATCCTGATGAGACGGCTCGTCACGAGCCGGCTCATCTGGATCTACACTTGTTGCCAATACAGGCATGTGGTGTTGAAAGGGTTAAATGACAAACCATGTGATTTTGTACCTAAGAAGATGTGCGATTTGTGAACAACATTTACAGAAACATCGCAGTTGACTTTTAGTTGTCGTTGAAGAAATGGTGCTTATTGTCTTTGTGACCATGGGAGATCCAGATCAGCCTGCACATCCACACTGTTTGTTTGTTTGTTTATTAGTGTTTAACGGCCTATCAACAGCTAAGGTCATGTAAGGCCGGGTAAACGGGTTCGATCCCATTTTAACCTGCTGCATTGGGGGGGGGGGGGGATCACAAAATCAGAACAGAATATTTACATCTAGAACAAATATATTCAGCCCGGAAATTAGAATAACCTGACCTGGTACCAGGGGGCCGTTTCACTAAACTTAGTACTACGACTAAAATGTTCGTAAGTACAAAATTATGATAGTCTGTAAATGCAGCCTATGCTCAATAAATGTAAATCCATAAATTAAAATTTACAGACGATCTTAAATTTGCACTTACGAACATTTTAGTTGTAAGAAGTTTAGTGAAACGCACCCCAGGTCCATACCACACCAGTCACTTGGCCCCTTCCCCTAAAATAGGATTACGACTATCGTAATACTCACATAAGGGGTATAACCAGATTCAACTGTCACATAAAACATGCCAAATGCGTATGTGAGGGGCAAACCAGGTATCCTGTCGGGATTCCGGTAAGGATGAACCCCGATCGTTAAATTACCCATCGAGTGCTCCCACCTGCAACCCACACATACACACTGTCTGATTAGAGTGCTCTGTTAGACATATGGTTAGTAAAACTCACGTCACATGTGATTTTGTACCTAAGAATATGTGCGATATCTCATGAAAAATGTTTACAAAATGTAAGCATTTTTCCAAGAGATATCCAGGCCCGTAGCCAGGATGAGGCAGACGAGGCAGCCGCCTCGTCTCAGATTTTATCGATGGTCTAAGTGCCGGGAAGTCGTGTCTATGACGATGTAGATGTCAACATTTTCTTCGGGGAGGACCCCCAAACCCCCACCTTATCGGTGCACGTCAAGCTTCGCGCTCGCTTGTTCACAATATTTTGTTCGCCTCGTCTCATTTTTAGGTCTGGCTACGGCCCTGATATCACTCATGTTCTTAAACAAGAGGGCCATGATGGCCCTAATTCGCTCACCTGACTCCGTGAACACCAGAGGAGAATGTGACATTGAGTTCATGTGTTTTTAAAAAAGTGTGCTATTTTTAGATGGCGGTAATCTTGGATTAAGCGATGACTCATTTTACCAAATCTGAAAATGCTTCACCCAAGGATCTTAACTTACTATAAAGTTTGGCCAGCATCGGCCATGTGGTTCCTGAGAAAAAGACGTTCAAAATCTCGAATAAATGGACCTTTTGGAGGCGATCATGGATGACATAATCATCCGATTACGACAAATATTGCACCAGAGCAATCGCCTCATCGATACCTTCAATTTGATATATGACATGAGCATATTTGGTCAAAAATAAAATTTGACCCCACGGGCCACGCCCATTTTTGACCTCGGGGTCACCATTTTAACAACTTTGAAAGAGCATTCTACGTCGATCATTCCTACCAAGTTCCGTCGAAATCCGGCTGGGTTCATGAGGAGAAGATTTGTTAAGAATTTGTGCTATTTTTAGACGGCGGCCATCTTGGATTAGCGACGACCTCCGTTTTAACAAATCTGAAAAGGCTTCACCCATGGACCATAACTGTGAAGTTTGGCCACCATGGGCCAAGCGGTTCGTGTGAAGAAGAATTTTGAAATCTCTAATAAAAGAACGACCTTTTGACCATTCGGCGGCCATTTTGGATGACATGACCTTCCAATTTCGACAAAAAATGTACCGGAGCGATGGCGTTTTTGATACCTTCGATTTGATATAGACATGACCATATTCGGTCAAAAATAAAATTTGAACCCAATTTGATCCCACGGGCCACGCCCATTTTTTACCCCGGGGTCACCATTTTAACAACTTTGAAAGAGCATTGTACATCAATCATTCCTACCTAGTTTCGTCGAAATCCGTCTGGCTACCATGGGCCAAGCGGTTCGTGTGAAGAAGAATTTTGAAATCTCTAATAAAAGAACAACCTTTTGACCTTTCGGCGGCCATCTTGGATGACATGAACATCCGATTTCGACACAAAATGTACCAGAGCGATCGCCTCGTTGATACCTTCGATTTGATATACGACATGACCATATTCGGTCAAAAATAAAATTTGACCCCAATTTGACCCCACGGGCCACTCCCATTTTTGACCACGGGGTCACCATTTTAACAACTTTGAAAGAGCATTGTACATCGATCATTCCTGGCTGGCTGGCGGATCATGAGAAGAAGATTTTTTAAAAATTTACGCTATTTTTAGACGGCGGCCATCTTGGATTAGCGATGACCTCCATTTTAACAAATCTGAAAAGGCTTCACCCATGGACCATAAGTTTTAAGTTTGGCTACCATGGGCCAAGCGCCGAGCGGTTCATGTGAAGAAGAATTTTGAAATCTCTAATAAAAAAACGACCTTTTGACCTTTCGGCGGCCACCTTTGATGACATAACCATCCGATTTTGACAAAAAAAATGCACCAGAGTGATCACCTCGTTGATACCTTCGATTTGATATACGACATGACCATATTCGGTCAAAAATAAAATTTGACCCCAATTTAACCCCACGGGCCACGCCCGTTTTTGACCCCGGGGTCACCATTTTAACAACTTTGAAAGAGCATTGTACATCGATCATTCCTACCAAGTTTTGTCGAAATCCGGTTGGCGGTTCTTGAGAAGACGGCGGCCATCTTGGATTACGTAATGACGTCATTTTAACAATTTTGTAATCCCCCTACCTAAGGACCATGACCATGAAGTTTGGTGACTATAGGCCCAATGGTTACCGAGGAGAAGACGTTTGAAAATGTTCACGGACGACGGACACGGACACATTGCGGTAACAATACCGCATCGAACGCGATGGTGTAAATTAACGGTAGGGGTTCTCCTTATAGGAATCATATTTGCCTGATTTGGCAAATCAAGTTATTTCCCATTATAAAAGTAGTAAGATTATTACTGAACCTACTGCTTTTGGGAGGGGCCAAGTGATTCTCGTGTGGCGAGGACCTGGCATCAAAATCAGGATTATTCTGATTTCAGGGCTGAATATATAGTTTTTTTATTGTAAATATTCAGTTCTGATTTTGGGATTTCCCCCCTATTTGTACATGTATTTGAACATGTACATGCAGAACATTAGACGATTTCATCAAAATTGCAAAGTATACTTATCTAGCAAAGTAGACTTTGAGGGAGTATTCATTTATTTTTCCCGAAATGCATTATTTCATATAGAACTAACCACTGCATATATTTGATGATTAAAAGTATTCAACATTATTATACTGAATTTATTACATTATCACAGCCAAAATGGCTGTGATAATGTAATAAATTCAGTATAATAAAAATTAATAAATTTATTCTTAAATTGAAAATTTCTCCCTCAAAGTATACTTTGCTAGATAAGTATACTTTGCAATGTTGGTGAAATAGTCTATAGGATCTAGAATAAAATAAATGCCATGAGCCCAATTTATCTAGTCGCCATCACATTTGTGGCTGTGACTTGAGCAATGAGGCTTATGGCATTTGTGACCAGTGTAGCTCCTGATCAAATAGCACACTCCTGTATCATGACAATGATCTATATTGGTGTTAGAAGCATAATGGGCGTTTCATTGATGGAATGACGAACAGTGTAGATCCTGAACAGACCATGATCTGGATCTACACGGGCTGCAAAACCCATAAGCCCTGTTTCTCCAGTCACAACTACATATATGTTTGCTGATTGTACCAAAAACAATTTGTCGGCCAATATATTGCGACATAAGACGATGTATCCTTCACTAATATTTAATATAGGCTATATTTCTGCATTGAAAAATAAATAACATATAAAGAAATACAAGGTATATGGATTTGTGAGAGTGGACTCTTTCATTACCCGACATATTTGAGACAAGCCATGTCAATGTTTATGTTATTTACAGGAAATATCACAGTTTCTGTAGTATTTCTGTAAATATTTTTCATGGAAAATCGCGTATGGCATAAGGTACAAAATTACATGCCTCATCTCATTTATTTGTCGTAGTGGGTGAACTATGACTATTGCTCAATTTGGTCCACATTTTCCTAAATACATCAGCAACTACTGAAGCAATGGCAGCAACATAGCAATATCACAGGAGACTGTGTGTATATCAAGGAGAATTGCAAGTTGTTTGATAATACCTAAAACATGCAATTATCGCCTAAACGTGATATCGATAAAACCACGTATTTATCGACCCGATAAACGTGATATGCGTCCTCGGTCGATATCACTTTTATCGGGTCGATAAAACTACAGATTTATCGACCCGATAAACGTGATATGCGTCCTAGGTCGATATCACGTTTATCGGGTCGAAAAAAAAACACGTATTGACCAATATGACAAGGCGATAATTGTTTTATTATCATTTGAGAAATTCCCATATGTGTCCACTGTTCAATAATATAGCATAAATATCCATTTACGCTGTGAACATTACTATTAATCTTGCTTTACGCCATTTTGGCGCAATTCATAATCATCATGTTCAGCGATATTGCTGGTGAAGAGTAATTAATATGATTAGCAACGTCATGGATTTTAAAGACATCAACGACACTTTAGCTAATCCACAATGTCGCTCAATATGACATTTTTCATCTTATATTTAAGGGTGGGAAATGGCTCGAAGACCTTCCATACCCTACTGTCTCAGGTCAATATGCATTTATATTGAAGATCACGTGATCAGCATCTGACCAATAGCAGATATTTCTCGATTGATAATAAAACATGATATTAAACAACATACAAGCTGCTGTCCCACACTTCCCACACATTCACGCTCACACTGCTGTTTTATACTCCGTCAGTTCATATCTGGCTGTTACTGGAGAAATGGGGGTTATGGGTTTTGCGACCAGTGTAAATCTGATCAGGATCTGCACTGTTCGCCATTCCATCAATGAAACACCAATCTAGATTGTTATCAGGCTTCAGGAGTGTGCTATTTGATCAGCAGCTACTCTGGTCACAAATCACATAAGCCCCATTTCTCCAGTCGCAGCCACATATAAAGAGCATTATACAAGATTGATGATTAAATATCATATTTATTTTTCATCAATCATTGAAGATCATATTTATTGCTGAGATAGAGAATCTCAAACTAATTTCCATTAGATATGAGATTTATGAAACGAGTCACGCACAATTTATGCACCGAGCCCCTGGCGAGGTGCATAGAATTGCGGACGTGTTTCATAAATCTCATATGAATGGGAAACAAGTTTGAGATTATGTTTATCACATGACATCAGCCTCAAAAGAGCAGAAAACTTGGAGATAGCCAATACGTTTCAGTGAGCAGACGCCATTGACTATTTTCGCATATATTTGAAAATCTCCACAGAGATAAATAGTTTTAACCCTAGCAATAAAATGATTATAAATATGCCATATAACAGGTTTGTGTTATTTCTAAACACTTCATACTACCAAACGGGAGCTCATTCTGACAATTGCAGTAATGGACGCTTCTAATGACGTTCAAAACATGATGACGTCAACGTCAAATCATGATTGCTTTGTCGCGCCATTGCAGATGTCATTGGGAACGTCTCTATTTTATTAATTTAACATAACGTTGGCGCATAATACGAATACGTAATTAGAGTGAGGCGGCCAGCTAATCAAATGCACTCCAGGTGTTATTACACGTGTGTCATAACACATTTATGAAATGGGTTAAAACACGCCATAACAAGGAGTTCATGTGATAAACACAGAATTCAAACTGCACTGCTTACCATGTTGTTTGTGGCAGCCTCAAATGCACAGGTCTATTACGACTTTTAATGTGAAAGTTATTACACTGTGATCATATTTATTGAGTATTCACAGAAGTCAAGCTGCGCTGCTTACCTAACAGTTGTCTGTGCAGGGGCGGATCTGGAGGGGAGGGGTGGTTCCAGGTTGCAACCAGTTGGAGTCTGAATTTAAATGCCGTAAAACACAGGTAAGTGCATTTCGAAGAGCTCGAAAATAGGACAACCCCCTAGTTGCGAACGGTAACTCTTGCAATTACTCCCGTAACGTCCGTAGCTAGCTATGGACGGTACGGGAGTAGATTGCAAGAGTTATCCTCGCAACTAGACAACCACACCGTTCCTCAAATGCTGGATACGCCCCTGCTGTGGCAGCCTCAATTACACTGGCGTATTATGACTTTTAATGTGCTGCGTTATTACGTGACAGCCCATTGTATGCAGTAAACTACATGTATGATTATATTGATGCCGATTGTAATATATTATAGCTGCATGTATGTATTTATTTAATGGCATTTAACAGCCTGTCAACAGCCAAGACCGGGTTAATAGGGTCGAATCCTATATGTTACCTGTTGTGATGGGGAGTGGGGGGGGGGGGGGGGGGGGGTTAATTAGAATAACATACCGGGTGCTGGGTGCTTTTACTTTTATAATGGGTATAATCAGATTCAAATATCAAGTAACAAGAAAGCCAAAAATATAATGTGCCTGTACCTGAGAGACGGGATCCCATCGTTAAATTTACCCTTCACAAACTCCCAGCTGCCAACCACTGCTATA
Organism: Conchocele bisecta; assembly: GCA_029237695.1. Lineage (NCBI taxonomy): Eukaryota > Metazoa > Mollusca > Bivalvia > Lucinida > Thyasiridae > Conchocele > Conchocele bisecta. The sequence goes on along the minus strand of CM055266.1, from coordinate 98,682,616 downwards.
TTATAACTATACGTATCATTAATAGTAGCGGATTTCATCAAAATTGCAAAGTGTACATATCTAGCAAAGTATACTTTGAGGGAGTAGTCATTTATTTTTCCTGAAATGCATTATGCCATATAGAACTAACGACTGCATATAGTTGATGATTAAAAGTAAGCAGAATTATTAAACTGAATTTATTACATTATCACAGCCAAAATGGCTGTGATAATGTAATAAATTCAGTATAATAAAAATTAATAAATTTATCCTTAAATTGAAAATTTGTCCCTCAAAGATACTTTGCTAGATAAGTATACTTTTCAATGTTGGTGTAATAGGCTACTGGTACACTAATGTAAGCGCTAATCTTGCCAATATTTGTAAATTTCTTTATGTCAAATACTTGAATATTGTCCTTGAAATCAAGCAGCTTGATTGGCTGAGCCGGAGCTCAGGCTCGGAAAATAAATTGGTTGATTTTGAGTTGGCAGTGCAAATTAATGTTCAGAAAACTTGACAATCAGAGTAAGATTAACGCAGGCAGTTATAATTCCAGCACAAAAATATTTACACAATTCCCTAACATTTGATTGGCCCGTAGCAAGTCTCTGTCCAAAATTGATATCCCAGTAAACTCCCACGCCGAACTACTTCCCATAACCGTGAGGCGCAGTTAAAATAATTCTTAAGAAAACGGAAAATAAACACATTTTCTTGATGAATTTATTTCAAATGCTGGAATTATAAGGAATGAATGGCCTTCGTCCAGTATTCCCGCGACTTTTCCAAGTTTATACCCCGATAAATTCGACAAAAAGGCCATTCATTCCTATAGTGATTTTCAACTGATACCAGTACTTCACTAATGAATTCAACGTAGCCCAGATCAGTTGCCACATGAGACACGTCATCTAGCAAAGTATACTTTGAGGGAGAAATTTTCCATTTAAGGATAAATTTATGATTTTTTATTATACTGAATTTATTACATTATCACAGCCATTTTGGCTGTGATAATGTAATACATTCAGTATAATAATTCCGCATACTTTGAATCCTCAAATATATGCAGTACTTAGTTAGTTCTATATGAAATAACGCATTTCGGAAAAATTAATGATTACTCCCTCAAAGTATACTTTGCTAAAAAAGTATACTTTGCAATTTTGATGAAATTGGCTATTTAGTCTCCGGTCGGGATTCCGGTAAGGATGAACCCCGATCGTTAAATTGATGCACCTGCCACCCACTGGTTGACGGAGAAAAAGTCTGTCCGAGCATTGGTTGCATCCATGTATTGGTTTACATATGGTTTACAATGAAAACATCGCAGAATTATTCCGCTGTACAGTATGTGGTGGTACCCTAGGCAAGGTCACTTTCGAAAAATAGGCCAGAATGGAATTTGATGCATAGATGGACCACAGGTGGAAGACTCCGACCTGTGACACACAAAAAAAAATACCCATTAAAAATTCCATTGCTCTACCCACCTGTAGCCGATTTCATCAAAATTGCAAAGTATACTTATCTAGCAAAGTATACTTTGAGGGAGTAATCATTTATTGTTCCCAAAATGCATTATGTCACATAGAACCAACCACTGCATATATTTGATGATTCAAAGTATGCAGAATTATTATACTGAATTTATTACATTATCACAGCCAATGTAATAAATTCAGTATAATAAAAATTAATAAATTTATCCTTAAATTGAGAATTTCTCCCTCAAAGTATACTTTGCTAGATAAGTATACTTTGCAATGTTGGTGAAATAGGCTACAGGTCCGGTACTGTACTAAGTTTTGGTCTCACGGGACAGTGCGCGGTTAGCTTTAAAAAGGGGGTGGACGATTTTCTATATACTTCACTACCGATCTTCGCAAGTTACACCAGTGTGTCTAGAAAAATAGGTTTATGAATATTTCTTGACTTTGGGAGGCTTGACTATGTGTATTTTTAGAGTATTTCATAATTCTACGAAACTGAATGTTAGTCCCAGTTGATTTTGACATGTTGGAAAATGGTGCATGCTATGCTGTCTCGGCAGTACGGTTTCGTGTCAGAATTTAAGGTATTTTTCGGGCATTTGTAGCGAAAATTTGAGGTGGTTATGACCCCGCTTTGGAATCATTTTCAGGAAATGGTGTGGTGTTACAAGTGATATTATAAAGTCATAACAAAGCCTCTGTGCCTCATATTTTCATGAAAACAATTTCTGGCCAAAAATAGGTGGGTGGGGTAATGTTGTAAAAAAATACATATACACATCTGATGCGGTTTGTGGATGGGATTTTTATTGGGCAATTTGTACGTGTATGTCACAGCTCCGAGTCTTCCATTTGTGAAATGGACACACAGACAAGCAGCCCAAGCAAGCAAAGGCAATAATTTCTCTCTGCAAGGGACAGATAAGTGAATCAAGTATACCCTTTCATTGCGGGGGTACAATGACAAAACATGGGAGCGTCTTTAAACCAGACACCCTGACACCCTGGGAGCCATTGGTCCACATACTATCATTTATCAGCAAATGTCAGATAATTATGGGTGAAAGTGTTAACCCTTCCTACGCTGTTGACGGAAATTGCCGTCTGCTGTTTTTCATGTTTGCTTTAATTCTTAACAAAAAACTGGTTTTGACAGCACATGAGAATCATGAGCATCTCCAGTGGAGACGATCTCATGTGCTGTCAAAACCAAGTTTTTGTCGAGAAATATTCAAAATAAAACATTTCCAGCAGACGACAGCATTTAATTCAGCGTAGTAACGGTTAAACACACTAAGGTTTTCTGAGTGCCTGTGTTAGAGAGGTGTTCCTGTAGTTCTGATGGGAGTTTGTGGGTGCCTGTTTTTTTTTTGTGAGGGCGCTACTGTAGTTCCAAGCGTGTCTATATTTCCCACTCGTAGTCAGCAGGATCAGCCATTTGGTACATCGCGAGGTGGAGAGCCCGTTGTCTCTTGTCCATCCCCTGTTGTATCGCTCGTATCACATTATCTTCCTGTTGTATCTGTCGAACTGCGATCGCCGACCGATGAGGCGAGTACGATCGATTCCTCACGTACCGCGGCACACCAAAGTTCTGCCGCGTCTCCGTGTCTGCAGTAGTCTGTGTGTTTCGTATATCGTGTGGGTCGGCCGAACGACTCCGTGAAAACACTTGGTAGTTCTGCTCCACTGGTTCTCGTGCGAACATGTCGCGTCTACGAATGTAGCGGTTTTCGCGAGGCTTTGGTGAAAGCACCCAGTTGACGTCTTTGTGGTTTCTAAAATGCTCCGGCTTATTGGCGTATATGCGGTGGGGACTTTTCGGGCTGGGCGATTTATTGTTCTCCTTGTTATGCTGGCTGGAATGTTTTGATTCCCCGGAGTGATCGCGACTTCGGTTTGAGAGCAGCTCGGACTCGGAACTACGGTGGACTCGTTGTAATTTCTCTGGCGGGAAACCACCTGCCGTCTTTCTGGACAGGAGGCTGGTCAGCATTGCATTTCTGGAGAAACAAAACAGGGTATGGGAATCATGCGGTGTTGTAACCAAGTGACATAATGTGTGACATAGTAGATGCAGTAGATGTTTTTATAACAAGAATTCCGCCACGGAAGCGGTATCACGCCTGCCGAGGCATTTGACCGTAAAATGATCATGGGAATGTGCTAAAGTAAGCATCACAAGAAACGTCGGAGAAGTGCATGCTTAAAACAAAGTCACAGTTGAAGAAACTTTTTGGCGTAAAATAATGTAATGTTCAAAAAGGTCAAGGTCATGTTAATGGCGGCATGAGTGTATTGCAAAAGCTTACATGTATCAAGTGTCCATTTCTGGAGGAAAGGAAACAGGGCTCCGTTTCACTAAACTTTGTATCGTAAGTGCAAATGTAGGATCGTCTGGAAATTTCAATTGATGGATTTACAGTTATTGAACATAGCATATGCTCAATAAATGTAAATCCAATAATTGTTTACAAGAAAAATGTAAAATTTACAGACTCGTAATTTTGCACTTACAAACATTTTAGTCGTACAAAGTTTGGTGAAACAGTTCCCAGGGTATGGGAATCATGTCGTGTCTTAACCCTTAGAATGCGGGAACCGAAAATAGTCGTCTGCTGATAATTCATATTTTGTCTTTTCTCTCAGTAAAAACATGGTTTGGCAGCATTTTAGAATCATTTCCATTGGAAATGATTCTAAAGTGCTGGCAAACCAAGTTTTTGATGAGAAAAATGGAAAAAATATTCAGCAGACGACACAAATTAGTTCAGGGTTAACCAAGTGAAATAATGTGTGACATCATTCTTGCAGTAGATGTTTTTTTATAAAAATATTCCTTACACACAGGTGGGTTATGATGATGAATGGCATATAATGGTTAAATGTTCTTTTTAAAAACCAATAACTTGAGCATTGTTTTTTCTCGTATGATTCACAGAGCTCCAGATAAGCTGTATATTTATGTAAATACCCAATTAAAATTGCCAAAAACCCAATTGAAATCAGAAATAGCGAGTATCAAAAAGCAATAACAAAGTTGTGGTACCTTTATCATGCTACAGAAAACAATAAATAGACCACAAATATAGCATATTTTTCTTATTTTCAATGAAAACACATCTTGGTATTTCATTAGAATTGTCTCCAAGGAGACAATTATAATGAAATCCCAAGACATGTTTACATTTGAAGCAAACTATTCAATAATGCTGTCTATTGATGTGTAAACAGTAGTGTGATTTTATTTTACCAAAAAATATTGAAATATCCAATTGCTTCAGATATGATAGAGTGAAAATACTCAATTACTAATTCCTTATCTGGAGTCCTGGATTCACATGTCCGTGAACTGCTTTGACCCATGTAACTCCTGACAGCAAACTCACTTATGCATTGCAATAAAGTTCTTCTAAATCTTTGCTACAAAAGCTTTGGTATTTATAATGATTTGGAGTGAGTAAATCCATTTGCCATTCTAAGTACATGTATCACATTTTGTTTGGACATTTAATTGTGTATATACAAATGACAATAAAACGAATGGCTCAACAAAATTCATATTGATACATCATGTCACGGAGATATAAAACATTGCTAACAAAAACAAGAGATATAAAATTAACTTTTTATCACACTGCAAACTGTGCATTTATCAATCGATAGTGTAGATCCAGTTGAGTAGGCACAAAATTGAATCCTTTCATTAGGATTCGCAGTTTGTGGATATTTCCAGATATTGTTTAAATAAGTATCTATTTTTCTGCTGAATGAATGGTTTGGAAATGAATATGGAAGAAGAGTCTCAACAACAGTCACCCACGGAAAGACACAAAATCGGCAGTTCTAGAGAGGTGGCTGTTGTAGAGAGGTTAAATATAGAAAAGTATAGGTTTGGGATATATAATATTGGTTGTTATATAGGAAGGGGCTGTTGTAGTAGAGTGGTGACCGTTCGGGGAGGTTCGACCGCATACTCACGTACCTTTGGTTCATGAGGTCTGCCTCGTCTACTGCAAACATAAACATAGTGACACATTATATACGAGCCGTCTCATCAGAATCTGCACTTTTTGCAAGTATTTTCATATTACACGTATTTAGAAACTAGATAACTGCGGCCTGCATGTCGCCCGCCGAGGCTTGGATTGTATACCAAAATACTTTAACCAAAAACTTCAACCCGGACGCATGTACATACTTACGCCAATGTGCCGAATATATCGCGCTGTCCACAAGCGGGCGCGACAAAAATACACCCCCTTATCATAAAATGGACTAGTCTAAAAATTATTTTGTGATGATTTGATTAGTAGGTATCAAAATTCATCTCGTTGTTTAGGGGTGAAAGGGTTAATAATGTTGTATACATACATTCATTGCCCAATTAGCCCAATCACATTTTGGAAGTGGATGGAATATAGAGAATAGTAGGTTAGTGCCGTGAATGATAAAAATATCTGGCAAGGCTTAGGAAACGTTCCGTTTCCGTGCCGCGCTAGATATTTTTCCCATTCACGGCACTAACCTACTACATGTATTCTATTTATCCCGTCAACACATACAAATGGCTTTAAAATGCAAGAAAAATAACCCCAGCCACGCAGTGATTAGGTCGTATTGACAGGATATCAAAAACGTTTCACGGCACCGTATTTCACGGCACCTATGCACTGTCTTGACAGGATAAATGTATGACAAGGGTCTGCGATCTGGGTCTACACAGTTTGCCTTTCAGTATACAAGTTATTCATCAATGCTTCCATCAGGATTTGTATAGCCTTATCTGGCAAATAAACTATAGAATGTGTTCATAGAACACGGATGACCCACATATCGCTTTGATAGTAAACATTGCAAAAATCTAAGTCCAAAATGGGGAGATAATCAATGGCTCAGTGTCAAATCAATATGAAATTTCAAGCCAATCAGACGGTTAAAAATCTCAGACAGACGGACAACAGAAAAACAGACATGTTGGCGACTATATGTCCGAAGGTACAAAATCACACGGCATGTCTCATATGATTACATGTATATACAGCTGAGTATAATACCTGTGCAAGGTCGTGTAACACAACCGTGCACAGGTATTATACTCAGCTGCATACACTGCCCAGAAGATAACCTGAATAATCTGTCGCAGTCTTACAGACAGAAAAATTTGGGTTACACGGAAGACGGCAATAATGGTGACAGTGTACTTACCATGCTCCGTAATGTCCCGCGTAACACAGATATTCAGTCGCTTGGATTTAGTCAGCATTAGGATCTGCTTCTCCGACACGTCCCGTACACATATGTTGTCAATCTGCAATGCAACATGTTCCACGCACATATTGTCAATTAAATAAAATGCCTTATTTTGTTTTACAGCATCTATGGAATAATAGTATGCAGTGTTTCTATGAATTTGGAACTGTGACTACATACTGGTAACATTATAAGTTCCATTTTCAATCTGGTCTTAACCCATTTCATGCTGAGGATATGCCATTTTGATTGGGGTAAAATCGTAAATATGCTGCCTATATGTGCTTTGCAGTATATGTCGTGACCACCATTTGAACTGTCTTGTCGAGGCGGTTCCATTGAGTGGTCGCAACATATACTTTGATTGAGAAATAACAAAAATAAAATATTTTAAAAATTTCTTAAAGAATAAAAATGAGTTGTCAGTAAACGCAACAAACAGCCCATGGTTTTATTACTTATATTTACCGGTACACTCCATTTACTGATAGTTTCAAAAATGTAAATAATCAAATATGGCATTAAAATTAACAAGAATCTTGTTTTACTTCGTTTTGTCACAATTGCTGGAACAGCGACATTGCAAAATTTAATCAATCAACTACATCGAGCGATGTCATGTGTATCTAATGTATTGTATTGGGATGTAAAAACAATACGTCGAATGGGCGTTTGCATCATGAATTTATAGAAAGTATAAATATATACCCGTAAAGGTGTATTCTGTATGTAATGGGTTAAAGTGTGTACTTCTTTTGCCTATTATGATTATTATTATAATTATTACATTGTAATTGGTTGATTAAACATTTGAGTGTGAGAAACAAAAATGGTCGCCTGCTGTTGTTTTATATATCTTTTCTCAGCAAATATCTTCAGCTTTCTTGCTACTTGACAGTTGAATCCGGTTATACCCATTATAAAAGAAATACAATTAGTACTAATCATATTAATTTTAGGGTCTAAGTGACTCTGGTGTGGTGAGGACCTGGTACCGGGTCAGGTTATTCTAATTTCAGGTTGAATATATATTTTTTCTGTAAACAATTCAGGCTGTTAAACACCATTAAATAAATAAATAACTGATGCCTATTCTTGAAGATGCGCAGGCTGATCTGGGACTACACTACTGTCTGTTCCACGTTTTCCTGCAAACAGACTTTTGGCTATTAAACACATTAAATATTTAAAGTTATAGCGACAAAACGATTTTCCTATGGGAATTTAACATGGGGGAAAAATAGGTGGAAGTGGTGTGGGAGGAGTCAAAAATATGAAATTGATTCCGAAACCTGGCTAGATAGCTTGGAAATGATGTAAAATTTAAGAAAACAAAAGTTACATTTTGAAAATCGGTCCACAACTTTAAACAAGAGGGCCATGATGGCCCTAATTCGCTCACCTGACTCCATGAACACCAGAGGAGAATGTGACATTGAGTTCATGTGTTTTAAAAAAATTGTGCTATTTTTAGATGGCGGTCATCTTGGATTAAGCAATGACTCTCATTTGACAAAATCTGAAAATGCTTCACCCAGCATCGGCCATGTGGTTCCTGAGAAAAAGACGTTCAAAATCTTGAACAAATGGACCTTTTGGTGGCCATCATGGATGACATAATCATCCGATTCCGACAAATATTGCACCAGAGTGATCGCCTCATTGATACCTTCAATTTGATATATGACATGACCATATTCAGTCAAAAATAAAATTTGACCCCAATTTGCAATTGACCCCAATTTTGACCCCCACGGGCCATGCCCATTTTTGACCCCGGGGTCACCATTTTAACAACTTTCAAAGAGCAATGTACATCGATCATTCCTACCAAGTTTTGTCGAAATCTGGCTAGCGGTTCATGAGAAGATTTTTTAAGAATTTATGCTATTTTTAGACGGCGGCCATCTTGGATTAGCGATGACCTCCATTTTAACAAATCTGAAAAGGCTTTACCCATGGACCATAACTTTTAAGTTTGGCTACCATGGGCCAAGCGGTTCATGTGAAGAAGAATTTTGAAATCTCTAATAAAAGAACGACCTTTTGACATTTCGGCGGCCATATTGGATGATATAACAATCCGATTTGGACAAAAAATGTACCAGAGTGATCGCCTCATTGATACCTTCGATTTGATATATAACATGACCATATTCGGTCAAAAATAAAATTTGACCCCACGGGCCACGCCAATTTTTGACCCCGGGGTCACCATTTTAACAACTTTGAAAGAGCATTGTACATCGATCATTCCTACCAAGTTTCGTCGAAATCCGGCTAGCGGTTCATGATAAGAAGATTTTTTAAAAAAATTATGCTATTTTTAGACGGCGGCCATCTTGTATTAGCGATGACCTCCATTTTAACAAATCTGAAAAGGCTTCACACATGGACCATAACTTTTAAGTTTGGCTACCATGGGCCAAGCGGTTCATGTGAAGAAGAATTTTGAAATCTCTAATAAAAGAACGACCTTTTGACCTTTCGGCGGCCATCTTGGATGACATAACAATCCGATTTCGACAGAAAATGCACCAGAGTGATCGCCTCATTGATACCTTCAATTTGATATATGACATGACCATATTCAGTCAAAAATAAAATTTGACCCCACGGGCCACGCCCATTTTTGACCCCGGGGTCACCATTTTAACAACTTTCAAAGAGCAATGTAACATCGATCATTCCTCCTACCAAGTTTTCGTCAAAATCCGGCAAGCGGTTCATGAGAAGATTTGTTAAGAATTTATGCTATTTTTAGACGGCGGCCATCTTGGATTAGCGATGACCTCCATTTTAACAAATCTGAAAAGGCTTCACCCATGGACCATAACTTTTAAGTTTGGCTACCATGGGCCAAGCGGTTCATGTGAAGAAGAATTTTGAAATCTCTAATAAAAGAACGACCTTTTGACCTTTCGGCGGCCATCTTGGATGACATAACAATCCGATTTCGACAGAAAATGCACCAGAGTGATCGCCGCATTGATACCTTCAATTTGATATATGACATGACCATATTCGGTCAAAAATAAAATTTGACCCCAATTTGACCCCACATGCCACGCCCATTTTTGACCCCGGGGTCACCATTTTAACAACTTTGAAAGAGCAATGTACATCGATCATTCCTACCAAGTTTCGTCGAAATCCGGCAAGCGGTTCATGAGAAGAAGATTTTTTAAGAATTTATGCTATTTTTAGACGGCGGCCATCTTGGATTACGTAATGACGTCATTTTAACAATTTTGTAATCCCCCTACCTAAGGACCATGACCATGAAGTTTGGTGACTATAGACCCAATGGTTACCGAGGAGAAGACGTTTGAAAATGTTCACGGACGACGACGGACGACGACGGACGACGATGACGACGACGGACGACGGACAACATTGCGGTAACAATAGCTCACATCAGCTTCGCTCAGGTGAGCTAAAAAATAATATATTTTTAGCCCTCATGTTAAATTCCCATAGGAAAATATTTTTTTCGCAACAATATCAATATTTGATGGACTTTCATCAAATCTTTTTTTGGAGACTTTTTTATTATTGATGAAAAAGTACTTACATTTAAATACTTTTTAGATTTAATGTGTTTAATGGCGAAAAGGTCGTCGGCAGCAAAACAATAGGCATGAACAGCCAGTAGGCACGAATGCCATAAGCCCCATTTCTGCAATAATTTGAAACAAACCATCACAGCTGGCAGCTGTACGTACCGTGACTACTTGATCATTAACTAGAATTCCACCTTTCTCCGCCGGCGAGTTTTCTGTGACGGTCATCACCACAAGGTCTTTGTTGTGCAACCTGAAACAGAAAATTTAGCATAAGTTATTGTTCACATATTGGATTTTTAAGGAATTAAATGCGAGGGAGAGCTAGCGACCGCAGCATTTAGTTCCTTAAAACTCCAATATGTGAACAATAACATATTCAGCTAAACTTCACTATGCATCTCCCATCCAAGTATTGATTTTGAATTTCCTGTCGAACAATTAATGATTAAATCTGGTAATATGAAACTTATTGGGGTTAGAAATTGCAATATGTGAAATGAGTGTAGCTCGATACTGGCCAATAATTCCAGCACAAAATATTTACACAATTCCCTAACATTTCATTGGTCCGTAGCAAGTCTCTGTCCAAAATTTATATCCCAGTAAACTCCCACGCCGAACTACTTTCTGTAACCGTGAGGCGCAGTTAAAATAATTCTTAAGAAAACGGAAAATAAACACATTTTCTTGATGAATTTATTTCAAATGCTGGAATTATAAGGAATGAATGGCCTTTTTGTGGAATTTATCGGGGATATAAACTTGGAAAAGTCGCGGGAATACTGGACGAGGCCTTCCGCCTTGTCCAAGGTATTCCCGCGACTTTTCCAAGTTTATACCCCGATAAATTCCACAAATAGGCCATTAATTCCTATAATAACAAAATGGTATACCAGGCATTGACTTGATATGCATATCCAGTGGTTACTTGGAAAAGTCGCGGGAATACTGGACGAGGCCTTCCGGCCTTCGTCCAGTATTCCCGCGACTTTTCCAAGTTTATACCCCGATAAATTCCACAAAAATGCCATTAATTCCTATAATGATTGACTTTTAGAGAGCAGAGCAAACTATAAAAAGGTTTATATTCAGAAACAGTCATATAGAGACAGGTCCTCAGTATCAAATCTCATCTGGAAGACGAGTGCAGGGCCGTCATCAGACGTAAAACCCATACGAGGCGAACCAAGTCCCGATATGGGAGTCAGGGAGCATTCTCCTTGCCACCGCCCCGGGGATTTGTTATGCTCCCACCACCGAATGGTGAGGAGGGCATATAGTGTGACCGGCGTCCGTATGTGCCGTACGTGCCGTACGTGCCGTCCGTACCTCCCGAATTTCTTATAATTTCATTTCATGCAGCCTCTTCATATTTCACACATGCGTTCCTCTGATGGTCCTCCATCATGCTGTGGTAAATTCACGATCCTCGGGCCCCACGTTAAACCCAAGGTCAAGGTCACATACTTGGTGCATTCAAAACCTTAATGCTCGGGTAAATTTCTTATAATTTCTCTTTCCTTACACAGACCTGCTTGATAAGTCACACAAACAGATTGCTATAATGGTCCTCTACCGCCCTGTGACAAATCCACGATCATTCAGCCCCCGCTAAGCTCAGGGTCAAGGTCACACTACAGTACTACAGCACTTCAGAATCATTTCCACTGGAAATGATTCTGAAGTGCTGTCAAACTATGTTTTTATTGAGAAATAAGGCAAGATATAAAAGCAACAGCAGACGACAATTGTTGTGAGTAGCGGTCTAATGGTTAACCTCATTCAATTATTTTAAATATGCTTTTCGGGGAATATAAATTTTATACATATTTTCTTTTATATTTTTCACTAAAAGCATATGAAGTGACCACTCATTTAAATTATTGATCGAGACAGTTCAAATTGTAGGCATAACAAACTACTTTTGAAATGAACTTGAATAATATTTAAAGGTTTAGTAAATGGACTTTGGTCCATCTAACCAACCTTTGTGTGGTACAGCCCAGTTTGCCTGTATGGGTGGGGTACACAATCAGCTCCACTTCCTGTAACCTGCTGTGTATGGGCAAGTCCACCGCATCTGTAAATAGAAATGGTGTTGACCCTTAGTCCTATACCTGGTGGCGGTCGTCGTGTGATGGGGATCATGAAGACACCGTGAACTGAGCACCTTTCCATAAATATGGAAGAGATAACCCTTAACCCTTTCACCCCTAAATAATTGGAATGGAATTTGATATGTTCATTTCCCTACCAATCCAATCATCACAAAATGATTTTCAGACTAGTCCATTTATGAAAAGGGGGGGGGGGAAGGGGTGGGGGGAGGGGTTGTTGTCAAAAATAAGAAAATTACTTGTAAAAAGTGCAGATTCTGATGAGACGGCTCGCTACGAGCTGGCTCATCTGGATTTGCACTGTTTGCATACATCGCTATAGCGGGCTATCAGGTTCAAAGGGTTAAACGTAAATACCCACACAGTAGGCACAAAACGTTCTTTATATCAGAGACATCATCTGAGAAATTTTCTGGCAAAAAAAACATTCATTTAGCATTACCCCCACGTATTGATTAGCATTATTATACATTTTACATCAGACGTAAATTTCCACACTGATACCAGGGGCGATAATCGTGTTTCCTGTAAACAGAAATGTTGTCGAACCTTAGTCCTATACCTGGTGGGGATCGTCGTGTGATGGGGATCATGAAGACACTGAGCACCTTTTCATAAATATGGAAGTGATAACCCTTAAAGATGGGGTCCCGCACATCAGGAAGTATTGTGGGGGATATCTTTTATTATTTCAAACCATAGCATTTAACCCTTAGACCGTTATCTTATTTTTTTTGTCGTCTGCTGTTTATTTTTTATTTTCCATTTTTATCATCAAAAACATGCTTTTACAGCACTTTAGAATAATTTACAACATGCTTTGACAGCACTTCAGAATCATTTCCATTGGAAATGATTCTGAAGTGCTGTCAAACCATGTTTTTATTGAGAAATAAGGCAAAATATAAAAGCAACAGCAGACGACAATTGAGTAGCGGTCTAAGGGTAATCTTTATTACCTGGTACACTTATTGACATTATTTCGCCTTAACCCTTTGAACCCGAAAGCCCGCTATATCGGTTTATGCAAACAGTGCAGATCCAGATGAGCCGGCTCGTAACAAGCCGTCTCATCAGGATCTGCACTGTTTGAAAGTAATTTTCATATTTTTGAGAAAAACAAATACCCCCTTTTTATAAATGGAATAGTCTGAAAATCATTTTGCGATGATTGGATTGGTTGCAAAACGAACATATCGCAGCCCATTCAGTTACTTAGGGGTGAAATGGTTAATTGTACGACAGATTTTAATAATGTTGAGGTCTCAAAATATTAACAAAAATTAATATCTATTCGTACAATGCATTTTCTAGTGTACAATAATTATACTTATAAAATACAGACATGAGTCGTAATTAAGTTAATACACATAATTTATATAAATAATTAAAACTGATCATAATTTCTTCACATGTACATACACTGGTGATCACCACTACTGACACGAAATTGAAATATTGGTTAAAGGTACATGCCCACTCAGTAGGTACAAACTGTTCTTTATAGGAATTAAATACGTGTATAATTGTGTCGCTATTCAACCAGTTCTAAAAATTACAAGTGCCCGCTATACAGATATAATCATTTAGTAATATTTATTTTACTAATAGTGACGCGCAGTGGTATCAGGCTATTTTCATATGCAAATGAGGCATGACATTTTTTAGTTATTTATACTAATTAAATGCGTCACTTGAAAAAATAATATGATGGACCGATTATAAAGTATGATCGTTGCACATCAAAAAATAAATACAGAGAATAAATAGAAATGTCCGTTAACATTTTAAGGAAACACGGTTATCGCCCCTGGAAATTTTACGTCTGATATAACCTGTTTAATAATGCCAATCAATACGTGGGCTAATGGTGAATTAATGTTTATTTTGCTAGAAAATGTCACAGATGATGTCTCCGATATAAAGAACATTTTGTGCCTAATACTAAACAGACACTTTCAATGTTAAAACATGTGGAATAGTTATATAATTATAGGTACCCACTTAATTGCCATAAAGATTTCATATAATTTGAGGATACCCATCTTTAAGTGTCTCAGATGATGTCTCAAACATCCAATATACATGTATGTGTTTTAACTTCATGCGCAGTTATTATGGCTTATACAAATCAATCACACCATTTTATATTGCTCGTTAGAAGCATGATGGGCAATATAGCAATATAGATCTCTATCAGGCTACATGAGTGTGCTATTTCATCACAAGTTACACTGGTCACAAAAAAATAAGCCCCATTTCTCCAGTCACAACCACATTTAAAAACACTAAGTTACATATTTTGCAATGACTGAAGTTGGCCATGATGAGACAGAAACCATGCTCATTAAACCCATTACATGGAAAAGTCGCGGGAATACTGGACGAAGGCCGGAAGGCCTCGTCCAGTATTCCCGCGACTTTTCCAAGTTTATATCCCCGATAAATTCCACAAAAAGGCCATTCATTCCTTATAATTCCAGCATTTGAAATAAAGTCATCATGAAAATGTGTTTATTTTCCGTTTTCTTAAGAATTATTTTAACTGCGCCTGACGGTTACGGAAAGTAGTTCGGCATGGAGTTTACTGGGACATAAATTCTGGACAGAGACTTGTTACGGACCAATCAAATGTTAGGGAATTGTGTAAATATTTTTGTGCTGGAATTATTGGTATATAAATACTATAATCATCATTAAGTGAAAAGAAATAATAAAAAAATTCTTTACTCCTCCTATACACATTAATGTGTTATAAGATTGAGCAAAGAATGTTAGCTTATTTTTTTCTCTCACTTATTGATGCTCTTAGGAATATTTAATGTATGTTTATACCTTGGTGTGTTACTTCAAGCTGAGTGTCCGGCAGCTCTGTTCAGAGATCATCAGGCAATATAATTAATATACTGTATAAAATCCTCACCCGCCCCTAAATAGTAATCCCAGATTATTTTTTATTTTAATGTATTTGAAGATAAATAACTAATTATTGTTTGTTAACACTATTTACAACAACTTTTAATAATAATAATAATAATAAAAAAAACAAGAAATGCGTCTGTCGATACGCGGATGCCACCTGCAGCATATTTGAGAAACTGTGACAAAGTGGTTAACCGAAAAGTGTGACGGACGGACGGACGGACGGACGAACTTACCTTTCGGACCTTAGGGGGTACTTGCTATATAAAAGATCAAAGGAAATACCCCGTAAGACACAATAGGCTTACGGGGTACGGAATAAGTTCCATTGTCTTCTATTGTCTTAGGCCACGCCCCCTACCCCATAAGTACCCTAATGTGTGCTCGGACAGACGGGCCCGGATGGACGGACGGTCCAAACACTATATGCCACCCGTTTCTTCGAAACCCGGTGGCATAATAACACACACACCGCCCTATTTTTCCCCAAAATTCGGATGATATTCAATAAATTAACTTTATATGGCCTCCCAAGTCACCATAATGGCCACGAGGTATCCTTCCACTAAGCTGGTGCGATACCTCTGGTGACAGTTCAGTTCACTATTGTTTAATGGGACAGTAGGACAAAACATTGACTATAATATTATATATAAATATATAATTAAATAATTCAGACTGTGTGCTTTATACTTTTGTTTACATGTGCTAATTCAATAAAAATTCATTACAAATTCGACACTGAAAATGGTAGTTTTAAATGTATAAATAGTTGACATTCCATCTCTACAACCGCTATATTACAAGGTAGCTAGCTCCAAGGGAGCTAACCTAATAAAAATTGGATTGTGACTCCAAAACCTGATTACCGGTAGATAGCTTGGGAAATGATCTAACTAAGAAAACAAGTTATATTATTTAAAAAATTTAGCCCACATGTTAAATTCCCATATCAAAATCGTTTTTTCCGCATGTGAATGGAATTTCATCAAATAAAAAAAATGGGTGACTATTTTGGTATTGATGAAAAAGTGCTTACATTTAAATATATCCTAGTTTGAATGTGTTTAACAGCCAAAGGTTTTGTCGGCAGAAAAACATGGAACAGACAGTAGTACTTGACTGTGTTTATGGTCTCTAAATTTTCTCAGATTTATGTTATTTGTGATAGCGTCTCAATTCACTGAACACAAATTAGGAATAACCACTTAATATGTGGCTGTGACTGGAGAAATGGGGCTTATGGGTTTTGCGACCAGTGTAGATCCAGATCAGCCTGTGCATCCGCACAGTCTGATCAGGACCTACACTGTTCGCCATTCCATCAATGAAAAGCCTGTCATGCTTCTAACCAGATTAACCCTTACTACGCTGAATTAAATTTTGTCGTCTGCTGGAAATGTTTTATTTTAAATATTTTTCTATGAAAACCTGTTTTGACAGCGCATGAGATTCTCATGTGCTTCCAAAACATGTTTTTTGTTAAGAATTAAGGCCAGAATGAAAAACAGCAGACGGCAATT
This sequence comes from Conchocele bisecta, assembly GCA_029237695.1. Taxonomy (NCBI): domain Eukaryota; kingdom Metazoa; phylum Mollusca; class Bivalvia; order Lucinida; family Thyasiridae; genus Conchocele; species Conchocele bisecta. Next base: position 98,665,757 of record CM055266.1, on the reverse strand, counting down.
TTCGTCTGCCGCGTAGTGAGGGTTAAAGAATGTTATCATGCTACAGGAGTGAGATGTGTCATCAGGAGCTACATAAGCCCCATTTCTCCAGTCACAGCCACAAATAAATGGGGCTTATGGGTTTTGCGACCAGTTTAGATCCAGATCAGCCTGTGCATCCGCACAGTCTGATCAGGACCTACACTGTTCGCCATTCCATCAATGAAAAGCCTGTCATGCTTCTAACCAGATTAACCCTTACTACGCTAAATTAAATTTTGTCGTCTGCTGGAAATGTTTTATTTTCAATATTTTTCTATGAAAACCTGTTTTGACAGCGCATGAGAATCGTCTCCACTGGAGACGATTCTCATGTCCTGCCAAAACATGTTTTTTGTTAAGAATTAAGGCCAGAATGAAAAACAGAAGACGGCAATTTCTCCAGTCACAGTGACAAATAATGATGATTTATATTATGAAAGAAGGTAACTGTTTGAAGATGAAAATACATAACTAAACATATTTTGCATTATGAAATGGTCTGAAATGTGTATCAGAGAATGAGAACCTACCCATTTTGAGGTTGTACAAGGCTCCAGATAAGGAATTAGTAATTGAGTATTGTCACTCCATCATTTCTGAAGCAATTGGGTATTTCAAAATTTTAATTGGGTAAAATAAATCACACTACTGTTTACACATCAACAGACAGCAATTATTGAATAGTTTGCTTCGAAATGAAAACATGTCTTGGCATTTCATTAGAATTGTCTCCTTGGAGACAATTCCAATGAAGGTGAAGGTGAAAGGGTTTAACGTCCCAACAACAGCTAAGGTCATATAGAGACGGGACCACCTTTTAAAGTCTCATCCGACAGACCATGGAGTGGGATGGAAATACTCTGAAAGTATTGTTGATGCCTAAGACAAGGTTTGAACCCACAACCTCCGGATTGGAAGTCAGGTGTTCTAACCCCTAGGTCACAACCCATCCCTACAATTCTAATGAAATACCAAGATGTGTTTTCATGGAAAATAAGAAAAATATGCTATATTTGTGGTCTGTTTATTGTTTTCTGCAGCATGATAAAGGTACATGTACTACAACAATTTTATTGCTTTTGATACTCGCTGCTTCTGATTTCAATTGGGTTTTTAGCAATTTTAATTGGGTCTTTAAGCAAATACGCAGCTTATCTGGAGCTCTGATTGTACCATACTACATGTACATGTAGTTAGTGTGAGTGTAAAACATATTAACCTTCCACCCTTTAACCCACTACAATCAGAACACACATTTACAGGAAACAAATTTTTGTTAATATTTTACTTTTATTTTTCTATGAACTGTGACCACTTATTTGAAGTGTCTCGATGAGGCGGTTCAAATGGTGGTCATGCCATTTTCTGCTAATCACATATAAAGAAAATATTCAGGATTTTCCACAAACAAAATGGCGTATCCTGACAGTATGAAATGAGTTAGATGAATATCTTACAAAGTAGTAGTAAGGGAGTCAAAATGATACCACCTACCGTGATATCATTTATAACCCTCTATAATACCCCCACCACCCCCGAAAATCAAAAAATTGGTTAACGAGGAAAATTGGGTCTCCCGACAGCAAATTTATAGGAGTGTAAAAAATCTTCTAGCAACCTAGTTTTCGGCAACCATTCTATCTCTACAAAAAGTGGATACCACGAAAGAAGAACTAGAAAACATCGCAAGAGGTCTGTGGGATCTGCCAAATTTCTACTCGTTTTTGTGCACAATCGGTTCCAAAACTGCTTCCAGCATGGAAAAATAGTCCAATTGAACATATAAAAATGTAGCTGTATACAACCACGGCAACAAAAATTTCAAAATGTCTATTCGAGCAACTTTCCAAACAATGGGAATACGAGCGAAGAACAGTGTTTCTAGGCACTTGCTTCTAGAGAACACGTACGAGAACAATCTAGTCTCGGACATAGCAAAAGTAGACTACTTGTTCGGCCACGAGGGGCAAACACGACTCCAACCTCTAGATGGTCTGCCTGCTTTCGTCGACGATCTGTACGTTTTTGGCTATTTGTCTAGAGAAGAGTGCGTAGCAGTAGGAAACAAAGTCTCTTGCACGACCGGCGATACAGGGTCTGCAAAAAATTGCGTGGGAAAGATAGCGATAGCAGCTAGAGAAACAATAGGTCTGGGGCAAAAGCCACTGCATACAACAATACTGCACACAGTCCGAGAATGTGGAGAATACGGCAATAGTACCATACGATAGATAGAATAGAAGAATGTAGTGGGGAGAAAGCGCAAAAGAATTGGACCCAGCAGCACAATGGACTGTACCCATACGCGGAATTTGTAGCAAAGATAGCGGTGTCCGAAATTCGGAATGCGGAACGTAGTACAAAACCGGAAGAACAAGAAACCCCTACCCCCGTAGTACAAAGGGCGACCGCGCCTGGTCCCACCGAGTTCCCTCGGGATCTACTCGAAGATGTACGAAACGCCAGCTCGTTCGAAGAATCGACGCGCCTGTCCGACATGGAGAGACGATTGGACGCGCTGGAACGTAGACTGTTGTTGGACGCGATTTCCGACGATGCCAGCAGTTTTGGAAAAACTATCGATTCCGAGTGTCCGAAGAAAGACGAGCGGGAGGTGCACGACATTTGGAAAACCGTAGAGAATGCGAAGTGGTGGCTCGGGGTTCTCGTGGTGGCGTACGCGGTCTGCAAACCACTGTTCCCATTCGTGTCCCTAGAGTCTTGTAGAATCTGGAAGAATGGAGATCCCGACGCCCAGTTCGCGCACCCCGCCAAACAGTCCGCCAAACCGGAGGAAAAAAAGAAAACTCCTAGCGAGTCTATACGCCCTGGCGACCCTTTCTACATGGAGTAGCCCTTTGGAAAGAAAATAGTGGAAATATGTATGCTTTCTATTCTAGACTCTGTCTGGCACTGTAGCTACCACTGGGCACACTACAAATGTTCTAGATTTCTTCTTGCTTTTGGTTGTGCGGACATCCCCCATTCTACATCGAAGTGGGTTTCTGCAGCTCGCACAGTGGAGTAGATATCTTTTCTACTTCTTGTTGGAGGAAGTATCCGTATGTTGGAATCTCCTCTCCTGTTGTAGGTGTGCCATCCTCGTCTGTAGCTACTAGAAATAGTATTGTTCTATCTGCTCCCCTGTATGTTGTATTGGCGTATCTACTACAACTGTACAAACCTGGTTCTAGATCTAGATCTCTCTGTGGCTTCGTCTTTCCCAATGTTGTTTCCTCTAGGCAGAGCCTCTCTACAGACCCGTACTCCTCTGCAGCTGTTGCAAGATTTTGTATTCTTTCGAGCTCTTCTGGATTTGGTGTTTCCTCTACTTCTATCGGGTTCCACTGGATTGTACGTCCGTTTGCTTGGAACAACCTTGTCGGACAAATTCGTATGCGGAGAGCTACACGTTGGGGCAACCAGAATGTTGTCTTGGCGCCGCAAACTTGCTTCTCGAACATATCTTCGCAGCTATCTAGAATTTTGGAAAGCGCGTTGGTAGGCCAAACGCACATCTGGCCACCTTCTGCACTCCACAAGACTGCTCTAGTGCCACCGTATTGGTACATACTTGTTGGACCTTGTCGAAACCCTACAATGTTCCAGAGTACATTGCTGTTGGCAATCGAGGAGATCTTTTCTGTTGCATGGCCTCCTAGCATTGACCAAATAGTTTTTCGGAGGCGTTCTTTCTCTTCGGTGTATTCTACGTGTTCGGCGGCTGCTACAGCTAGTCTTTCTAGTTCGAGGAATCTTCTGGTGTACTCGGGCGTAGACTCTGCTGGTGTTTCTCTTTCTAGTGTTTCTCTTCTCCAAACTTCGGCTTGTTCGGCATCTCGAAATTGTAGCAATCTTTCTGCTCTATTTCGTGGAGACAGTGTGGAAACCTCTCTAGCGGCTGCTATCTCTGGAACTTCTACAAGATCGTACATAGATTTTTCTACACCTACACGTTGCGCTTTCTTGTCTCTCCATTTCCAGCAAACGTAGTCTGTGGATGGCAAGACCTCTGCAAGATCTACATCTGGACCTCTAGCGCGTATTTCGGTTGGCTTCTTGCTCGCACAGAGTATTGTTGCGGAATCGCTTGCTTTTGCGTAGCACTGTAGTGGAGCCATTTCTATTTCTTCGTCTTCTACAGACAGAATCTCGGATACAAATATCGGACATGCTCGGAAGCCAAAATCTGCTGCAGCCCATTCCATTGCTCGCTTCCATTTTTGCGGACATTCTAGTGTTGCGGGAGTCGGACGTATGCGTACTCCAGATATCCTACCTGTTCCTGTATGTGCGTACCATGCTACAAATATTTGTCCACATGGCTTGTCTGCTAGTACAAAACATCTATCCAGACTCTTTGCTAGATTCTCCACTGTCTGCGTGGAGGCTGTACTACGAAGATGTCTCCACCTAGGGAAACAGTGTCTCTTGCTTGTGCTAGAACGTCCTCTGCATTTTCTCTAGAGAGTGCAGAACTAGCGTACACAGAAACTTCTATTCTCGTGCAACCCCTACGCTGCACATCTGGGTGTACAAAAGTTTTTCGTAGATGTTCGTTGGTGCAATCCGCGTAGTCTGCTAGATGGCCACCTACTGGATCTCGGATCTCTCCGGCTTCGAAATTGGAGACTACCTTGTTGTACACCTTTGTTCTAGTTGTTTTGCTGTCGTGTGTCTGTATCCAGCTACAAACGTGGTTCCCAACAGAACTAGTATTGTCTAGAATTGTGCCTCCTCTTTCTTCTATCCCTTCCAACCAGTACTACTACCCTGTAGAATAAATCCTTGGTCGTTTCGAGATGTTCTACTAGCGCTTTTCTATCTAGGACCCCAGAAAAGTCTTGCGTGTAGTCTACACAGTAGATGTCCATGCCTACTGCTTGCAATCTAGCCTGCATTGTTGGCAATTGCTGTTCTAGAAGTTCTATCGGAATTTCGGACACCGCTATCTTTGCTACAAATTCCGCGTATGGGTACAGTCCATTGTGCTGCTGGGTCCAATTCTTTTGCGCTTTCTCCCCACTACATTCTTCTATTCTATCTATCGTGTTTCGTATGGTACTATTGCCGTATTCTCCACATTCTCGGACTGTGTGCAGTATTGTTGTATGCAGTGGCTTTTGCCCCAGACCTATTGTTTCTCTAGCTGCTATCGCTATCTTTCCCACGCAATTTTATGCAGACCCTGTATCGCCGGTCGTGCAAGAGACTTTGTTTCCTACTGCTACGCACTCTTCTCTAGACAAATAGCCAAAAACGTACAGATCGTCGACGAAAGCAGGCAGACCATCTAGAGGTTGGAGTCGTGTTTGCCCCTCGTGGCCGAACAAGTAGTCTACTTTTGCTATGTCCGAGACTAGATTGTTCTCGTACGTGTTCTCTAGAAGCAAGTGCCTAGAAACACTGTTCTTCGCTCGTATTCCCATTGTTTGGAAAGTTGCTCGAATAGACATTTTGAAATTTTTGTTGCCGTGGTTGTATACAGCTACATTTTTATATGTTCAATTGGACTATTTTTCCATGCTGGAAGCAGTTTTGGAACCGATTGTGCACAAAAACGAGTAGAAATTTGGCAGATCCCACAGACCTCTTGCGATGTTTTCTAGTTCTTCTTTCGTGGTATCCACTTTTTGTAGAGATAGAATGGTTGCCGAAAACTAGGTTGCTAGAAGATTTTTTACACTCCTATAAACACAGTCATTAAAAATTTTCAATTCAAATTGTATTGTATTATCCATTTTCTCTAATAATATTGGTACTTGTTTTTTCTGTTCAATTGGACGTGAAAAAAAACATGATGTATTTATGACACCAATATATACTTTCAAAAGTCAATTACCAATATAATTGGGACTCCCTCTTTTCAAAATTATTTTCTCCAAAAATTCATAAATTTGCTGTCGGGAGACCCAATTTTCCTCGTTAACCAATTTTTTGATTTTCGGGGGTGGTGGGGGTATTATAGAGGGTTATAAATGATATCACGGTAGGTGGTATCATTTTGACTCCCTTACTACTACTTACAAGGACTCCATATTCTGTATGTTTTGTCCATAGTACTTGTTGGCTGGGCTTGCAATGCATGGGTACCTCAGTGGCCTATTTCACCAACATTGCAAAGTATACTTTTCTAGCAAAGTATACTTTGAGGGAGCAATCATTTATTTTTCCTGAAATGCATTATTTCATATAGAACTAACCACTGCATATATTTGATGATTAAAAGTATGCAGAATTATTATACTGAATTTATTAGATAATTTATAATAAATTTATCCTAAAATTGAAAATTTCTCCCTCAAAGTATACTTTGCTGGAAAAATTTGGCTTATGTGTTTATCACCAGTGTAGATGAAGATCAGCCTGTGCACCTGTAGCCGATTTCATCAACATTGCAAAGTATACTTTAGTAGCAAAGTATACTTTGAGGGAGAAATTTTCAATTTTATGATAAATTTATTCATTTTTATTATACTGAATTTATTACATTATCACAGCCAATTTGGCTGTGATAATGTAATAAATTCAGTATAATAATTCTGCATACTTTTAATCATGAAATATATGCATTTGTTAGTTCTATATGAAATAATGCATTTCAGGAAAAATAAATGATTACTCCCTCAAAGTATACTTTGCTAGTAAAGTATACTTTGCAATGTTGATGAAATAGGCCCCTGATCATGATCTCATGCTGCAAACAAGCAATAATGATCACTATCCAGCTACAGGAGTGTGCTATATGATCGGGAGCTACACTGGCCACAAATCCTATAAGCTCCATTTCTCCAGTAACAGCCACATTATTGGGCACCTTCAGACATGTCTCTGTGATTCACAGTCCTGTACAGACACTATCACAGATAAATGAGAAAACCATTAACCCTTAATACAATTCTGAATTAAAAATTGTCGTCTGCTGTTTATTTGCTGTCCATTTTTCTCATCAAAAACATGATTTGACAGCACTTTAGAATCTTTTCCAGTGGAAATGATTCTAAACTGCTGTCAAACCATGTTATTATTGATGGCCAGCCCTTTCACACACTATAGACCACAATGGTAATGATTACCCTTGAAAAGACAAAATAAGAAACAACAGCAGACGACAATTTTCGGTTCCTGCATTCTAAGGGTTAAAATTATTCACACTCCAGTTTTGCGGCTGTTTGGTCTATAGCTGTTCTACTGTAGATTGTATTTGGGCCTAAGTTCCATTATACCATTCAATAGTCAATCAATTATTCCCATGAACCCTGCTACTGTGTCATACACACCCTATAACCAAGCGATAGCATTTAAAAAATACTAGCATTAACCCAACATGAACACTACTCCGAACAAACTCAGTAATTGCATTTAAAACTAGATTGGTCAGTAAGCGAGGCTTACGGAATACCCCCCGCGTGGGCCCAGGTACCCCTAAAATATGTAAAAATGTCCAAGTGTGTGGGCTTGTGACCTTGACTCTGGGATTAGCGCGAGAGGCATGAACGTGAATTTGTCACAGGGTGGTAGAGGTCCATTGGAGCAATGAGTGTGTGAAATGTGAAGCAGATCCGAGCAAGGAAATAGAAGTTATAACCGATTTCTCTGATGTTAAGTTTTGTAAAGAGACTACCGTATAACCTCGAATTAACGCCCCCGGAGGCGTTACATTTTACAAAAGGGGGGGGGGGGCGTTTATTTTGTCTTCTGTCTCATTAAAAACATGGTTTGAAAGAACTTTAGAAACATTTCCAATGAACAGCAGACGACAAAATCTATATCAGCAGTACAATGATTAACCCTTCCAACACCACAGGCCTGTATAGTGGTATTGGCAATCTGTTGAAACAGTGTAGATCCAGATGAGCCGGTGCATGACGAGTCATCTCATCAGGATCTGCACTTTTTGCAAGTAATTTTCATATTTTTTAGAACAAAAACACCCCCTTTTCATAAATGGACTAGTCTGAAAATTGTTTTGTGATGACTTGATTTGTTGCAAAATTAACATATCAAATTCCATTCCAGTTACTGAGGGGTGAAAGGGTAAGAGATATAGCTGACCTAGCTGAGCACCATTTTTGTGTAGCGAGCAGATTTATGGTATTAGGCCACACCCTATAATGAAATAAGAGAAACTACTGGGTATAGAATGTTGTTTGATTGCATGCTGTGTAGCAGGTTTTTGCAACAGAATAATGACGATGTCATCTTCAATATGCTTCACTGAATCTGGGGATGTTATTAACAGATCTTACGGCTCAGGAAAACTGTGGGAAAAGTTTGAAATACACCAAAGCTACATATTATTGAGCCTGACAAAAATAGGTGTGATGTGGGCAACAGTCCAGAATAAATGTACTAGATATATATATATAGGGTCAGCTTTTTATTAGCCGATCTATTTATAGATTGGCTAATATATTGGTCATCCATCAAATTCTGAAAAAGTTTGTAGCAACCCTTTTCTCCGCTATTCGGTAATCTACGAACGTGAATTTTGCTGTATCACTTCCAAATTGCATCAACCGATAAAGTTTGCATTTTTGGCAATTATCTCCGTTTAAAACTTTAAATATAGCCAAATAACACAATTTTGAATACGTAATGAGCTGAACGCCGGAAGAGATTGAACCCGGAAGTTGTTGTTGTTGAAGTCCATAGTTGGCTCTAATGGCCATATACGCCAACATACGCCGATTATTGGGCTAATTTAAAGCTTTTATTTATTAAACAGAACAAGTTTCAGCCACGTATAATCGCGTAAAATGTGTTTATTCGGCTAATTTATAATCGACCTCTGCTCAAAATCTCCTCCGACTAGCAACCCCAGCATCTCGGGTTTATCCCATTGGATCGCGTATGCGCGTCATTTGACGCTAGTTAATATTCACAAAATTTTCCACCAATCAAAACGAAGAATTGCCCTTCATAGCGAACTTTTATTTGTTTACGTATCATGCAGGGATGGCAGGGATGCATCCAGCACGCGCGATTGCGGCAATCCTCCTTAATTATTGTCAATGCCGCAAATTATTGATTGTCTTGCACCCGACATCGCACAAAAAATCACGGATGGGCCCCTTTTTAAATGACCAGTGCGCACATTAAAAAAACGTAATTGACTATTTAAACGTGCTGCGTATTTAAATCATTGGAAGGCGTGCAGTGCAGTTCAATCGAGTTTGTGCGGCCGTTGAACGTAAGCTTTGAGTCGATTTAAACCATTTAAATCGATAAACAAGGGATAAACAAGTGACAACGTTATCGAGGCCAATCTGGGCATGTGCCTGAATACGCATGACATCAATTCGACTGGTACATTTTGTTGAGTACGTTAATTAATGGTCACTTTGTTAAGTAAGATTTGTATTCGACTGGACTGGTGAATGGGATATCCCTTTGCTAACTACTAAAATGCGGACATATATTGAACCCTGATTTGATCGGCTAATAACATCATGCTCTGCATGACTTTTCATTTATTTTTTTGCTTTTTTTTATTGCTTCTAGTTGTTAGATATTTGTACATGTTTTAAAATATGGCATAATTCATGCTTGCCAACTTTACAACGTGTGTGACCAGCATAGCCCCAGATCTGCTGGGCATTCACACAGTTTGATCGCGGCCTATGCAGTTCCACATATGGTCAATGTTTTTCTGGATTTCTTTTTTGGATTTTTTTTATTTCTGAAAAAAGGTTTATGTTGTTGCCAGTCAGTTGAACCGTCTCAAAGAGACATTTTTTAGTCGTACAAAGTTTAGTGACTGTAGGAACTCTTACAAACTTTTCGACTTAACAAAATGACTAAGTGTTACAACGACATTTCGGAGGTGACAAATGTCAAGGTCATGTCAATGGTGGTGCAAGTGTGTGACAAATGTTCAGGTGATTCAAGAGTCCAAGTATCGAAGCAATCCTTAACGTAATATTGAAGATATTACATTTTGCGGAAACTCTTACAAACTTTTGACGTAAATGTACACAAAAGGACGTACGGACAGACGTACGGAACTTCAAGAGCAACACAATATGCCCCCTTGCTATCGCATAGAGGGCATAATTAATTTCTATCCTCACCAACACCCGGTCGAAAATTATATTGAAAGTTCACAAAATGAACTATTTTACATGATCAGAGTTTGTTTTCAAAATTAATGTTAATATATTGTACAACCAAATTTATTTTTATCGTTAATCCATTACATTTGGAATATGTGTAAATTCAAATGAATTTTTGTCATATTTTCATAGTGTCTTAAATCGTAAACGACAGCAAGCCAAACGTAATTCCTGTGTTCATGGAATTTTAAATGACCACATAATTAGTGAAGATATGAAAGACCATTCAAGATAATTTTGGCTAAATGCAATATCATTATGTGAATTGTTGAATCTTTGTCTTCTCTCTCACAATGCGCTGTCTTTGGTATGCGACTTTTAAATCATTGTTATGATAATGATAAAAATATAAATATTTTAGTCATAAATGTAGTTTAAATAGCAATGTATAGAAACATAATACATGTGTATTTAAATTAGGCAATTTGAGAGCAATAATTTGTAACCAGAATCGTTCTTTCAACAGATGCCTGCCCAACTAACTCATCACTTAGATTACAATAAATGACAAAATCGGTACATTTTTTCAGTGGAGTGAGCGATATAATATGTCAATTTTCATAATTCTATGCTCTCTTGGGGCTTGAATTGGGACTCAAATTTAATACAGTAGAACCTCTCTAAACCGGACAGGCAAGCAGTCTGTATCCTCAATTGTATAGGTTTCATTGGTGTATATTTATGATGATAATGCCTGTTCATGTTTGCAAAGCACAGTCGCATATCTTGGCATATCTATATGTCTGATTTACAGTGGAATCTCTCTGAACCGGACACCCTGGGAGGTCCCCAGTGTGTCCGGTTTAGAGATGTTCCACTGTAGTACCGTGTACTCAGATCAGGCTCTAAAATGGAAATTTGAAGCATCAGGAGCGAGCATTATCAGCCCTGATCAAGCAGATCTCATCCATGTGTCTCGGGGACACATGACATTTGACCCACTGTGCGAGAATTTCTGCATTAGCACTTAAATAATTAATTTCCAAGAATTGTTATATATTTTGTAAATGATGTCGGAAGTTGACTAAAATTTCAGAGCACACACAGAATTTAATTCCACGTGTGCTCTGACATTTCTGTCAACGTTCGGTGTCAACGTTCATGTTAAACCTGCTGCATTGGGGGGAAAATCCCAAAATCAGAACGGAATATAAACAAGAGGGCCATGATGGCCCTAATTCGCTCACCTGACTCCATGAACACCAGAGGAGAATGTGACATTGAGTTCATGTGTTTTAAAAAAATTGTGCTATTTTTAGATGGCGGTCATCTTGGATTAAGCGATGACTCATTTTACAAAATCTGAAAATGCTTCACCCAGCATCGGCCATGTGGTTCCTGAGAAAAAGACATTAAAAATCTTGAATAAATGGACCTTTTGGTGGCTATCATGGATGACATAATCATCCGATTCCGACAAATATTGCACCAGAGTGATCGCCTCATTGATACCTTTAATTTGATATATGACATGACCATATTCAGTCAAAAATCAAATTTGACCCCAATTTGACCCCACGGGCCACGCCCATTTTTCACCCCGGGGTCACCATTTTAACAACTTTCAAAGAGCAATGTACATCGATCATTCCTACCACGTTTCGTCGAAATCCGGCAAGCGGTTCATGAGAAGAAGATTTTTTAAGAATTTATGCTATTTTTAGACGGCGGCCATCTTGGATTAGCGATGACCTCCATTTTAACAAATCTGAAAAGGCTTCACCCATGGACCAAAACTTTTAAGTTTGGCTACCATGGGCCAAGCGGTTCATGTGAAGAAGAATTTTGAAATCTCTAATAAAAGAACGACCTTTTGACCTTTCGGCGGCCATCTTGGATGACATAACAATCCGATTTCAACAAAAAATGTACCAGAGTGATCGCCTCATTGATACCTTCGATTTGATATATAACATGACCATATTCGGTCAAAAATAAAATTTGACCCCACGGGCCACGCCCATTTTTGACCGGGGTCACCATTTTAACAACTTTGAAAGAGCATTGTACATCGATCATTCTACCAAGTTTCGTCGATCCGGCTAGCGGTTATGAGGAAGGAGATTTTTTAAGAATTTATGCTATTTTTAGACGGCGGCCATCTTGGATTAGCGATGACCTCCATTTTAAACAAATCTGAAAAGGCTTCACACATGGACCATAACTTTTAAGTTTGGCTACCATGGGCCAAGCGGTTCATGTGAAGAAGAATTTTGAAATCTCTAATAAAAGAACGACCTTCGGCGGCCATCTTGGATGACATAACAATCCGATTTCGACAGAAAATGCACCAGAGTGATCGCCTCATTGATACCTTCAATTTGATATATGACATGACCTATTCGGTCAAAAATAAAATTTGACCCAAATTTGACCCACGGGCCTTTTTTACGCCCATTTTTGACCCCGGGGTGCACCATTTAACAACTTTGAAAGAGCAATGTACATCGATCATTCCTACCAAGTTTCGTCGAAATCCGGCAAGCGGTTCATGAGAAGAAGATTTTTTAAGAATTTATGCTATTTTTAGACGGCGGCCATCTTGGATTAGCGATGACCTCCATTTTAACAAATCTGAAAAGGCTTCACCATGGACCATAACTTTTTAAGTTTTGGCTACCATGCCAAGCGGTTCCATGTGAAGAAGAATTTTGAAATCTCTAACAAAAGAACGACCTTTTGACCTTTCGGCGGCCATCTTGGATGACATAACAATCCGATTTCGACAAAAAATGCACCAGAGGGATCGCCTCATTGATACCTTCAATTTGATATATGAAATGACCATATTCAGTCAAAAATAAAATTTGACCCCAATTTGACCCCACGGGCCACGCCCATTTTTAAGCCCAGGGTCACCATTTTAACAACTTTGAACGAGCAATGTACATCGATCATTCCTACCAAGTTTTGTCAAAATCCGGTTGGCGGTTCTTGAGAAGAAGATTTTTTAAGAATTTGTGCTATTTTTTAGACGGCGGCCATCTTAGATTACGTAATGACGTCATTTTAACAATTTTGTAATCCCCCTACCTAAGGACCATGACCATGAAGTTTGGTGACCATAGGCCCAATGGTTACCGAGGAGAAGACGTTTGAAAATGTTCACGGACGACGACGACGACGACGACGACGACGACGACGGCGGACGACGGACACATTGCGGTAACAATAGCTCACATGAGCTTCGCTCAGGTGAGCTAAAAATATATATTCAACCCTGAAATTAGAATAACCTGACCTGGTGCCAGGTCCTTACCATACCAGAGTCACTTTGGCCCCTTCCCATAAAAGTAACAGGATTAGGAACAATCACATTACACGTTATAAGGGGAATAACCAGATTTAACTCTGACATACAAGATTGAAGCCAAAGACATACATGAGGGCCAAACCAGTTCTCCGGTCGGGATTCCGGTAAGGATGAATCCCGATCGTTAAATTACCCATCGCATGCTCCCAACCAACCACCACATTCATCTGTGGAAATCAAGTGAATGGGTTTTACGTCCCAGCAACAGCTAAGGTCATGTATTGACGGGACCTCGGTTTTATGTCACATCCGAAGGACCAGAGGGATGGATATACTATTACTATTTTACATGCCCAGGGTGGGGATTGAATTTGAAACTACAGTAGCCAACATGGCAAAGTATACTTATCTAGCAAAGTATACTTTGAGGGAGAAATTTTCAAATTAAAGATAAATTTATTATTTTTGATTATACTGAATGTATTATACCCATATACTGACACATAAACACATAAACAAAACATAGTGCCTGCCGATGAAAATGGCAATTATGGGCTGGCATTGTATCACGTTTCCTGTGTATTGAGTCAGGAGATTGTGACACAGTTTTTTGGAGTGCGAGTCATTGTTAATATTATTTGCTAAACAATTATCCACACAATAGGTATACAGTGACGTTTTGTTAATAATGTTTGTTTATGAAAGTTTTGAATCAGCCATGTCAGAGTGTCACAAGGAAGAAATTGCTCTGTCACCGTTTTAGGTTACATACTAACATAAACAGACCTTGTTAGAACAAATTTTAAAAAAAAATAAACGAGACTGTACCATGCGTGGCTCATGATTAGCATCCCGTATGAAATTACTGAACAATATTGTTATACATGTACTGGCAATGTAAATACATGACTAAAATACACACTGACAGATAAAAATAACAACATTATATCAAGGTCAAACCAGTTATGAAAACTACGTTCGTCAATTTGATTTGATTTATTGTGTGTTGTGTTTAACAAACTATCAACAACTAAGGTCATTTTAGGCTGGGTCAATCAATTTGATCCTGTTGTTTTGTTTTGCTTCGAGTATTTAACCTGCTGCATGGGGGGTGGGGGAAAATTGCGACAGAAATGCAGTGTAAATATAAGTAATACTAGATGGCCGCGGCCTGCATGTCGCGCCTTGTGGCGAGACATGGCCACTAAAAAAAAAGATATAGTATAACGAAAAACTTTAACCAAAAAACTTAAGCAAAAACTTTAACCGGACACACGTACGTACGTACATACGACAAAGTGCCGACTATATCGCGCTTTCCGCAAGCGGGCGCGAAAAAAACTTTAACCAAAAACTTCAAAGTAATTTGACCTTGACATTGGGCACAGGGGCCGCACGGGAGGGGAGTAGAATGAAAATATAGATGATGATAAACACCCATGTGAAGTTTTCAAGGTAATGGGCAAAGCAGTTGCAGAAATATAGTATAACGAAAAACTTTAACCAAAAAACTTAACCAAAAACTTTAACCAAAATACTTAACCAAAAAACTTAACCAAAAACTTTTAACCAAAAGACTTAACCAAAAACTTCAAAGTAATTTGACCTTGACATTGGGCACAGGGGCCGCACGGGAGGGGGGTAGAATGAAAATATGAATATGATGAGACACCCATGTGAAGTTTCAAGGTAATGGGCAAAGCAGTTGCAGAGATATAGTATAACGAAAAACTTTAACCAAAAAACTTAACCAAAAACTTTAACCAAAAAACTTAGCCAAAAACTTCAAAGTAATTTGACCTTGACATTGGGCACAGGGCCGCATGGGAGGGGGGTAGAATGAAAATATAGATGATGATAAACACCCATGTGAAGTTTCAAGGTAATGGGCAAAGCAGTTGCAGAGATATAGTAATAACGAAAAACTTTAACCAAAAACTTCTTTAACCAAAAAATTTAACAAAAATTAACCAAAAAACTTAACCAAAAACTTTAACCAAAGAATTTAACCAAAAACTTTAACCAAAAAACTTAACCAAAAACTTTAACCAAAGAACTTAACCAAAAACTTTAACCAAAAAACTTAACCTTACAGCTTAACCAAAAACTTTAACCGGACACACGTACGTACGTACGTACGTACGTACGCCAAACGGCCGACTATATCGCGCTTTCCGCAAGCGGGCGCGACAAAAACCATGGGCGGTTGCGTTTACTGTGGTGGGCAATACATTTGGTCTGCTTAAACAGACCAAATGTATTGTACACCCCAGTAAGCGAAACAGCCCATGGTTTTATTCCTTAATTAACAACATTCAGCACTGAAAGACAGCTAGTGTCTTGATATTGTTCCAGCCACCCTTACTATACCAGACCACTTGGTCGTAAGTTTGAATCTCATTAAAATTCACCATTATTTTCAGGGAAAACTATATGTTATATTAGCCCATGCATGTCCTAGTATAAAATGTTACCTCAATAATAGAATCCCAGGTTTGATATCAAGTTTATCAGACATGGTAAGTGTGGTGTATTGAGATCCCTCATTTGTTGCTGTGTTTAACGCACAGGTATTCGGCGTGTTTTGGCTTTCAGCGGTATAACTCTATATATAAATGAACAAGGCTTCTAACTTTGGTCAGACAAGCCCTCGTATCATAACACATTCCACAATTTTATTACCGGTAACGCTAATGTAAATATTTTGGCAGAAAGTTAACAGCCTTGTTCATATATATCGTTATACCCATGAAAGTCGAAATACGCCAAATGCCTGTGGTTTAACTTACGTTATAATTGTAGTACATGTACCAAACAGTACTGTAACATCACAGTAAGGAAACGGTAGGAATTCTTCAATGAGCCTGGAATTCCTCGCCTTGTCTGATAAACTCGGTCTCAAATGACAAAAGCATGACGAGTATGATATTTTCGAGAACTACATCATGGCAGCACAATTAAATATTGGACATGTTAATTATGCTGGCAATGCAATTGGCTGTTGGTCTCCTGTTATCTTGTCAATATAAAGTTATGTTGGCAGTGAAGTTGGCTGTTTGTCTGTCCTGCTCCTATGTGTGGTTGACTACAGTACAATACAGTCACACAGTGAATTGTCTCAAATATCAGTTTGACATTCGACCCTTCGTGTCTTGTATACATAACTCTGATATACTCAAAAATGGGTCTTTGACTGCGAAAATGGACCATACGACATATGCGACTAGCGTAGTCCCAGATCAGACTGCGCACCTGCTAGATCTGATCAGGGCCTACGCTGGTTGCCATTCCATTATATAATGTCATCTATACCTCGAAATAACAACATTTACCACTCTCTAAGTGACACAAAACAATCAACATACACAGCAGTCACAGATGTCATAAGGCCCGTTTTATCACCAAACAGCCAAAATATAAGCATTACCCACACACCGTTTATAGCA
This sequence comes from Conchocele bisecta, assembly GCA_029237695.1. Taxonomy (NCBI): domain Eukaryota; kingdom Metazoa; phylum Mollusca; class Bivalvia; order Lucinida; family Thyasiridae; genus Conchocele; species Conchocele bisecta. The sequence continues at coordinate 98,648,922 of CM055266.1, read as the reverse complement.
TGAATTACATACCACGATGCGGGTACACAATACGCTAACGTACAATGGAGTATCTTCTAACACCTGAGTTTATTGACAGAGAGTTTCCACCCTAAAGATCACATGCCCATTGCGACCGACAAGCTTCACTGATCATTCCCCCAGTAGGTAATTAAGAAAGTGTTAGCAGCCTTTATGTCTCCACACTTTGTTAACCAGGTGATAAAGTTCAACTGAGGAGACAAAACGAGTGTAGGACAATATCCCCCCCGGACAATATCCCCCCTGTATATTTTGACCCAGGCGGACAATATCCACCCCGTCAAAAAAGACAGGGCGGACAATATCCCCCCCATCAAAAATACAAGGCGGACAATATACCCCGTGGATAATCCTAGGGCGGACAATATCCCCCCCGTAGAAAATCATAGGGCGGACAATATCCCCCCCCCCCCGGACATTATCCCCCCCATATATTTCGACACAGGAGAAAGAGTAACTAACAATAATTCATTCATTCATTCATTCGGCTCATATTTAAGGGTGGGAATTGGCTCGAACACCTTCCATACCCGGGATATATAGCCCAGTAAAGAAGCAGGCCGATGGTCGTCGGTCTGGTTTATATTTCCGAATTTTGATAAATGTTGCATTTATAATTCAGGCTCCAAAAATGTGCGTCAAATATAGGAGAATCTATGCAGGTATGGTAACTATAATTTGAGGCCTCCTATAGCACCCATCAGCTTATATGTGTGTGATACAGTATGGCTGGGTAACGATTATAGATGATTGAGGGGAACCCATACTAGTTTACGTGATTTGTGCGTTTTGAGTGGCACACGGACTGGTCAAATGAAATTAAGTGGCGAGTATACTATCTGAGTCACTAATGTCTAGCAAGTGTGCTCTACGTAATTAACTTATTGTCACATTTAGTCCCAATCCTACCTAATCACCATCGAGAAGAGAAGAGAAGAGAAGAAGAAAGTGATTTCTGACGGTATGGTATTTGACGTGTCACCCTCACCCTATGTTAGTGTGCTGTATCAGAATGCTATATTAACCTATCATGATAACCGTGACTAACAATAATGGGTTAACAACGCTATATAAGTGTGCTGGATTCACATTGATATCGCATGTGCATGTCTCGCATTGTCTCACATTTCATATCATCAATTAGCCAAACAATTAACATGCTTTAATTCCATTTGCAAACCAATCAGTTTAGGTGCAGTTGAAAGAAGCAATCAAATCTTCAATTAGCCAAACAATTAACATAATCAAAGTCCATTTACCAATCAGTGCAGTTGAAAGAAGCAATCAAACAAATCAAGTGAACACATTATGAGCCAAAACTAAGGTCAAAGATGGACAAAATATCACAATGTGACACAATATTACTTATACAGAAATAAAATAAAGCTTGTTAATTTATAAGTTTATAAGGGGGGATTATGTCCGGGGGGGATATTGTCCGCCCTGTGATTTTCTACGGGGGGATATTGTCCGCCTTGTCTTTTTGATGGGGGGGATATTGTCCGCCCTGTGATTTTCTACGGGGGGGATATTGTCCGCCCTGTCTTTTTGATGGGGGGGATATTGTCCGCCTGGGTCAAAATATACGGGGGGGATATTGTCCGGGGGGGATATTGTCCGTTCCCCGACAAAACAGTCATTCTCATTACCCCTCAATCATGTATTTGTTTATTATGAGAAGATTTTTCTTTCACAAGAACCTGTAATTATTATGCATGGAAATGAACATCTCCTCAGAGTAAATGTAATCATAATGTCGTAGAAAATAGAAGGAGCTACATTATTTGCCATTCAGCCAACATCCAATCTACCTATAGCTATCAATCGATATTGAACATGCTCACTTTGGAGCAATATGTCCATTATGCAGCCAGTGAAACTTATGGAATATTATCAAGTAGGAAAAGTGCACGTGCAAGCAAGTTAATGTTTATTCTATCAGATCTGCCATTTTGCTCCAACCATGAAAAGAGAATGAGCTTAACATCCCAGCAACAGCTAAGATCATGTGAGGACGTGACTTCGGTCTCAAGTCTCATCCGAAATAATTTGAAAAATACATGTAATGCTGTACATTATATTAGAAACTAGAGCAAGTGAGCAGAAGCTCACGGATACCCCTGGGCCCCTGGCCGCCGCCTGGACTGACAAACAAAAACTTTAACGTAGATATTATGGACAGATGAACGGACGGACAGACAAAAACTATATACACCTCGACATAGTTAATTTTCTTGTACAAGTGGCTGAGCTGATACACAGTGTACGCATGGCCGTAGACACCACCACGGGGCGCCATAGCACTATTTACAGGAAACACCATTTTGAGGTTCTGGTTGATTTTTTCCCGGAGGAGAGCCGCCGGTGGTACGAGGGTATATATGTACCTGTGTCGAAGTTGAAGATGTTCTCCTCTGGACTCTGCACCAGCATGATGAGATTCCAGGCATTTCGCATGATGGTGACCGCCTCTGCGTGCATGATCTCCTCAAACAGATGGCCGTTCACCTCCAGGATCCGATCACCCACCTTCAAGCCCTGTTGACCAATAAAACCAACCGGTCAGTGAAACATTTAAAAGTGATTTTCTCATCCGAGTTATATGTTGTGATCACTCAGTTGAACCGTCTCGGTGAGACGGTTCAACTGAGTGGTCACAACATACACATTGTACTTTCATTTAGAACTGAAGACGTAAAAGTGCAAGGGTTTAACGTCCCACCAACAGCTAAGGTCATATAGAGACGGGGCCACAGTTTAAAGTCTCATCCGACAGACCAGTGGGATGTAAATACTATGAAAGTAGTTTTTGAGGTTTCAACCCACAATCTCCGGATTGGAAGTCAGATGTTCTAACCCCTAGGCCACAACCCATTCCCAAGACAATAGAAAAGAAACCACCATACTTATTATATTATTTATTTATTTAATGGTGTCCACAGCTACGGTCATTTTAGGCTACTTTAGCAGGGTTGAATCCTGCAGTTCATCTGTATGGATGGGTGGAAATTCCCCAAAAAGAACTGAATATTTACATGAAAAATATGTATTCAGCACTGAAATTTGAATAAACTGATGTGAGGCCAGTAGCCCATTTCATCAACATTGCAAAGTATACTTTAGTAGCAAAGTATACTTTGAGGGAGAAATTTTCAATTTTTTGAAAAATTTATTAATTTTTATTATACTGAATTTATTACATTATCACAGCCATTTAATGGCTGTGATAATGTAATAAATTCAGTATAATAATTCTGCATACTTTTAATCATGAAATATATGCATTTGTTAGTTCTATGTGAAATAATGCATTTCTGGAAAAATAAATGATTACTCCCTCAAAGTATACTTTGCTAGTAAAGTATACTTTGCAATGTTGATGAAATAGGCTACAGGTCACCAGAGTCAGTGAGCCCCACTGCCAGAAAGCAATAGGATTAGTACTAATCTTAATACAATATAATGGGTATATCCGGATTCATTTATTTTTTATTTTAATTAAGGAATAAAATCATGGGCTGTTGCCTTTACTGTAGTATTAACAAAAAATTGTCTGTTTAAAGTGTGTGGAGTCCAATGGACTCCTTGCAAACTTTAAAGTGTGTGGAGTCCAATGGACTCCTTGCAAACTTTAAAATGTGTGGAGTCCAATGGACTCCTTGCAAACTTTAAAGTGTGTGGAGTCCAATGGACTCCTTGCAAACTTTAAAGAGACCAAATGTTTTTCATGTTACAGTAAACGCAACATACCATGGTTTTATTACATATATTTACATATGCATGTTCCAAATATAGTGTTACAATTAAGAATCATCCTGTATTACGCCATTTTGTCGCAATTCATGGAACAGCAATGTTGCCGGTCAATAGCATGACGTTAATAACAAAGATGATGAACGTCATGTATTTTAATCATGTCGAACAAGCTTTAATGAATCAACATCACGCGATGTCACATGGGGCTAATGTAATGTACTGGGAGATAAACGCAATACGTTGAATGGGCGTTTGCATTATGAATTCATGGACAATGTAAATATTGATGTTTAACAGCCTGTCAACATCTAGGCACGTTTTAGGCCTGGTTAATGGGGTATAAACAGACATAGTGTCTTGGTATCAAATTTACCAGGCTCGGCTCAGAACCGATAGGAATTCATCAGCGAGCCTCGGAATTCCTACGCGTTTCCTAGCCTCACCTGATACACACGATATCAAGACACTCGCTGGTATTCTCTGTTACGACATTTCAACATCATAGAACATGGTGTTTGTTCTTAAATAGAATACATTTACCTGACTAGTGTCTTTTGTATCAAGTTTATCAGCCTCAGCTCCAAAACGGTAGAAATTCCTTGGCTCGCCTTAGCAGCTAAGCGATTTTAGGCTGGGTTAATGGGGTCTAAACAGGCAGTAGTGTCTTTTGGCATCAAGTTTACCAGGCTTGGCTCGGAAATGATGGGAACTCGCCTTGGAATTCCTATGCGTTTCCTAGCCTCACCTGATAAACTTGATATCACATGTGACGGAGGAGACCCACCTGTGTGGCTGCTGGCCCGCCCTCCTCCACAACACTGATGACGATCTCGGTGCCGAACTCCTTGCCGCCAGTAATGCCCAGTCCCAGGCTGCCATCATTGTGGCGTCGCAGGAACACGCGGTGTACGTTCCGCTTACCCTTCAGGTGCACTGGCGTCACCCTGCCGTTGTTGACGGGTACGTCGGAAATGTCAACCTTATCATCGTCGTCATCGTCGTCAGTGTCGTCATCACCCATGTCACTGTACACACCACTCGTTACACTGGTCCCAGGTAACGAGTGCAGTTCATATGTGCGCTTCTGGTTGTTGTATCGCATCATCATTCGCTTATCGCTATTCTTAGGGAATATTTTAAATCTTGACAGAGAATCTTGAGCAATGAGTTTTGCATTTGTAGAATTGCCATTTGTTAGTAGTCGTAAATACGTTTCATAGCTGGCATACTGTAGCGCACAGAGCCTATGGAAGTCGTCCTGGAGAGACTTGGGCAGGCGGTGGCTCAGCTCGACCAGCAGTAGCAGCTTCACCTGGCTGTTGATCACCGGCTTCAGCTGCTGGCACAGGGACGTCACCGAGTGGGACACGCGGAAATGGTGTAGCGCCTGCTTGAACACGTAGCACTCCTGTTGTGTGAGCAGCTCCTGGGCAAGGATGCGGAGGATCGCCTCACTTTGCTTCAGCTCGGCCATCTCTGGCTGTTTGGCCCGTGGCGGAACCCTGCGTCGGTCAGCCGGGGGCTGCGGCTTCCACGTCCACGGCCGATTGTACGGGTAGTACACCACCTGGAAATATTTATTACGCATCTTTCCAGTTTCTCAAGTCAAGACAACAATGATGAAAATAATCCAGATGCAGTTAATGTAAAGTGTTGGAAAATGTCAGAGAACTGCAATATCACTATCCCTCCACTATGCTACACGCTTTATGTCCTTATTAATACACTTTTCAATATCTCTTTCGTTTCCAGGAAATTAATGATACAAGTGCATTTTCCATGATCAATAATCAAACACGGCACAAATGTTTAAATCCAACTCCTACTACACAAAGAGTCCAATATAAAATGAATTGACGCAGAGTTAATATATCTGACTGATAAAATCCAATTAAAGACAAAAAGCTTCAGGCACGATCCGCAAATGTTACCACGGGCACAGTTTGTCCATTCTACTATCACAAACGGCTTTCTACTTAATTGGTCTCATTAACTGGGCAACACCAGTTGTACCGGGTAGTCTCAGGTGCCGACAACGAAGGTAGCGAGTATTGATCACATTTCCCCAGCCACCGCAGTATGTTTTAAATACTTTATAGTGTTCCAATGTGTCACTAGGAAACATTTAGCTACAATAGCTTTAGAATGCTGGAATCGAATATTGTCGTATGCTGTTGTTTCATATTTTTTACCTTTCTCTCAATAAAAACATGGTTTGATAGCACTTTAGAATCATTTCCGATGGAAATGATTCCAAAGTGTTGTCAAACCATGTTTTGATAATAAGAATGGAAAATAAAAAATAAGCAGCAGACGACACACTTTACTTCAACAGAGTAAGGTGTAATCCAATATGTCACTGGAAAACATTTAGCTACAATAGATGTCTGATGACATAGTTGAGCTCGTTACATATCAGCGACTTGCACCATACCATAAATAATTAAAGAACAGAAGCCTGCTGTTATTTGTAAACTGTTTTCCCATGGCAACGAAAGAACTCTAAATTTAAATATATTTTGATGAGATGCTGAGAAGACTTGTGAAAATAGCAGACGACAATTCAGTGTATTTTCTTTTATTTCTCCCTATAAATATCATGAATATGTCTTGGAATTTCATTAGAATTGCGTCAATTCCAAGACATATTTACAGAGAGAAATAAGAAACATACTCATTTTTGTATGATAAATCGACCAGTAACTGGTATTAGTGTTAGTATTATTTTAAAAAATGTGTATTTTTCACAATAAAACAAAATTGTTGTATGGTATTATGCTTTTAACCCTTAGACTGCTACACACAACAATTTTCGTCTGCTGCTGCTTTTATATATTGCCTTATTTCTCAATAAAAACATGGTTTGACAGCACTTTCCAATGGAAATGATTCTAAAGTGCTGTCAAAGTATGTTGTAAATTATTCTAAAGTGCTGTTAAACCATGTTTTTGATAATAAAAATGGAAAATATAAAATGAACAGCAGACAAGAAAAAATAAAGATAGCGGTGTAAGGTTTAATATATGAATTGTAAATGCAACCAATCACTTTTTTGAAAACGCTTTCATATTGCGAGGTAATCCTTGTCACTAGAGTAACATTTATCCTTAATAGGTATGTTTAGTAAGGCTATAAGCAGTAAATGTAATGCTGAATGAACAAATCACTCTATTTGACTAAATTTTTACATTTCACGGCCGAGATAATCAGCTTTTCTCCATCTCTAAACAAATATACACCCTTTCAATAATTTACTAAAAATAAATGTATTGACGAATTTGCTACATGAAAACAATTGATCTGTGAAGAATTTGACATGGGACATGATACAACACACAGGAAGATGTGTGTGTCTGGACAGACCAGGATAAAACTTGCAAATCAGTTACTGTGTTGGTCAGGTCTATAGTGGTTGCTATGGCAATACAATTGTCAAATAAAATACACGTACATAGTACCATATACCGGTAGTACATGTCTACCAAACAATACAAGACGCCTATATGTTTATAAACTGGACAAAGATTTTTTCGATCCTATGAATATTTTCTCCATGAAAACAATTGATGTGTGAAACATTTATCATTTATTGACCCATTGAATCAGCCATGGAAAGATGGCTTTAATGTGGGTTGTGTTTTATACTGCTGAATTCAGAAGGAGATTGGCTTTATAAAACAGTTGGCTTATTCTGCTGCAATAATAATACATCATTAGAAAATGGCTTATGAGGCATCAGAGCTGGTTTATATATGGATAAATCAACCATCTCACCCTGAAAACTGGAATGGAATATTTCATTTTATTTTTTTGGTCTATTTCATTTCTCAGAAAAGGAGGATTGGTATAAAAAAATTAATATACATATCCATAAATAGTGCAGGTCCTGATGAGATGTTATGAGCTGTTTGGCAAAGATTGCGATCGAGGCCTGTGGTGTTGAAAGGGTTGGGCCATAATACAAGAATTCCGCCACAGAAGCGGTGTCACGCCTGCCGAGGCATTTGACCGTAACATGAGCATGTAATAAAGTAAGCATCACAAAAACCGTCAGAGAAGTGCATGCTTAAAAGACGAAAAAGGTCAAGGTTGAAGAAACTTTTGGACATAAAAAAATGGCAAAGTGTTTCCACAACCATATGAAGGTCAAAAAGGTCATGGTCATGTTAATGGTGGCATGGGTGTGTTCCAAATGCTTACATGTATCAAGTGTCCAAACATTTAAGCAATCCATCAAGTAATATTAATGATATACGATGATGAAGAAACTTGTAAAAACCTTTTGATGCAAAAAAATGGCTACACGTTTCCACAACAAGGTCATGTTAATGGCGGCATGAATGTGTTCCAAATGCTTACATGTGTTAAGTGTCCAAATATTGAAGCACACAGCAAGTAATATTATTAAAGTTATACCATGCTGACGAAGCCTGTACAAACTTTTTGAATTAAAGAAAATGGCTAAGTGTTTCCGAAAAAATGTGAAAGTAAAAAAGGTCAAGGTCATGTTAATGGCGGCATGAGTGTGTTTGAAATGCTCACATGTATCAAGTGTCCAAATATTGAAGTAATCAGTCAAGTAATATTAAAGTTATATAGTTATACCATGATGACGAAGCTTGTTCAAATTTTTGAACATTTCGGACGATGACGATGGAAAAAGCGGCGACTACTATATATACAAAAACATATGCGGACCCAAAAAATATGGACCTACAAAAAATTCAGTGTAAAAGTAAAAACTTTTTTATTTGTTTTTACTACAGATGAATATACACAGAAAATGCCTACTCATCTACCCATGTTTGTCAAGTAGGGTCAGGTTTGGCACACTGAAACTCATTTAATCCTTAGAATGTGGGAACCGAAAATAGTCGTCTGCTGTTAGTTAATATTTTGTCTTTTCTCTCAGTAAAAACATGGTTTGGCAGCATTTTAGAATCATTTCCATAGGAAATGATTCTAAAGTGCTGCCAAACCAAGTTTTTACTGAGAGAAACGGAAAATAAAAAATATTCAGCAGACGACACAAATTAATTCAGCATTGTAAGGGTTAATTGTGGCCTTAACCCTTTCAACCCTATATAAGTAACTGGAAAGGACTGTGATATGCTAATTTTCCGACCAACCCAATCGTCACAAAATGATTTTCAGAGTAGTGCATTTATGAAAAGGGGGTGTTTTTGTACTAAAAAATATGAAAATTACTTGCAAAAAGTGTATATCCTGATAAGATGGACCATTACGAGTATGGTCATCTGGATCTGCACTGTTTGTAAACCCAACTATAGCAGGCTTTCGGGTTCAAAGGGTTAAGGACAAATGAATAGTAGTGTTACAAGGAATAACATATTTGTCTTCAAAAGAGAAATGAATCTTGCAATATGACAGCAACACAGGTGCTAGGACATGCATAAGCACATATCATGATTTGAAGCTGCACTGATTACAAATAACATGCTTTCTGCATCCTCAATATGACAGTGTATTATGATTTTAATACACTGTGTTATTACACTGTGAAATCCCATTTTATGTAATAATATTGAAAATACATCATTCCATCAATGAAACACCCGTATTGCTTCTAAGATGCAGTATGCATCGCCATCAAGCGAGAGGAGTGTGCTATATTTGATCAGGAGCTACACTGGTCACAAATCCCATAAACCCCATTTCTTCAGTTACAGCCATATTTAACCATTTCAACACTACAGACCTCTATATCATTTTGTGACAACTGGATTGGTGAAAACTTGACATATCAAAATCCATTGCATTTATTTATGGGTGACAGGGTTAAGTCTGATCTGGCTTCTCATATGGTAGAAACAAAATTGCTACCTCGCTACGATACCCTCCTCTCGTATATACACATATTGGAGGCAAATAATTGAAGCTCATATGGTGGTAATGTCATGTCGTTGATGTTTCTGTGAGTACAATATCAACTAGCCATTTACCCATCTCGCAATGTATGCCCACGCCGACATACAAAACTGGTCATTGTGTAAAACTGATCATTCAGAAAAATTCTTTATCAGTTCAAGTTGATATCAGGACATCCGAATAGTTCTTATCGTGAAGCATTGTAACTCGATGCATTCCACAGCGCTTGGTGAATCAAACTTAGCAACATTGTGACCTCCGACTTGTATAACAGTTATCTCTAGCACCCCTAAGTAACTGGAATGGATTTTGATACGACCGACCAATTTTCCGACCAATCCAATCATTATAAAATAATTTTCAGACTAGTCCATTTATGATAAGGGGTGTTTTTGTTATCAAAAATATGAAAATTACTTGCAAAAAGTGTAGATCCTGATGAGACGGCTCGTCACGAGCCGGCTCATCTGGATCTACACTTTTTGCCAAACAGGCCTGTGGTGTTCAAAGGGTTAAATAGTGGGAAACAAAATTTAATATTGTCCTCTGCTAGTGTTTATTTTTGTCTCATTGCCTAACTAAAGTTATTGTGATGTCCAAAAATATTGAATTATTGACTAGTGAAATATTGATAATATTGAAAAATATTCAATACATCAGAAGACAAATCTAATTTAGCATTGTACGGGCTACCAGTTTTTTTGCAGATACAAGCACTTCATACCCCCATTTATCCACAAAAAGTTTGGGTTGTGACCACCGATTTGAATCAGTGGTCACTATATAAACAAAGAAAATGCTGAATTAACCCTTACACCGCTATCTTAATTTTTTGTCGTCTGCTGTTTATTTTCCATTTTTATCATCAAAAACATGCTTTGACGATAAAAATGGAAAATAGAAAATAAACAGCAAAGACAAAACATTAAGATAGCGGTGTAAGGGCTAAGGTGAATTATAAATATGGATATACATGTACATATATATTTGTATGTGTTCAAGAATTCTGCGAATTAGGTGTAGGCGTCTACCCTAAGTTGTGGAGACAAAAGCAAGTATGTAGGTGAAAGTATATAACATTGAAAGTGTGTAGAAATTTTAATATTTTAACACACACGATTTACTGAAATATTCTGAAATGTATATTAATTCAACTAACTTTTGGCACTATTATATCTCGCATAGGATAGGAGATATAGGAAATGTAATGTACTACAATATAAAGCAAGGGGGGTGAGAAAAGAAGAGGGAGATGGAGAGACAGAGAGGAAATAGAGAGAGATAGAGAGAGACAGAGAGAGAGAGAGAGAGATAATACACAATACATACAGGCATTTCTCGTCTCGGCTCCTCCTCCATACACAACTGGTGACAAGTGAAGAATTTTGAAAAACTTTTCAACATTGTCAGTTTACTAGTCCTCCCATTCTACGTGAATATAATGGCAACAACACACACACACCTGACAAATATCTGGACCGTTGCCATGCTGAATTAAATTTTGTCGTCTGTAGCTTATTTTTTATTTTCCATTTTTCTCACTAAAAACATGTTTTGACAGCACTTTAGAATCATTTCCAACAGAAATGATTCTAAAGTGTTGTCAAACCATGTTTTTATTGAGAAAGAAGACAAAATATAAAACAACAGCAGACGGCAATTTTCGTTTTCAGCATTCTAAGTGTTAATAATTATAACCATATCTACCCAAAGTCAGGTAGAAAGGCTAGTTCATGAATGGATAATTGCATGTGTCTCATCAATACACTGCTACCTTATTATATTAATAACTACAATACAAGAAAAGAGAAATTTTAATGACCCTCCAACAGCTATATATATGTCATATAAAGATATATTAAGGCCATGATTCTTACCACTGATCTCCTATTTCTCAGACACCCTGAGGGTGCACAACAATGTAATTAAGAAAGTGACCACACTGTTGCCACATTTGGACTTGATACCAAATGGTCAGAATGGACTGACAACATTGAATGAAAACAACACCAGCCTTTGTACCATTTTGTTTGTCATAGCGACTAGGTATAATTTGTTTCAAAATATTTGATGCATACAATCAAAATATGACAGATAATACACCAGCCAATTGTGATCCAAGAGTCCTTCTTGGTGGGGGAAATAATGGCGGGGAATAGTGGGGCTAAAGGGAAATAATGGTGGGAACTAGTGGGGCTAAAGGTGAAATAATGGCGGGGAAATTAGTGGGGCTTGAAAGGGAAATAATGGGGGGGAATAGTGGGGCTAAAGGGAATTATAATGGTGGGGAAATTAGTGGGGCTAAAAGGGAAATTAATGGTGGGGAATAGGGGGGTGGGCTAATAAGGGAAATTAATGGCGGGGGGACAGGGAGTTGGGAAATAGTGGGGCTAAAAGGAAAATGAATGGCGGGGAATAGTGGGAGGGCTAAAGGGAAAATAATTGGCAGGGGAATAGTGGGGTCTAAAGGGAAATAATGGCGGAATTTAGGGGTGGGGGCTAAAGGGAAATAATGGTGGGGAAAGTAGTGGGGGATAAAGGGAAATAATTGGCGGGGAAGGAATAGTGGGGATACAGGGGAAATAATAATGGCTGGGGAATAGTGGGGCCTAAAGGGGCAATAAGTGGCGGGGGAATTAGTGGGGCTAAAAGGGAAATAATGGCGGGGAATTAAAAAAAGTTGGGGCTGGGCTAAAGGGAAATAATGGTGGGAATAGTTGGGGCTAAAAGGAAAATAATGGTGGGGAAATAGTTGGGGGTAGGGAAATAAATGGGGGGAAATTAAGTTGGGCTAATGGGAAATAATGGTGGGGAATAGTGGGCTAAATGGGAAACATAATGGGGGGCGGGGTAATAGTGGGGTCTAAAGGGAAAATAATGGCGGGGGAATAGTGGGCTAAAGGGAACTAAATGGGGGGAAATAAGTTGGTGCTAAACGGGGAATTAATGGTGGGGAATTAGGGCTGGGGCTAAAGGGAAAATAATGGTAGGGGGAATTAGTGTGGGGCATAAACGGGAAAATGTAGGGGAGTAATAGTGGGGCTAAAGGGAAATAATGGTGGGGAATATTGGGGCTAAAGGGAAATAATGGCGGGGAAATAGTGGGGCTAAAGGGAAATAATGGGCGGGGGGGAATAGTGTGGCTAAACGGGAAATAATGGCGGGAATCTGGGGCTAAAGGGAAATAATGGTGGGCAATAGTGGGGCTAAAGGGAAATAATGGTGGGGAATAGTGGGGCTAAAGGGAAATAATGGTAGGGAATAGTGGGGCTAAAGGGAAATAATAGCGGAAAATAGTGGGGCTAAAGGGAAATAATGGTGGGGAATATTGGGGCTAAAGGGAAATAATGGCGGGGAATAGTGGGGCTAAACTACACGAGTATCACGGAAAACGTAACCAACAGTGACTGGACTATACCCACTGGTACTGCACCGATTTCCGGGCGAGATGCCATTCAGCTCTACTTAGAGCTATCGCATGAACATAATTTCTTGCGCTGGTTAGTAGACAAAAATATGTTTATGGAGTATGTATTATGTAGCTAAATTTGTTAGGTCTCCGGTGCGTATTTTGATGTGAAACATATTGCATATGGTGCAAAGTGCAGCACAAGTGATATGGGGATTCTACAGTGATTTCAGTTTGGCAATTCTGCTATATTATGAGCGAGGCCATTTAGCGGGACAGTAGCATAATGAACATATGCTTGCTTACATGCAGTGTGGCACAAATGACTCCATATGAATGTGATTTTGTACTGAAGAAGATGTGCAATTTTTCATGAAACATATTTACATAATTTACAAGATTTACAATATTTACAAGATTTTGTCAGCTTTCGACATCATTTACAAACTTTTCGTCAACTTTCTACGCCATTTACGGAAAGTATCGTTAATTTTGTAAATATTTTCCATCATAAGATAACGTACATATTTTTAGGTAGAAAATGGCATGTCTCAAATGAAGATCCCCGCAATTGTCCCCACCTGGGCTTGTCAGGAATTACTACTGACTGGTGTATAGATTATTAAAAATTGTAGCAATTAGATCACATCTCACCCCATTCCATTGTGGAGCACACAACAAACAGATAACCACGAGTCTGCAATTATACCATTCACCAAACACAACACTCAGGCTTGCTTCATTGTACTAGCATGAGTCAAAATGTGATAACAACCTGGATCATCACGCTTGTCATCAGTGTAGACTCGCAAGTCTGTGACTATGTGATTAGATCTACATTGTTTTCCACGACGTAAATTTGAGTCATCAATTAAACCTATTCTCTGTGGCTGTCTCTGGAGAAATGGGTCTTATGGGTTTTGCGGCCAGTGTAGATCCAGATCAGCCTGTGCATCCGCACAGTCTGATCAGGATCTGCACTGTTCGCCATGCCATCAATGAAACACCTGTCAGGCTTCTAGCAAGGAATATAGATTGTTATCAGGTAACATGAGTGTGCTATTTGATCAGGATCTATACTGGTCAAACATCCAATAAGCCCCATTTCTTCAGACACAGCCACAAATTGTGTAAACTGACACAGTTATTTTTGAAATCAAGTAACCATCTCCCCTGTTTATCAAATTTCAATAGAATAATCGAAAATCGTGCAAAATTGGCTAAGAATTTGACCAAATAAATGGTGCATTCATTTGATATACCGATAGATCATACGAGGTCCATAAAGTATGAAACCACATGTTGAATATCTAAGAAATCATTGAGACAATGCGTGACAGCTGATTGGTCAGAAATGAAATAAACCCAGTTTCGTTAGATTATGGCAATACTATAGTTCATAAAATATTTTACTATTATTACACAGTATAACCTGACAATATGATCACCATTTAACCCAACAATTAGACAAGAAAACAAGAAATATGTCACAAACGTGCCCCGATAGACTAACAATGTGAATAACTCAATACAATGAAAACTTTAAAATCCAGTACAAGATCATAGAAAATCCATGATCCAGGGGTCGAATCAAAAATCGAAATTCACTTTGTGCATCTATGCACAATGAGGAATCTAGTAGTAAGTACATGTATGAACCCTCCAGCTATTACAGTTTAAATGTTTTATGAATCGTAAGACAAAATTTTGAAATTCTTACTCCAAATCGGGGAGATAATCCACGACCCGGGGACGATTGATTGATTATTGGTGTTTAACGGCCTAACAACAGCTAAGGTGAATTAAAGGCCAAGCCAACGGGTTGGAATATCCCGTATTCAACCAAAATCAGAACTGAATATTTACAGAAAAATATATATTCAGCCCTGATATTAGAATACCATGACCTGGTGCCAGGTCCATTCCACACCAGTCACTTAGCTCCACATCCAAAAGTAATATGATCAGCACTAATCGTATTACTCTTTATGGGACATAACAGGATTTAGCTCTCAAGTAGCAGGCCGAAAATGTACATAAGGGTCAAACCATGTATGTCGGCATTCCGGTAAGCATGAACCCCCAGAGCTCCAGTTAAGGTGCGTAATTTGACCAACTTGGGGTGAAATTTTATTCTTTCTTCATCAAAAATGGCAAGTTGGGAGTCCTTTAGAATCGTCTCATTGAGACAATTCTAAAGCACTCCCAACGTGTCATTTTTGATGAGAAATAAGAAATTTACCTCCAAATTACACACCCTAACTGGAGCTCTGGGTAATCCGATTTTTTTTAAAATCCCATTACCCGACCCACTTGGTACTACATGTAGTACCAAGTGGGTGGGGTAATAGGGTTTTGTAGTACCAAGTGGGTGGGGTAATCAGATTTTTTTTAAATCCCATTACCCGACCCAATTGGTACTACATTTAGTACCAAGTGGGTGGGGTAATGGGGATTTTGTAGTACCAAGTGGGTGGGGTAATGGGATTTTTTATTGGGCATGCTTTTTCACAGGTCTGAGTCTTCCACCTGTGGTTTTATAATATAAACCACCCCAATGCATCTATCTATAAATAGTTTGTTTGTTTGTTTGTTGGGGATAAATAGATGAAACATTTTGGAATGCATATAAACATGTACACATAACACAATATCCCGGGGTGGACTTATCTCCCTACACATCTGATAACTACAAAACATGCGACACCCACAGCTAGATCATCTTAGATGATAATATAGATATTGTAATGGTCTGGAACGTACCACAAATGGGCCGCCGGCTGAGAAAAGGGACCCTAGGGCGTTTGTAGAAATTTATACCGTGACCATCCTGCTCAATATCCGCAATCGCATCATGAGCAAAGTATTTGCTGATGGCACTATGCATACATGTAACTTGGTGACTGAATGGTGAAAGGCTACGCAGATGCACAGGCAGATATGTAGATATAGCACAATGGCTTTACTACCGATATCTATATCAAAGTAAAAGATAAATGATAAAAGTCAGATAATGAAAAATAGAAGTTAAACATGATATAGAGACATGGCATGTTAGTCTAGCTGATGTAGGGTTACACTGGTCGCAAACATCCTGAAGTCACCAACAGCCCAAATATTGACAAAAGTCACACATGACCATAAATTGTATGTGGCTGTGACTGGAGAAATTGGCTAATGGATTTTGAGACTAGTGTAAATCCAGATCAGCCTGTGCATCCGCACAATCTGATCAGGATCTGCACTATTGGTCATTCTATCAATGAAACACCTGTCATGCTTCTAACAAGCAATATAGATCAGTATCAGGCTACATTAGTGTGCTATTTGATCAGGAGCTACACTGGTCACAAATGCCATAAACCCATTTCTCCAGTCATAGCCACATATAGTAGATATTTATTTTAATAGTAGCCCCCTCCCATATTTTCATTCTAAATATCTTATTTTCACATAGAAAAGCCATTTAAAACATTGTTTTAAATGGCTTTTGTATGTGAAAATAACATATTTTGATCCTATTTTCCACGTTTTCATCCCCACAAATTGCATAGCCTCGGGAGCGTTTATTAGAATAAATTAGAACGGTATGTTACAATTGATCTGTTACATCAGATCTGGGGGAGTGATTATAAACAGTTCTGATCATGTTATCAAAATGTGCATTCAAAATCAGCCTCGACCAATCAAACACCCTAATTTCGAGCATGAGAATGGAGTACCTGCTCAGAATGTTTTAGAACTGTTTATTATCATGATTATAGTGTCACACCTATTAACCCGTTCAACACCACAGGCCTGTATAGTGGTATTGGCAAAAAGTGTAGATCCAGATGAGACGGCTCGTGACGAGCCGTCTCATCATGATCTGCACTTTTCGCAAGCAATTTTCGTATTTTTGAGAGCAAAAATACCCCTTTTTCATAAATGGACTAGTCTGAAAATAATTTTGTGATGATTGGATTGGTTGCAAAATTAACATATTAAAATCCATTCCAGTTACTTAGGGGTGAAAGGGTTAAAAGGGCCAGTCATAATTGAAACTATGAGATACTCTATTGAGCAAGCAAGCAGTTTATACTTCCCAATTCCAATATCATATGCCAGGCACCAGGGGGCCGGTTTCACTAAACTTTGTACGACTAAAATGTTCGTAAGTGCAAAATTATGATAGTCTGTAAATTTCACATTAACAATATTTTCTTGTGAACAATTATTGGATTTACATTTATTGAGCATAGGCTGCATATGCAGCCTATGCTCAATAAATGTAAATTCACCAATTGAAATTTCCAGACGATCATAAATTTGCACTTACGAACATCTTAGTGGTACAAAGTTTAGTGAAACGGGCCCCAGGCAGGCAGGTAATTGGTACCATAATGTCTCCATAGGGCCATATCTGTCCGAGTGGAACCTCGAACTTTCAACCTCCTAGTTGCGAGGGGGATGCCTTATCCACGAGACGACAGCGACTGGTTTAACAATGGGGCCAAGTCTCTGACGGAGCTTTGATCTTTGATAATGTCCACGCCTCATTGAACAGTGAATATAGGACCATGAAAACCCTGGGGCAGTTAAGGTATACATGTGCCAGTATAATTATGTTTATCAATCAGATAGCAGTCAGATGTCATTCGTGGTCAATAGGCCATGTCCTGTTGATAAATGAACTAATAGATGAGAACAGAGAGTGGAATTTGTACTGATATCAGAACCGTACAGCATATGGGTGCATAATACAGTGCAACCTCTCTACAACAGCCACCCATTGGAAGACGCAAAACTGGCTATTGCAGAGTGGTGGCTGTTGTAGGGAGGTTAATGCTGAATTAAATTTTGTCGTCCGCTGTTTATTTATTTTCTTTAATAATTTTCATCCAAAACATGCTTTTGCAACATTTTAGAATCATTTCCAATGATGGAAATGGTTCTAAAATGCTGTCAAAACATGTTTTTATTGAGAAAGTAGGCAAGGCAACAGCAGACGACACTTTTCGTGCTCAGCAGTCTAAGGGTTAGATACAGAGGAAATCATCCATTTGGGATATAAAATAGCATCTGTTATAGAGAGGGTGTTGTTGTAGTAGTATAGAGGGAGTCAAAATGATACCACCTAACGGTGGTATCATTTCTCCACCCTCTATACTACTCCACCGACCCCCGAAAAATCAAAAATTGGTTAACGAGGAAATTGTCTCCCACCAACCACAAACATCCAAAATGTGTGTCATAAATACATCATGTTGTTTTCACGTCCAATTGAACATATAAAACTATAGTCTTAAAAAGGATTTATTTTTGTCTCGTTGTCATAAATACATCATGTTGTTTTCACGTCCAATTGAACATATAAATTTAATAGGTTATAATAAAATATTATAACAAAATGGATAATAAAATACACAACGAATTGGACGTTTATAATGATTTGGATGAAGGATTTTACGCTGTTGTTTCTACAGTATTAAAACACGGTAAAATGACAATACTATGTGATATCGAATACATGAAATATCAGCGTAATTTATTACGCTGCGATAAAAACGTTGCATTTACAATATTAAACCGGCAATTATGTCGCCGGTATAAGTATCAAATTTATATAATG
Source organism: Conchocele bisecta (assembly GCA_029237695.1). Taxonomy (NCBI): domain Eukaryota; kingdom Metazoa; phylum Mollusca; class Bivalvia; order Lucinida; family Thyasiridae; genus Conchocele; species Conchocele bisecta. The sequence goes on along the minus strand of CM055266.1, from coordinate 98,630,236 downwards.
AAGCGACTAAATAGGATCGGAGAAACACTACCGAAACATTATCAAACTAATTTTATAAAACAGTTTAAAATCAAAGATTCGTTTACGGATATGCGTTTCTACAATATCGCTTTTAACGAAGAAATTGGAAAATTATTAGAAGAAATTGAAAATTATTGAACAGAACTAATTTATGTTATAAGCAGACGACAATGTTCCAATTACACGTGTTATGAACATGTAAATTAGGTGTCCATTTTATAGAGAGATTACACGATTACGTCTTCCAGGATGAAACATAATAAGGGTGGCAAAATGGAGGATGTTTTCGGCTACCTTTTTCAGCTACTTTTGGCTACCACACAGAATAGGTACTCGATGAACGCTGTGGAACCCCCACACAGAACATACAAGATACAAGGAGACCCCAACAAGAAACCTAAAATAGATCCCCACAATGGAAAGACAACTCGGAAAGACAATTCGAAAAAGACGAAGAACTTTTGTCCAAAACGAGCAGCAACAAAAAATCGACAAAGAACTTTTTTTCCAAAATAGCTACTCCATGTAGAAAGGGTCGCGCCTACCAGAGGGAAGGTGTGTGGGGACGCTACGACCAGATGGGGGATCGCTGGGGATGTTTTTTTTTTCCTTCGGTGTGCCGGGCTGTTTGCCGGGGTCGGGGTCTGTTTTCTTCTTCCAGAGGCTATGGGCCTCTAGAGACACGACTGGAAACAGTATTTTGCAGGCCGTGTATGCCGCCACCGCCGCACACAGCCACCACTTCGTATTCTCTACGGTTCTCCAGATGTCGTGTACCTCCAGCTCGTCTTTGTTCGGACACTCGGAATCGACATCGTCCAACAGTCTACGTTCCAGTGCGTCCAACAGCCTGCGTTCCAGAGCACCCAATCGGCTCTCCAATCGGCTCTCCAACCGGTTCTCCAGACGTCTCTCCATGTCGAACAGGCGCGTCGATTCTTCGAACAAGCTGGTGTTTCGCGCATCTTTTAGTAGAGCCGTGGGGAACTCGGTAGGGCCCGCAAAACCAGGTGTGGTCACCCTGTGTACTACGGGGGTAGGAGTTTCTTGTTCTTCTAGGGGTTCTTCGGGCTTTGTACTACGTTCCGCATCGACGGCGTCCCATATTCTTCGAAGACGAGTGGTACCGATCCCATATTTTTTTCTTCGTGTCGTCCGCAGACTCGACACCTCGAAGATTGCGAATATCTTCTATATCCTGCTCGGACAAATTTCGTTTTTGTGGCATCTAGGCACAAAATATGCAAGCACATGCAAAATATATTTTGCCCAATGTTCAACACGGAAATATTGGGCACACCTAGACAGACTAGGCATACCAGCACCACGACTAGGCAAACCAGCACCACGACTAGGCATACCAGCACCACGCCCAGACTTTTGGACCACTCTCTTTCCAAGGGATTGTAGTCTGGAAATATACAGCAGGCTCTTCGCTGCCTCCTTGTTTCCCTCTGGTCCAAAAGTCTGGGCGTGGTGCTGGTATGCCTAGTCGTGGTGCTGGTTTGCCTAGTCGTGGTGCTGGTATGCCTAGTCTGTCTAGGTGTGCCCAATATTTCCGTGTTGAACATTGGGCAAAATATATTTGCATGTGCTTGCATATTTTGTGCCTAGATGCCACAAAAACGAAATTTGTCCGAGCAGGATATAGAAGATATTCGCAATCTTCGAGGTGTCGAGTCTGCGGACGACACGAAGAAAAAATATGGGATCGGTACCACTCGTCTTCGAAGAATATGGGACGCCGTCGATGCGGAACGTAGTACAAAGCCCGAAGAACCCCTAGAAGAACAAGAAACTCCTACCCCCGTAGTACACAGGGTGACCACACCTGGTTTTGCGGGCCCTACCGAGTTCCCCACGGCTCTACTAAAAGATGCGCGAAACACCAGCTTGTTCGAAGAATCGACGCGCCTGTTCGACATGGAGAGACGTCTGGAGAACCGGTTGGAGAGCCGATTGGAGAGCCGATTGGGTGCTCTGGAACGCAGGCTGTTGGACGCACTGGAACGTAGACTGTTGGACGATGTCGATTCCGAGTGTCCGAACAAAGACGAGCTGGAGGTACACGACATCTGGAGAACCGTAGAGAATACGAAGTGGTGGCTGTGTGCGGCGGTGGCGGCATACACGGCCTGCAAAATACTGTTTCCAGTCGTGTCTCTAGAGGCCCATAGCCTCTGGAAGAAGAAAACAGACCCCGACCCCGGCAAACAGCCCGGCACACCGAAGGAAAAAAAAAACATCCCCAGCGATCCCCCATCTGGTCGTAGCGTCCCCACACACCTTCCCTCTGGTAGGCGCGACCCTTTCTACATGGAGTAGCTATTTTGGAAAAAAAGTTCTTTGTCGATTTTTTGTTGCTGCTCGTTTTGGACAAAAGTTCTTCGTCTTTTTCGAATTGTCTTTCCGAGTTGTCTTTCCATTGTGGGGATCTATTTTAGGTTTCTTGTTGGGGTCTCCTTGTATCTTGTATGTTCTGTGTGGGGGTTCCACAGCGTTCATCGAGTACCTATTCTGTGTGGTAGCCAAAAGTAGCTGAAAAAGGTAGCCGAAAACATCCTCCATTTTGCCACCCTTATTATATTTTTATCTTTAATAGAAAATTTTAATAATTATTGGTTTTTTCGCACAACCCGTTGGGATCTATTTTATTATATTCATATATTTTCAAATATTTTTATACCGTTGGTCTTATCCTTTCTGCTTATAATGTCCAGGATGCAAAACGGTAACGAAGTGACTCTCTCTATACTACTGTTGTAGAGAGGTGGCCGTTGGGGAGGTTCGACTGTAATAAGTAAAATTGACATACTGAATAAATTCACTTTGCACAATGTCAATAATTTCATATTTTATATTAACACTTTCACACCTATTAGTAACTGGAATGGAATTTGATATGTTAATTTTGCAACCAATCAAATTGTCACAAAACAATTTTCAGACTAGTCCATTTATTTAAAGGGGGTGTTTAAGTTCTCAAAAATATGAAAATTACTTGCAAAAAGTGCAGATCCTGATGATACCAATACCACTATACAGGCCCGTGGTGTTGAAAGTGTTAAACATTTATGTAAATTTTTGTGAAAAGCCAGAAAGGCTTACATCAATGGGACAGCATCTTCATCAGAAGATACATGTTTGTTTGTTGGCGTTTAACAGCCTATCAACAGCTAAGGTCATTTAAGGCCGGGTCAAGGTTTAGTACTAAATCTCAAAATATTCAAGTACATGTACAAATGGGGGGGGGGGGGGAAATAAAATCCCAAAATCAGAACTGAATATTTACAATAACAAACTATATATTCAGCCCTGAAATCAGAATAATCCTGATCTGATGCCAGGTCCTCGCCACACGAGAATCACTTGCCACCCCTCCCCTCCCAAAAGCAGTAGGATCAATAACAATCTTACTACTTTTATAATGGGCAATAACCCAATTCAACTCCCAGGTAACTAAAGAGCCAAAGATAAAAACGTACCTGAAGGCCAAACCAGGCAAATTGTGATTCCTATAAGGAGGAACCCATACCGTTAATTTACGCCATTTCATTCGCCCGACCACCACCCACCAGAAGATACATGTACATGTGTTATGCAATTTCCCAGTATATCTCTGCTTTATCGCTTCACAACTGTTACCAGCAGTTTCTGAGATATTTAGAAAAGTGTACGAGCAAGTGGTCTGAATAGCAGTTGCACGTGACATTCATTGATGACCATGTAGCATGGGTGTGGAGTACAATGGATAGATGTGGCAGTGACTGGAGACATGGGGCTTATGGGATTTGTGACCAGTGTAGCTCCTGATCAAATAGCACACTCCTGTATCCTGATAATGGTCTGTATTGCTTGTTAGCAGCATGATGGGTGTTTCATAGATGGAATGGCGAACAGTGCAGATCCTGATCAGACTGTGCGGATGCACAGGCTGATCTGGATCTACACTGGTCGCAAAACCCATATGCCCCATTTCTCCAGTCACAGTCACATATAGGCTCACCTGCGACTACATTGGGCGTGACAACGGTAAATAAGTTTTGCACATGGCCAGTAACATTAAACACACATCTATTAAAGATCCTGGTTATTGCAAATAAAACTCTAAACAGTTTTGTGTCTTTTCTACTCAATCAACAATGCAGAACATTTAAAGTAAATATTTTCAGTCGAGAATGATATATATATAAACATATGCAGAACAAGCGAAGGGGTCAGTGGAAGAAGGGGGCTAAGTCAATAAGGGACTTAGCCCCCTTCTTCCACTGGCCACTTCAATTGAATAGAACAGAAAGACTTACCAACTAGAATTTAGATACAGAAAGTGAGACATCCAGAGGAAAAACAGATCTTTACATGGTGACGAAACGAAATATAATTATTAATTCTCCAACATTCCCCAATAAGCAGCCACCTACACAGTGACATTTAGAAATGGCTTATTGAAATTCTGACCAGTGTAGTTCCTGATCATCTAGCAGATTGAAGCCACGAAATCAGAAACAAAATCACGTACAACAACCATGAACTAGTTTACAGACAATACTACAAAAAGTAGATGAACAAACTGATCTGGGTCTACATTATTCAGAAAGCAATAAGCCCCATTTATTCATGGTGTATCACACATGAATGAACAGGATAATTTTCTGATCACTTGTTTCCATGAATGCAACGTACCAATAATGAGTTGTAATGGTTGACGGCTAACGTTAACAAGTCTTAGTATACTATAACTTGTATTGAATTGCTAGTAATTAGATGAATAATATAAAACCAGCTGTTAATAAACTTGGTCATGAATTGGATCTGGAGATGCTTTTCAAGTTTTGCTAAGAAACATCATCAGAACATCCCACAGAATGCAAACAGATTTTGGCAGAATCCTACTTTACAAGCAAGTGTCCCCATCTAGTAGAAATAGATAAAAATGTCCATGTGTGTGTGTGTGGGTGGGGGGGGGGTTGCTCATATTTTGTTCTCTTGTACTAAACTAGTCATTTGGCCTTGACCATGGGCATGAAAGTAGCATGTGTGGGCTATGGAATGAAAATATGGATGATGATAAAAAAATACTGTCATTTCGGCTAATTCTGCGCATCGGCTAATGCACAATTCACGTCAAATTTAGCCTTGGGTACATTATAATAAAATATGTGGATTTCGGAATAAACAAGCTGATTAATTGCTACACAGCGGCACAATTTTATCACATTCCGATAGTTTGGTAAAAAGTTATTCCGAATATAGTCAAAATGTGTAAAATCTTCCGACCCTGCTGATGTAATAACTGTCTTATTTACTAAATTAACTGTTCAACAAAGTAACTAACCTGTCATGATGTCACTGGATAGTTCTGCTTCAAGTTTAATACCAATTTTGCTATGCTGATCCAGTATGCTGTTCGCCATTTTTGTTTACACTACCAGATGCGCAGCAGGAGCAGAAACAAAAGTGACGTTGCAAACACGCATGTGATGTCATACATCACACAATTTACGTCACTTACTGACTTCAGAACGTTATGACATTTTACCTGCACATACGTCTTTGAACTACGTTGAATATTCAGGAAATTTGGACTGAATGTGAGGATGTTAATGACATATAGATTTGTTTGGAAAGGTGCTCAGAACTAGCTGACACCATTGTATATGAAGTCAATCCGACTTACAGTTGCAGAGACAATGGGCACCAGAAACTTTAGTGGACAGATGGACATCGTATTATGTGGGGGTATAATAAAAACAAAGTTTGACAGCAGTTTAGAATCATTTCCATTGAATATGATACTAAAGTGCTGCCAAACCATGTTTAGTTCAGAAAACAAGAAAAATATAGAAATAAACAGCCGACAACAAAAGTGTATTCAGCATTGTAAGGGTTAAAGATCTTTTCAATGTTACACGTAATACTGAGTTACTGTCAGTATATTCTAAACCCTTTCAACACTACAGACCTCTATAGCAGTGTGTGCAAACAGTGTAGATCCAGATGAGCCGGCTCATGACGAGCCATCTCATCAAGATCTGCTCTTTTTGCAAGTAATTTTCATATTTTTTAGAAAATAAACACCCCCTTCTTATAAATGGACTAATCTGAAAATCATTTTGTGACGATTGGATTGGTCCTTAAATTAACATGTCAGAGCCCACAGCAGTTATTTAGAGTTGAAAGGGTTAACCCTTAGACCGCTATCTTAATTTTTGTTGTTGTATGCTGTTTATTTTCTATTTTCCATTTTTATCATCAAAAACATGCTTTGACAGCACTTTAGAATAATTTACAACATGCTTTGAGAGCACTTCAGAATCATTTGCATTGGAAATGATTCTGAAGTGCTGTCAAACCATGTTTTTATTGAGAAATAAGGCAAAATATAAAAAAGCAACAGCAGATGACAATTGTTGTGAGTAGCAGTCTAAGGGTTAAGCAACAGATTACTACATGACACACCCACCAAAATACTACTTCTGCTCTGGACAACCATTGATCATGGGAGATAACTCCAAAACTGCATAATGCACAGTCGTCTTTCTTGCATGCGACAATTTTAGGTCATGGTGTAATATCATGAAAAGATTCCAAGTGGGGTACAATGTATCCTTACTAGGATTATGTGGGCTTGAAAAGCAGATGAAACATGATTTCCAATGCAAGTTTTACAGGGTTAACATGCAACTATATTCGCTAAATGTAATGATGGTGCTCCAATATAAATATACTCGACTATAAACCCACTGGCTTAAACTAATGTATCAGTGACAAAGGTATTGTATTTATAAACACATCTGTTTAATAAACGCCAAACTGACAATTTACCTTACACTCCCAAACTCTGTGTGTGGGCACTGTCCAATAAGCTTAACCCTTAGACCGCTACTCACAACAATTGTCGTCTGCTGTTGCTTTTATATCTTGCCATATTTCTCAATAAAAACATGGTTTGACAGCACTTCAGAATCATCATTTCCAATGGAAATGATTCTGAAGGGCTGTCAAAGCATGTTGTAAATTATTCTAAATTGCTGTCAAAGCATGTTTTTGATGGTAACAATGGAAAATAGAAAATAAGTAGCAGACGACAAAAAAATTAAGATAGCGGTCTAAGGGTTAAATAGACAAAATGTAGTGCAAGCGTACTACAGAGTGTATACCGTTCACTCATGATTCACGATTTCATGACAATACATATGCGTCATACTACAGACGCGAGTAGCTTTATCATGCATTACCAATTACACAATATAATTGTATATTAACATGATTAACACTTACAATGCTGAATTAAAATTTGTTGTCTGTTGTTAATGTATTATTTTCCATTTTTCTCATGAAAACCATGTTTTGACAACACTTTAGAATCATTTCCGTTTTTCTAAAGTGTTGCCAAACCATGTTTTTATTAAGAATTTGTCGTCTGCTGTTAATGATTTATTTTCCATTTTTCTCATAAAAAACATGTTTTGACAACACTTTAGAATCATTTTCATTGGAAATGATTCTAAAGTGTTGCCAAACCATGTTTTTATTGACAAACAAGATGAAACATAAATCAACAGCAGACGGCAATTTACGTTTCCCGCCTTGTCAGGGTTAATGATTTGATGGATTGGATGTGGTAGGTGAGATCAACGCCATCCTACATGTATGCAGTAGGCATATCAGTGCAAGAGCACTTTGTAGTTCACCCCCAGATATCTCAAATGGACCATTCCCTGCTGAGTTTTTTTTACTATTCCATTAATCAGAAAATGGGTAATTTTTAAAAATCTGACAAACACTGCAGATCCTGATAAGATGTCTCATTACAAGCCGTCTCATCTCAATCTACTTGTTTGCAATACATGTAGATCTAATTGGAAATTTGGCATATGGCATTGAAAGGATTAACCCATAGACCGCTACTCACAACAATTGTCGCCTGCTGTTGCTTTTATATCTTGCCTTATTTCTTAATAATAAAAACAAGGTTTGACAGCACTTCAGAATCATTTCCAATGGAAATGATTCTGAAGTGCTGTCAAAGCATGTTTTGATGATAAAAATGGAAAATAGAAAACAAACAGCAGACGACAACAAAATTACGATAGATGTATAAGGGTTAATTATCATTTACAAGGTCGAGTATGTCATACATACCTTGCAAACAGTATAAATCCTTACAAAGGTTAGTTTACCTATCAATGTATCTATGATGGATATGTCCACGAGACACAAAGAAATGGGATTTTGCCATACATGCTGAACCATATGGCTGCACATATATATATAGGGATGATGTATCGTGCAGATTGCATATCCGGGCCATCCATCAATTGAGCAGTAAATATAACCCTCCCTGCACTGCTCAACACTAAAAGGCGGGAAAAAAATGTTGTCGTCTGATGTTTTTCCTTTTTAACTTATTTCTGAAAATACCAGAATTTTAGCAGCTCATGAGAATCTTCAGTACTGTCTCAGTGTTATAGAATTAAAAAAAATTTTATTGTTAACCTTTACAATGCTGAATTAAATTTTATTGACAACTGTTTATGTTCTATTTTCCATATGTGTAAATTGCCTCATCCAAAACATGGTTTGACAGCACTTTAGAATCATTTCTAATGGAAATGATTCTAAATTGTTGTCAAACCATGTTTTTATTGAGAAAGAAGACAACATATAAAACAACAGCAGACAACAATTTATGTGTTCAGCAGTCTAAGGGTTAATGAAATAGCCTAAAAATTAGAATAGAAGACATTGTTGCAAAACATATGTTTTAACCCATTCGCCCATATGTGGTTGTGACTGTAGAAATGGGGCTTATGGGATTTGTGATCAGTGTAGATCCTGATCTTCCAGCAGTTCTGCAGAATGGTACGGACCTTCACTAACTAAATTGCGATCATTGCAGATCTTGATCAGGATGCACAGGCTGATCTGGATCTACACTGGTCGCAAAACACATAAGCCCCATCTCTCCAGTCATTATAGTCATATATATGGGTGAATGGGTTAAAACATAAGTTGTAGGTACATGGACGACAATTTCACCTGTGGGCAGCTTATTCACTGTAGGTACGTCACTGCCTGGTCTGCACGTCACAATCAGCATACACAACAATCAAGATGGGGATCAACGCCCCCGGATATGAATGATGACTGTCAACTTTCTCAGCATGTACTCAAACAACCCACGTTTTCTGGTGTTCAACTAACTTAGTCTTCCTGTGCAAACTCCAGAAGATTTAGGTTATTCCTTGATCACATGTCGGTCTATGCTGTGACAGAACTATATGCAACACAGTGGTTTACCAATGAAAGATTTTTTACCCAGCAACAGCTAGGGTCATTAACCCCTACAATGCTGAACTAAATTTGTTGTCTACTTTTGCTCTTTAATTTCCCATTTTCTCATCCATAACATGATTTGGCAGCACTCTAGAATCATTTGCAATGGAAATGATTCTACAGTGCTGTCAAACCATGAAATAAGACAAAATACAAAACAGCAGCAGACGCCAATTTATGTTTTCCGCATTCAAAGGGTTAAACCCATTCTCTTTCAAAATTTGACGGGACGGTTTCAAATCTCATCTGACAGACCAGTGGGATGGAACTACTATGAAAGTATTGTATCATGCCCAGGGCGGGGATTGAACTCGCAACCTCTGAAAGTGAAGTCCAGTATCCTAACCACTAGACCACAACCCATCCCTATTCCCCATTGAAAATTGATTATACATTTGTGTTTGTTTGTTTGTTGGTGTTTAAAGGTACATGCCCACTCAGTAGGCACAAACTGTTCTTTATAGGAATTAACCAAAGAGTGCCGAAGGTCGTCGAGGCAAGGCCAGTCAACAAGGGGAGATAACAACATGATGTGATAAACATGTAAACCAAATTTGGTCACAAGGATACAGAGTGCGAAAACTAAAAATGGCCGCCAAGGGGAGATAAGTCATCGGAAATTTTTCAATAGGCTTCTTTGTGTTGCCGTGATAAACATGTATACCGAATTTGGTATCTACCTAATTAAAATTTTGGTAATCTACCCTTGGTGGCCATTTTTAATTTTCGCACTGTATCCTTGTCCACGCAATAACTCAAGTTCTACTTCACCGATCGTAACCAAATTCGGTATACATGTTTATCACGGCAAGACGGGGAAGCCTATTGATTTTAAAACATTCTGATGACTTATCTCCCCTTGGCAGCCATTTTTAATTTTCGCACTCTATCCTTGTCCACGCAATAACTCAAGTTCTACTTCACCGATCGTAACCAAATTTGGTATACATGTTTATCAAGGCCAAATGAAGAAGCCTACCGGTTTTCAGTGAGTTATCTCCCCTTCTTGACTGGCCTTGCCTCGACGGGCGTATATTGTGACCTTCGGAACTCTTGTTATAAATGGACTAGTCCGTAAACCATTTTGTGACGATTGGATTGGTTGCAAAATTAACATATCAAAATCAATTCTAGTTACTTTGGGGTGAAAGGGTTAAGTTACTCGCATGTACTTGTATGTTAATTTCACTTTTAGTTAATCAGAAACATATGATCGAGGATCATCTGAAGAATGCATGTATAAAGAAAGTTGCTGAAAAGAAAAAAAGATCTGCCCACTTTGTTAAGTTTTGTGTCCGACGGAAGTACAGACACATGGACAGATGCACGGACAATGTGTCTCGCCACATAAAACATACTGTCTGTTTCACGAAAACTGCCCAAATTTTACCGCTATATAGATATATATATTAATTTTTTTTGATAATATTAAATTAAAGCAAAATTTAAGAATGAGCCTTCTTTTTATGGCTAGATAGAAACATGGCCAGATAATTTGGAAATGATCTAACCAAGTTATATTTTGAAAATCGGTCCACTATTTCTGAAATTAGAAAAATTTCCCCATTTTAAATCCCCATACCGGTATATGAATATGGGGATTTCACATGGAGAAATTTGCTTTTTCACAATAAAATAAATTATGGACAGAATAAAAAAAAAAGGCTCATTCTTTTGATAAAATTGAATACCGGTAGTATCGACAAAAATATTGTTTTTATATTATGAATGTATCCGTACTATTTGGGCAGGTTTCGTAAAACAGACCGTAAGTCATGATGATATTGCAAAACAGAGACCAGGATTAGCTCGGTTCATGACGAATGTGATAGTTGTATGATCAATGGTCTGTAAAGATTAACAATTGATCGACAAAGTCAATTTGTACAAGCCCAGCTCACTCGATTTCTATTTTCAAACATGCACGCTGCCATTAGAAAGTGGGACTTACAGGGATTGTCATCAATTAGTCAATCAGTTTGATCAGTCAATAAGCAATAAGTACTATATATAGTACATGGATACTGTTGCTGCACGATCAGTAGCCTATTTCACCAACATTGCAAAGTATACATTTGTAGCAAAGTATACTTTGAGGGAGTAATCATTAATTTTTCCTGAAATGCATTATGTCATATAGAAGTAACGACTGCATATATTTGATGATTAAAAGTATGCAGAATTATTATACTGAATTTATTACATAATCACAGCCAAAAATTCAGTATTATAAAAAATAATAAATTGAAAATTTCTCCCTCAAAGCATACTTTGCTAGATACATCATTAACGCTTACACCGCTACACACAACTGTCTGGTGTTGCTTTTATATCTTGCCTTATTTCTCAATAAAAACATGGTTTGTCCAACGGAAATGATTCTGAAGTGCTGTCAAAGCCTGCTGTAAATTATTCTAAAGTGCTGTCAAAGTACGTTTTTGATGATAACAAGGATTCCGCCACGGAAGCGGTGTCACGCCTGCCGAGGCATTTGACCGTGACCATTACAAGTAAATAAATGACCTTGACCTTGAGAATTTGGATGTGGGGGTGTGCGTAATGAAGCATCATCCCTAGACAAACATTGATGTGAAATATTATCAATGTCTGGAAAGGGGATAAAGAGATATTGTGAAAAAACAATAACTTTAACGCATTTCTGTTACAAAAAAGGTGAACATTACAAGTAAATAAATGACCTTGACCTTCAAAATTTGGATGTGGGGGTGTGCGTAATGAAGCATCATCCCTAGACAAACATTGATGTGAAATATTATCAAAGTCTGGCAAGGGGTTAAAGAGATATTGTGAAAAAACAATAATTTTAACGTATTTTTGTTACAAAACCGGTGAACATTACAAGTACATAAATGACCTTGACCTTGAGAATTTGGATGTGGGGGTATGCGTAATGAAGCATCATCCCTAGACAAACATTGATGTGAAATATTATCAAAGTCTGGCAAGGGGTTAAAGAGATATTGTGAAAAAACAATAACTTTAACACATTCCTGTTACAAAACCGATGAACATTACAAGTAAATAAATGACCTTGACCTTGAGAATTTGGATGTGGGGGTGTGCGTAATGAAGCATCATCCCTAGACAAACATTGAATTGAAATATTATCAAAGTCTGGCAAGGGGTTAAAGAGATATTGTGAAAAAACAATAACTTTTAACGTATTTGCCTTACAAAAAAAACGGACTACGCGGACGGACGACGCGGACGACGCGGACGACGCGGGCGACGCGGACGACGCGGACGATGCAGACGACGACGCGGACGACGACAATGGAAAAGGCGCCGACTATAGTCGCGCCTCTGCTAAAGCAGGCGCGACAAAAATGGAAAGTAGAAAAACAAGAATTCTGCCACGGAAGCGGTGTCGCGCCTGCCGAGGCATTTGACCGTGAACATTACAAGTAAATAAATTACCTTGACCTTCAGAATTTAGATGTGGGGGTGTGCATAATGAAGCATCATCCGTAGACAAACATTGATGTGAAATATTATCAATGTCTGGAAAGGGGTTAAAGAGATATTGTGAAAAAACAATAACTTTAAACGCATTTCTGTTACAAATCCGGTGAACATTACAAGTAAATAAATGACCTTGACCTTCAAAATTTGGATGTGGGGGTGTGCGTAATGAAGCATCATTCCTAGACAAACATTGATGTGAAATATTATCAAAGTCTGGCAAGGGGTTAAAGACATATTGTGAAAAAACAATAACTTTAACGTATTTCTGTTACAAAACCGGTGAACATTACAAGTAAATAAATGACCTTGACCTTGATAATTTGGATGTGGGGGTGTGCGTAATGAAGCATCATCCCTAGACAAACATTAATGTGAAATATTATCAATGTCAGGCAAGGGGTTAAAGAGATATTGTGAAAAAAATATTTTTTTAACGCATTTGCCTTACAAAACAAGAATTCCGCCACAGAAGCGGTGTCGCGCCTGCCGAGGCATTTGACCGTGAACATTACAAGTAAATAAATTACCTTGACCTTCAGAATTTGGATGTGGGGGTGTGCATAATGAAGCATCATCCGTAGACAAACATTGATGTGAAATATTATCAATGTCTGGAAAGGGGTTAAAGAGATATTATGAAAAAACAATAACTTTAACGCATTTCTGTTACAAATCCGGTGAACATTACAAGTAAATAAATGACCTTGACCTTCAAAATTTGGATGTGGGGGTATGCGTAATGAAGCATCATTCCTAGACAAACATTGATCTGAAATATTATCAAAGTCTGGAAAGGGGTTAAAGAGATATTGTGAAAAAACAATAACTTTAACGCATTTCTGTTACAAAACCGGTAAACATTACAATAAATAAATGACCTTGACCTTCAGACTTTGGATGTGGGGGTGTGCGTAATGAAGCATCATCTCTAGACAAACATTGATATGAAATATTATCAATGTCTGGCAAGGGGTTAAAGAGATATTGTGAAAAAACAATAACTTTAACACATTTCTGTTACAAAAAAGGTGAACATTACAAGTAAATAAATGACCTTGACCTTGAGAATTTGGATGTGGGGGTGTGCGTAATGAAGCATCATCCCTAGACAAACATTGATGTGAAATATTATCAAAGTCTGGCAAGGGGTTAAAGAGATATTGTGAAAAAACAATAACTTTAACGTATTTTTGTTACAAAACCGGTGAACATTACAAGTAAATAAATTACCTTGACCTTGAGAATTTGGATGTGGGGGTATGCGTAATGAAGCATCATCCCTAGACAAACATTGATGTGAAATATTATCAAAGTCTGGCAAGGGGTTAAAGAGATATTGTGAAAAAACAATAACTTTAACGTATTTTTGTTACAAAACTGGTGAACATTACAAGTAAATAAATTACCTTGACCTTGAGAATTTGGATGTGGGGGTATGCGTAATGAAGCATCATCCCTAGACAAACATTGATGTGAAATATTATCAAAGTCTGGCAAGGGGTTAAAGAGATATTGTGAAAAAACAATAACTTTAACACATTCCTGTTACAAAACCGATGAACATTACAAGTAAATAAATGACCTTGACCTTGAGAATTTGGATGTGGGGGTGTGCGTAATGAAGCATCATCCCTAGACAAACATTGAATTGAAATATTATCAAAGTCTGGCAAGGGGTTAAAGAGATATTGTGAAAAAACAATAACTTTTAACGTATTTGCCTTACAAAAAAAACGGACTACGCGGACGGACGACGCGGACGACGCGGGCGGCGAGGACGACGCGGTTGGCGAGGACGACGCGGACGACGCGGACGACGCGGACGACGCGGACGACGCGGACGACGCGGACGATGCAGACGACGACGCGGACGACGACGCGGACGGACGATGGAAAAGGCGCCGACTATAGTCGCGCCTCTGCTAAAGCAGGCGCGACAAAAATGGAAAGTAGAAAAACAAGAATTCTGCCACGGAAGCGGTGTCGCGCCTGCCGAGGCATTTGACCATGAACATTACAAGTAAATAAATTACCTTGACCTTCAGAATTTGGATGTGGGGGTGTGCATAATGAAGCATCATCCGTAGACAAACATTGATGTGAAATATTATCAATGTCTGGAAAGGGGTTAAAGAGATATTGTGAAAAAACAATAACTTTAACGCATTTCTGTTACAAATCCGGTGAACATTACAAGTAAATAAATGACCTTGACCTTCAAAATTTGGATGTGGGGGTATGCGTAATGAAGCATCATTCCTAGACAAACATTGATCTGAAATATTATCAAAGTCTGGAAAGGGGTTAAAGAGATATTGTGAAAAAACAATAACTTTAACGCATTTCTGTTACAAAACCGGTAAACATTACAATAAATAAATGACCTTGACCTTCAGACTTTGGATGTGGGGGTGTGCGTAATGAAGCATCATCCCTAGACAACAAGGGGTTGAGTATTGTGAAACTATTAATCAAAGTTCTGAACAAGATTGATTGAGATGGATGTGAACAATCAACTTTAACGTATTTCTGTTACAAAACCTTTAAGTGTTAACAGGTTGAACATTACAAGTAAATAAATGACCTTGACCTTGATAATTTGGATGTGGGGGTGTGCGTAATGAAGCATCATCCCTAGACAAACATTAATGTGAAATATTATCAATGTCTGGCAAGGGGTTAAAGAGATATTGTGAAAAAAAATATTTTTTAACGCATTTGCCTTACAAAACAAGAATTCCGCCACAGAAGCGGTGTCGCGCCTGCCGAGGCATTTGACCGTGAACATTACAATGATCTTGACCTTCAGACTTTGGATGTGGTGGTGTGCGTAATGAAGCATCATCCCTAGAAAAACATTGATATGAAATATTATCAATGTCTGGCAAGGGGTTAAAGAGATATTGTGAAAAAAACAATAACTTTAATGCATTTCTGTTACAAAACCGGTGAACATTACAAGTAAATAAATAACCTTGACCTTGAGAATTTGGATGTGGGGGTGTGCGTAATGAAGCATCATCCCTAGACAAACATTGATGTGAAATATTATCAAAGTCTGGCAAGGGGTTAAAGAGATATTGTGAAAAAACAATAACTTTAACGTATTTCTGTTACAAAACCGGTGAACATTACAAGTAAATAAATGACCTTGACCTTGATAATTTGGATGTGGGGGTGTGCGTAATGAAGCATCATCCCTAGACAAACATTAATGTGAAATATTATCAATGTCTGGCAAGGGGTTAAAGAGATATTGTGAAAAAAATAATTTTTTAACGCATTTGCCTTACAAAACAAGAATTCCGCCACAGAAGCGGTGTCGCGCCTGCCGAGGCATTTGACCATGAACATTACAAGTAAATAAATTACCTTGACCTTCAGAATTTGGATGTGGGGGTGTGCATAATGAAGCATCATCCGTAGACAAACATTGATGTGAAATATTATCAATGTCTGGAAAGGGGTTAAAGAGATATTGTGAAAAAACAATAACTTTAACACATTTCTGTTACAAATCCGGTGAACATTACAAGTAAATAAATGACCTTGACCTTCAAAATTTGGATGTGGGGGTATGCGTAATGAAGCATCATTCCTAGACAAACATTGATCTGAAATATTATCAAAGTCTGGAAAGGGGTTAAAGAGATATTGTGAAAAAACAATAACTTTCAACGCATTTCTGTTACAAAACCGGTAAACATTACAATAAATAAATGACCTTGACCTTCAGACTTTGGATGTGGGGGTGTGCGTAATGAAGCATCATCCCTAGACAAACATTGATATGAAATATTATCAATGTCTGGCAAGGGGTTAAAGAGATATTGTGAAAAAAACAATAACTTTAACACATTTCTGTTACAAAACCGGTGAATATTACAAGTAAATAAATGACCTTGACCTTGAGAATTTGGATGTGGGGGTGTGCGTAATGAAGCATCATCCCTAGACAAACATTGATGTGAAATATTATCAAAGTCTGGCAAGGGTTAAAGAGATATTGTGAAAAAACAATAACTTTAACGCATTTCTGTTACAAAACCGGTGAACATTACAAGGAAATAAATGACCTTGACCTTCAAAAGTTGGATGTGGGGGTGTGCGTAATGAATCATCATCCCTAGACAAACATTGATATGAAATATTATCAATGTCTGGCAAGGGGTTAAAGAGATATTATGAAAAAACAATAACTTTAACACATTTCTGTTACAAAACCGGTGAATATTACAAGTAAATAAATTACCTTGACCTTGATAATTTGGATGTGGGGGTGTGCGTAATGAAGCATCATCCCTAGACAAACATTGATGTGAAATATTATCAAAGTCTGGCAAGGGTTAAAGAGATATTGTGAAAAAACAATAACTTTAACGCATTTCTGTTACAAAACCGGTGAACATTACAAGGAAATAAATGACCTTGACCTTCAAAATTTGGATGTGGGGGTGTGCGTAATGAATCATCATCCCTAGACAAACATTGATGTGAAATATTATCAATGTCTGGCAAGGGGTTAAAGAGATATTGTGAAAAAACAATAACTTTAACGCATTTGCCTTACAAAAAAAAACGGACGACGCGGACGACGACGACGGAAAAAGCGCCGACTATAGTCGTGCCTCTACTAAAGCAGGCGCGACAAAAACCGGACGACGCGGACGACGCGGACGACGCGGACGACGCGGACGAAGATCGACGGAAAAAGCGCCGACTATAGTCGCGCCTCTGCTAAAGCAGGAACGACAAAAAAGCGCCGACTATAGTCGCGCCTCTGCTAAAGCAGGCACGACAAAAACAGCAGACGACAAAAAAATTAAGATAGCGGTGTAAGGGTTAAATGAACCAGCAAAAAAGGTTTTGGTGATTAAATGGTGAACAATGTAGATCCCAATCTGGGCCTACACAAGCCACGTTTCGGCAGCATGTATGACCTATTTCAATCAGATTAGGCAAAGATGTTATCCATGAAGTACATGTCGAGGTCATTTTGTTTGACTATACTTTCAATTACTAACGAAAGGTTGATCGATTGATTATTTGATTTATTGATGTAATTCAGTCATGTCTCTATAAAAAACATGGTTTGTCAGAGGTTCCATTGGAAATGATTATAAAGTGTTGCCCAACGATGTTTTTTGCGGATAAAAATGGAAATTGAAAAATATACAGCTGACGGCGACGAATCTTGATTCAGCATTGCAAGGGTCAAGAGAAGCAGGGATCCAATATTGTGGTCTATTTTTGGAATCAGAATGAGCCCTGAATGAGTCTAATTCCATACTAGATTTTGATATGTTACTTTTGTAACCAATCCAATCGTCACAAAATGATTTTCAGACTAGTCCATTTATGAAAAGGAGCTGTTTTTGTTCTCAAAAATGTGAAAATTACTTGCAAAAAGTGCAGATCCTGATGAAACGGCTCGTTACGAGCCGGCTCATCTGGATCTACACTTTTTGCCAATACCTCTATACAGGCATGTAGTGCTGAAAGGGTTAATTCAAGATCTACCCTAATATACAATGTATACGACAATCCTAAACAGCACAATTTACAGCTCAACAAGGAAATGTGGCCCGTCAGCACAGAAATTCCCACGGTGGCAGATTGCAGATTTAACAAACATCTCAACCGCAAACACGGATGCACACACGGATAGACGGACACAGGCAGGGATGGACATACAGCCCAAACATTATAATAACTAGGGCATCGTTATCACTAAGCTAATCCCCTCGCTGGCAGCCTTGATAATAAAAAAAATAACAAATAAAACAAGAACTGCGTCTGTCGAACGCGGATGCCACCTGCAGCATATTTGAGAAACTGTGACAAAGTGGTTAACCGAAAAGTGTGACGGACGGACGGACAGACGGACGTTCTTGCAGTACTATACTTATGTGGCTTATCACATGTTAAATATTAGCCACACAAAACGATTTTTAGCCACATAAAAGGATTTTTTAGGTGGCTAATTGTAACCAACCCTATCCTTTACCAAGTCCATAACCCTGTGGGGCTAGCCACATAAGTACCCCAATGTGTGCCCGGACAGACGGACAGACGGACGGTCCAAACACTATATGCCACCCGTTTCTTCGAAACCCGGTGGCATAAAAATAACATGTTTACCTTGGCTTATAAACAAGGTGACTTACGTCCTCAGTGACCTTGGGCGGTCGGACGTTGGTCGTATGCAAAACAAAGCACCATCCAATGACACACATTGTGGCCAAATATTGTGAAAATCGGTGAAGTGGTTCATGAGTCATTGAAACAGGCATGGGAGTGGAACACTATCCCCAATACTGAAAATTTATTTGAGCAGCGGATTGCACTGCGATTTGCTAGGGGGGTCTGGGGGCATGCCCCCCCCCCCCCCATAATTTTTGTTCAATCCTAGATGCTCTGTGCTTCATTCTGAGGTATATTTAGCATTAAATAGATCACATTTTCCCCTGAAAAAAGATGCTATAATTAGGAAAAATTGGCAACATAATCCATTTCAATTTAAAATAATACTTGCAACAAGAAGTCAGTACATGTATAACAGGGATTCCGCTGGCGAAAATAATTTTTTTTTTTTTCGAAAATTGTAATTTTTTATCGCCATTCTCAACGGATTTACAAGATTCACAAAAGTGGTCCCTGGGACCTCAAATCCGGAAATCCGGATTAATCCGGAAATTTCCCATGCCTGTAATGAAAAATGAAAGATGTTACGAAGGTACGTTAGTTATATAGTACGTACAGCTATATCCCCTCTTGCTGATCGGCAAGGGGATAAGGACTCCTGGTAGTATTGAGACCGGGGGCATAATAGAAGAAATAATAACTAAACCCTTACAATACTGAATTAAAAGTTTGTTGTATGTTATTCTTCTTCTTTTCAACATTTCTCAATAAACATATGTTTGGTTAACCCTTTCAACACCACAGGCCTGTATTGACAAAATGTGTAGATCCAGATGAGCCGTCTCATGACGAGCCGGCTCATCTGGATCTGCACTTTTTGCAAGTAATTTTTATATTTTTGCAAACAAAAATATCCCATGTTAAATAAACATACCAAACTCCATTAAGGGTTAAGAAATACCGGTAGTAAAACAAATAGATGCACATGTACAAATCAAGCAGACAATAATAATGTTCCACATTTTAACCCTTAGAATGCGGGAACCGAAAATAGTCGTCTGTTGATAATTCATATTTTGTCTTTTCTCTCAGTAAAAACATGGTTTGGCAGCATTTTAGAATCATTTCCATTGGAAATGATTCTAAAGTGCTGCCAAACCAAGTTTTTGATGAGAAAAATGGAAGGAAAAATATTCAGTAGACGACACAAATTAATTCAGCATTATAAGGGTTAAGGAATAAATTGTGAATTTGAATACAACAACAAGTAACTGGCAATAGTCACTTACTGCACCACCAGTTGTCACCGTATTTCCTGCACAGATAATTCCACGTAAAATATACTCGACAAACTCACCCGTGCTAAATGGGACGGAATCCAAACTCACAGGCACCAAAGATATGAATATCGTCTCCTTAATAATTGTCCACAATACTATTAAACTGCATACGAATGATCACATCTTACAACGCAAGTAATGATTAAGCTAAGCCCGTGTTAAGTCTGGTGACATATAACAACAGAAGTGACAATACCGCGAGTGATACAGGCAGAAACCTGTGGGCGACATTCGAGTGCCACAGCCCAGATAGGTTTACAAGTCACTCAGCCATAGATTAGCACAAATAACACAGCTCTTTAACCAAACAATAGCAGAAAATATAGCCTTATCGACATGTGGAGTTAAATACAGGAAAACGTAATTTGTGACTGGAGAAATGTGGCTTATGGGATTTATGACCAGTGTAGATCAAATAGCACACTCATGTAGCCTGATGACAATTTATAGTGCATGTTAGAAGCATGGAATAGTGAACAATGTAGATCCTGATCAGACTGTGCGGATGCACAGGCTGATCTGGATCTACACTGGTCACAAAACCCATAAGCCTCATTTCTCCAATCACAGCCACATTTGTAACCGTGTACACTCGGTATCATTATGTTATTATTTAGACTGTTCATTGTAATGTATCCATGTGCATGAACTGACATAAGAATGTGCACTATCTGCGTAATTTCATTAAATACGTTTACAAAATTTACAATATTTTTTGTAAATGGCGTCAAAAGTTAACAAAATATTCAGAGTACATGCGGAATTATATTCCGCATGTACTCTGATAATTTTGTCAACTTTTGACAACTTTTGAAAAATATTGTAATATTTTAAAAGTATTTAATGAAATTACGCAGATGTCCGACGGTACAAATCCACATGGCGTGTCTCATATTAGTATGGTGCCGTCACACCACTGTCTGATATTTAGGGGTGAACATGTGTTGTGAATGATCCATTACCAACAAGAAAAGAACATCACATTTCAACAAACAAACTTACTTTGCAAGTGTAGATGCTCTGGTACTGATACTGCCCGAGTTGAGCAAGTACTTAGTACTTCACGTCGATCCAGTTGTCTCCTCTTGGTGAACACTCCAAATATGGTGACGAAGTGTACGTTCACTATAAAAGCAACTTTTCATATATCAGCTCAAGCCCTGGGGAAGAGAATAAAGAGGAATAATAAAATGCCTACAAGATAATTTATAGAATAATCAATTTGCAGCCTTGCACATAACCATATACATATACTTGTGCAAAAACGCTATAATGATTCATGATTTCACCAGCGTTTACGTCATTTGTGGGAAAGACATTTGACTAATACACGTAACCGTCAACCACGCAACAATACAAATGTTTAACAATAGACGCTAGAAAATGATACAAATGTGCAGACAATAGATGGTCTAAGCTGACAGAACACATCATCTTGTACCTTTTCAAATGAACCGTCTCTTTAAATGTGTAAATATTAATGTATAAATGTGGCTGCGACTGGAGAAATGGGGCTTATGGATTTTGCGACCAGTGTAGATCCAGATCAGTCTGCGCAGTCTGATCAGGATCTGCACTGTTCGCCATTCCATCAATGAAAGACCTGTCATGCTTCAAACAAGCAATACAGATCGTTATCAGTCTACAGGAGTGTGCTATTTGGTCAGGCGCTACATTGGCCACAAATCCAATAAGCCCCATTTCTCCAGTCACGGCCACATATCATGAATATGTAGCTTACCATATTTTTGACCAGTGTCACCCATGCTAGAACAAAACATAATATTGCACAGGCTGTAAGTTTGCGAATGGTAACTACCATATTTATTCTAATAGTAGTCACCTCTTTAATAGTAGCCCCACTCATATTTGCATTCTAAATATGTTATTTTCACATACAATCCAATACGGAGGTTGTGGGTTCAAACCTCACCTTATGGCCCAGAGATATTCTAGTGATCAAGTAACGTTTTACACCAAAAATGTGCATAGTATGTTAGAGGCATGTTTGGTGTTTCAGGTGTTTCACTGCTTGAATGGAAAACTGTGTAGATCCCGATCAGATGCTAATCTGGGTTTACAAAGTGTCATCAGCCCATTCCTCGCTATCACATATTTGTGATTTCACCCATTTCATGCTGGGGATTACCCATTTTGCTGATAGAAAAATCTGATTAGTTTTCTTGTATCTCAAAGTATATGGTGTGGCCACCATTTGAACCGTCTCATCGAGATGGTTCAAATGAGTGGTCACAACATATACTTTCGATGAGAAATGAGAAAAAATGAGGATTTTTTTTAGAAATTTATATACCCATATATGGGTATTCCGCATGGAATTGGTTAACGGTGTAGTAGCACACCTAATCAGGATATAGCATCTACACTGGTCTATATTATTACACGGTCTTATATAGAGCTGACAGTCCCATTATGGATTGGTGATATCAATTATAACATCACTCTATTGTCAACATCTACGTGATAATCTGTAGAGCTAAGATTTTCATTCAGACCAAACACTATAAGAAGATTTGCCTCTACCAGATTATCTCTTTTTCCAAAGATTTAATAAGGCCTAGTTTTCGTAGGACAAATACCTGCAAACATGTCTTTCATGAGTTAATCTGCATATATCACATAATTATGCACATTTACAGGTATACAAATGATTACTTTAATAAACAATAAAACTAGCACCTAGCCACCTACGTTAAGTATATTCTCACCACATGGTCGGACATAGCTAATTTATGGTAATTATTATCTTGCTGCATCGTCTTGATGGATCATCGTCTATTAATATATTTTTTCGCCGAGACTTAAATACAAATAACAATGAGTTTAAATCTGGCAGAACCAGGCTTATTGCATGTGTGACCAGTGTGGAAAAGGACCAGTGTGGAAAAGGACCAGCTTGCATACAGACTGCAGGCTGACAAAGGTACATTACAAGGTTTACAACAAGTTTAGCCCAAGATCGCAGTCTGATTCATGACTACCGTACTAACCCTAAGTATTTGGACACCATTTGTTTTGGGAAACCCCCATAAAATAGGGGTTTCCCAAAACAAATTGTATCCAAATACACTGTTAGTGATCAACCAGTATACCACCATCATGACCATACTAACCCTAAATATTGCAACACTCTTCAATGTGGGTAACCATATACATGTATTTATATGCGTTTCCCCAGAATCAATTGTGTCCGAATATTTAGGGTTATTAGGGTAATCTGTTTGTCATCCAGTGACATAGGCATATGTCTCATATAGCGATGAGACCTCTGTTACAAGGCTTACCAGAAAGATCAGCAAGATGAATTTTCATGCCTAAAGCGGGTATTGGGTTTTATGTCCTAGCAACTGCTAAGGTCATGTAGAGACGAGACCTCGGTTTCAGGTCTCTCCGAAGGACCAGAGGGATGGATATGCTATGGAAGTATTCTGCACGCCTAGGGATTGAACTCGCAACCTCTGGTATTTGTGTTCGATGCTCTAACCACTAGATCATTACCCATCCCTTTGCCCAATTTGTAGTCAATGACAATGGTAGACAAAGGTGACCATTAGCCGATTTCATCAAAATTGCAAAGCGTACTTATCTAGCAAAGTATACTCTGATCAGAGTAATCATTTATTTTTCCCGAAATGCATTAATTCATATAGAACTAACGACTGCAAATATTCGATGATTAAAAGTATGCAGAATTATTATACTGATTTTAATACATTATTACAGCCAAAATGGCTGTGATAATGTAATCAATTCAGTATAATACTGCGCGGAAAAAATGTGTCAAGTTAAAAAAAAAGTAACATGTTGGATAGTAATATGTGGTGGGCACCCCTTGATTATGAAGCTGTGAAAGTTTGGTGGTCCTAGGTGGTACAGTACCAAAGAAATGGACTCAAACACGAAAACTTAACATTGTAAATGCGAAAACTTAACATTGAAAATGGCTAAGTCGACTGCGCGGAAAAAATGGCTCAAGATAAAAAAAAAGTAACATGTTGGATAGTAATATGTGGTGGGCACCCCTTGATTATGAAGCTGTGAAAGTTTGGTGGTCCTAGGTGGTACAGTAACAAAGAAATGGACTCAAACACGAAAACTTAACATTGATTGTGGACGCTGCCCGCCCGCCCGCCCGCCCGCCCGCCCGCCCGGCTTTCGCCAATCCAATAGCCTGGATTTTTTTTAAAAAAACCTGGCTAAAAATTATCCTTAAATTGAATATCTCACTCAAAGTATACTTTGCTAGATAAGTATACTTTGCCAGGTTGGTGAAATAGGCGATTGTTCCAAGATTATTTAACGCACGTGAGATAAGCCCGCAAGATGTGTGATTTATCATTAAAAATATTTACAGAAATTATGATATTTTTTGAATGTTTTCATACAATTTCATAGAAATCTGCATTTGCTCTGAACATTTCATCAATGTTTGACGTCATTTACAGAACATATCATAATTTAAAAAGAATTTCTTCTTTGTTTTAGTTTCAATTTCATATATTTTAAAATATTTTCACGAGAAATCGCACATCTTCTTAAGTACAAAACAAGAAACGAGGCAAAGCCACGAAGGCCAGGTTTTTTCCAAGCATAGACACTTGGATAACATAATTATACCCACTTTTTGTAGACTAGATGGCCGTGGCCTGCATGTCGTGCCTTGGGGCGAGGCATGGACACTAAAAAAATAGATATAGTAGATGGAAAAACTTTAACGAAAAAACTTTAACCGGACACACGGACGTACGGACGGACGTATGCCAAAATGCCGACGATATCGCGACAATGATGATAAACACCCATGTGAAGTATCAAGGTAATGGGTGAAGCAGTTGCAGAGATATAGTACACGAAAAAACTTTAACAAATAAATTCAAAGTAATTTGACCTTGACATTGCGCACAGGGGCCGCACGGTTGGGGGTTAGAATGAAAATATGGACGATGATAAACACCCATGTGAAGTTTCAAGGTAATGGGCGAAGCAGTTGCAGAGATATAGTATAACGAAAAAGTTTTAACCAAAAGATTTAACCAGATGTACGTTAAAAAGTTAACGTTGAAAATGGCTAAGTCAATTACGTAGAAATAATAGGTGAAGGTAAAAAAATGGTCACATGTTGGATAGTTGTATGTGGTAGGCACCCCTTGGTTATGAAGCTGTGAAAGTTTGGTGGTCCTAGGTGGTACAGTACCAAAGAAATGGACTTAAACACGAAAACTTAACATTGTAAACGCGAAAACTTAACATTGAAAATGGCTAAGTCGACTGCGCGGAAAAAATGGGTCAAGTTAAAAAAAAAGTAACATGTTGGATAGTGATATGTGGTGGGCACCCCTTGATTATGAAGCTGTGAAAGTTTGGTGGTCCTATGTGGTACAGTACCAAAGAAATGGACTTAAACACGAAAACTTAACATTGAAAACGCCAAAACTTAACATTGAAAATGGCTAAGTCGACTGCGCGGAAAAAATGGGTGAAGTTAAAAAAAAAAGTAACATGTTGGATAGTGATATGTGGTGGGCACCCCTTCATTATGAAGCTGTGAAAGTTTGGTGGTCCTAGGTGGTACAGTAACAAAGAAATGGACTCAAACACGAAAATTTAACATTGATTGTGGACGCCGTCCGCCCGACCACCCGCCCGCCCGCCCGCCGCCCGCCCGCCTGCCCGGCTTTCGCCAATCCAATAGCCTGGATTTTTTTCCAAAAAACCTGGCTAATGATAATGGTGTGTCTCCTGTATTTACCTCTGCACTGTACCGAGTGACCTAATGAGGTAATCACACATAAAACTTGATGACCTCAGCCGTGATTGCAAGATAAACTTGTAGAGGTCACCCCGTGTTTCGATGACAAAGTGAAGACAAGTGGACACAGAGTACAACCACGTAAGCCAAGGTGTGAAAATCAATGACAATACAGGTCAGTAGAATATTTGTCGTATTTGGCATGAATTTTATGTGGATCGCCCATTGACAGAAGGGACCTCAACCTTTAAAATGGTAAAGTAAATTTTGTCGTCTGCTTATTTTTTATTTTCACTTATTCTCAGCAAAAATGTTTTGGCAGCATATGAGAATCGTCTCTAATGGAGACGATTCTCATGTGCTGCCAAAACATTCTTGCTGAGAATAAGTGAAATGGCAAAGTAAATTTTGTCGTCTGCTTATTTTTTATTTTCACTTATTCTCAGCAAAAATGTTTTGGCAGCACATGAGAATCGTCTCCAATGGAGACGATTCTCATATGCTGAAAAAACATTTATATTATTAAGAAATAAGACAAATATGAACAAGGGCATCATTATCACTAAGCTAATCCTCGCTGGCAGCCTTGATAATAATAAAAAAACTTTTTTCTTTTACAAAGAAGTGAACATAAGTCCTCAGTAACCTTGACCATGGGCGGTCGGACGTGGGTCGTATGCAAAACAAAGCACTATCCCTAGGCAAATATTGTGGCCAAATATTATCAAAATCGGAGAAGCGGTTCATGGGTTATTGAACAAGAGTTGTCAGAAGACAACGAAGCATGCCTGGTGATGCTTGACCTTGAGATTAGCGAAGACCAGAGAATCGTGGAATTGTCACAGCACGATAGACTGAGAGCAAGGCATGTGTGAAATATCAAGAAGCGCCTTGAAAGGAAACAGAAATAGAAACAAATTTTCCCCACCGTAAAGTTTGTGAACACACTGAAATTGAACAAGAGTTGTCAGAAGACTACAAAGCGCACTTGGTGGTGCTTTAGTTTAATGAATATCAAGAAGTTGTGTGAAAGGGAACAGAAATTATAACAAATTTCCCCCAATGTTAAGTTTGCTAAAGCGCTAAGATTGTGACATTGACCTTGGGGTTAGCGGGGTCTGAGGATCGTGGATTTTGAATGGCACGATCGAGAACCATTAGAGGAAGGGCTGTGTAAAATATCAAGAATAGCGGTGAAAGAAAACAGAGATTATAACAAATTTCCCCCAACATTAAGTTTATGAAAAGCACCAAGACTGTGACCTTGATCTTGGGGTTAGTGGGTGTCTGAGCATGGTAGATCTGTCACAGCATGATAAATATTCATTACAGAAAGGCATGTGTGAAATATCAAAAGGTTTGGTGAAAGGAAATAGAAATCATAACAAATTTCTCCCAAAGTGAAGTTATCGAATTTTTTAAGACAGTCGGACGGACGGACGGACGGACGGACGGACGCACGTTCCTACAAATGGATACTTATGTGGCTAACCCTAACCTTTTCCTTTGTTCATCCCTATTGTTCTGTAGCCACATAAACCCATTTTTAGCCACATAAAATCACGGAACAATAGAATATTACATAACCTATTGTTCTTCTAGCCACATATGTATCCATTTGTTAAGCTCGGATGGACGGACAGACGCGGACTACGACGCCAGGGGTATGCCATTAGCACTCCTTTCTTCGAAAGTCGAACTAAAAATGAAAGGTGTTACTAACGTACACACGTACATGGACTAACAATATATTTCCTCTTGCCTATCAGCGAGGGGATAATAACACCGGATAACAACCTGTATTGCATTACAAGCATGACGGGTGTTTCATTGATGGAGCGGCAAACAGAACAGACCTTGATCAGACTGTGCGGATATACACTGGTCGCAAATTCCCAATTCCAATCAGCCACAAATGACAAAATCATTTCAATAATTATCCAAAACATCATAATCTGATGCCAGGTGCCTTACCACACATGATATTTTGCTATCTGTATAACGCTGGGCATAAAGCAAGAAAACCTGGACGTTACTTGGTAATTTTATTTGTCATGCAAAACAACTGATACCAATTTGGATATAAATAACAAGATAAATACATCATCAAACATACATAGTACGAGGGACCTTCAATAAGTTTTGATACGGAGGAAGAAGTCACTTGAAATATTATCACACATCTGTGTTACATATATACAGTGGAACCTCTCTAAACCGGACACCCTGGGAGGTTGTTGTCTCCAGTTGTATTGGTGTTCGGTTTAGGTTTACGTTCCACTGTATTGTGGCCTATTGATTTTAACCCTTTCACCCCTACGTAACTGGAGTGGATTTGGACATATTAATTTAGCAACCAATCCAATCGTCACAAAATTATTTTCAGACTAGTCTATTTATGAAAAGGGGGTGTTTTTTATCTCAAAACTATGAAAATTACTTGCAAACCGTGCAGATCCTGATGAGACGGCTCGTCACGAGCCGGCTCATCTGGATCTACACAGTTTGCCAATACAACTATATAGGCCTGTGGTGTTGAATGGGTTAAATAGGTCCATGAATTTGACGAGATATAATTGTTGGAGGTAGAAAAAATATACATCGGCACCAGTTGTGAATCACTAGTGGATGCTAAAGCATTGTTACACCAATACGTTAGTTACAGTGGCCATAAACAATGTTTTCAATGAATTTATTTTATTTTATAAATCAAAGGAGTTTCAATGTTCGCAAGTCATGGTTGGCGAGGAAAAGCGAGAGACTATCTTGATGTCGGATCATACCGGTATATGTCGTTGTGACTGGAGAAATGGGGCTTATGGGATTTGTTACCAGTGTAGCTCCTGATCAAATAGCACACTCCTGTTATGTAGCCTGATAATGATCTATATTGCTTGTTAGAAGCATGATGGGTGTTTCATTGATGGAATGGCGAACAGTGCAGATTCTGATCAGACTGGATGCAGTCTGATCTGGATCTACACTGGTCGCAAAAGCCATAAGCCCCAATTTCTCCAGTCACAGTCATATATATGGAGTTATAATTCCAGCACAAAAATATTTACACAATTCCCTAACATTTGATTGGCCCGTAGCAAGTCTCTGTCTGGGATACATGTATAAACTTGGAAAAGTCGCGGGAATACTGAACGAGGCCTTCCGGACTTCGTCCAGTATTCCCGCGACTTTTCCAAGTTTATACCCCGATAAATTCCACAAAAAGGCCATTCATTCCTATAATAAAATATATAACTTGTTGTCCCTCATAGAAATCGTAGTAATGACAGACTGGATGGTGCTATTTTGACATTCATGTTTTTAAGTATGTTTAATATGGCTTTGCTTTGACTAGCCCAAACACTGGTCGCTCTTTTAAACATATTTTCAAGAAACTTAAACTGTCAATAAAACCTCAACACCTCTATAAGCGTGCGTACAGAAATACAGATGATCAGTCAGTAAATGCAAAAGATACAGCCTCCGCATCAAAACTTTTGAACGCCCCTCGAACATCACATGAACGTACACGCTGGCCAAACACAGGCACACACATTAACATCACACACACACACTAACAGTCACACTCATCCACAACGTTTCAGAACACCCAGGAATATACGGCCTATCACAACTAAAGGGGGTTAACTGAGTTTCTGACCAGTGGGTATCCTGATCTGCTTTCACACTCCGTATGCCCGAAAAAAAACTTTCATTAGAATCATTGGATTGCTTCCATAATTCAATAGCGAATAGTGTAGGCCCCGATCAGACTGCACAGATGTGCAGGCTGATCTGGGGCTGCACTTGTCATAAACACAAACTTTGTTAGAATCATCAATGAATGCTTCCCTAACTCAAGAGAACATTGTAGGCCCCGATCAGACTGTACAGTGTATTCCTTGATCTTCGGTTACACTGATCACCAATTCAATAATAAGCCCATTTTTCTTGTGGCTGTGCACATATTGTTTGGTCAAGTCTGGCCGAAGGGCCAAGCAATCGTGGCAGGGCTACAGCAAGTTTGCCAAGATGTCCAGTAGCTGATTTCATCAAAATTGCAAAGTATACTTATCTAGCAAAGCATACTTTGAGGGAGAAATCATTTATTTTTCCCAAAATGCATTATTTCATATAGAACTAACCACTGCATATATTTGATGATTAAAAGTATGCAGAATTATTATACTGAATTTATTACATTATCACAGCCATTTTGGCTGTGATAATGTAATAAATTCAGTATAATAAAAAAATTAATAAATTTATCCCAAAATCCCAATCGAGAACAAATTTATTCAGCCCTGAAATTAGAATAACCTGACCTGATGCCAGGTCCATACCACACCAAAGAGTCACTTGGCCCCTTCCCCTAAAACAGGATTACGAATATCGTAATACTCACATAAGGGTATAACCAGATTCAACTGACACATACAAAATGCCAAATGTGAGGGCCAAACCAGGTCTCCAGTCGGGATTCCGGTAAGGATGAACCCCGATCGTTAAATTACCCATCGCTCCCACCTGCCACCCATAAAAATATTAGTACATGTAATTTCAAACGGAAATTTTCAGGAGAATGATGTTATGCGGAAGTAAGTAAACTTTTGTCTCATTTGCGACATGAATCTGCATAGTACCACAAATACGTATTTCGAGTCATTTTTTGAAATTAAAGAATTGCTTGAAGTTTAAAACTGCAATAATTGCGAAGTGTGTAAAGACAAGTTTCATATCTACCTAAAATGGTCATCCGCAATAATCCTGAAAATTTGAGCATGTAAAGATAAATAATTAGTGAATTTTGAAAATATCAAGTACATTGTACATGTACCAATATTCAGACAGTATATATTTTGGAAAATACATATAAATATATTCTGGAAAACACATATAAATATACAGTTTCCTATAACAAAGAGTGTCCCAATGTTTAGAGTTAGTAATGTTGTATATGAGTATTATGATAACTTACTTGGATGCAATTTGTTTTGGGAAACCCCTAGATTTTGAATTCGAGTAAAGTTTGGCGAGTATGTGACCCTACCATGTAGCTAACATCATCTAGCGCATTATGTCTCTACCCACAAGGCCAATGCAATAGACATTTGCAAAATATTGCCCAGAAAGAGTTGCATCCATGACAAAAGTAGGCCAATCACTGTTATGCTGCACTCTGTGCCAGTGTAACAAGTTTCATGTCGAAATACGTGCCGGATTCCTGACGAAATCCCATTCAGCTACATGTGGAAGATAACTGCATAAATACATTTTCGTCTAGTAACCGTCGCAAGAAATTTGCGTTTATGTGAGAACTTGGTAGATTTGCTTTGATGCATTGGTGTTTAACAGCATTTGTGTGGCATCGCGTCAGGAAACCGGTGTATTGTTTGACATGAAACACTTTACACTGGCGTGGAGAGCAGCACCAATGACAATGCCAGCTAATGACACAGGGTGGCGAGTTTTCAATGGAGGAAGAGACAGATGAAGTTTGGTAAAGATCGGACTAACATATCAGGTGATACGCAAAAATTAACATCCAAAGTTGTCGACACCGGAATTGTGACCACTACGTCTTACTTTCTTTGATTCGCGTTACTCATGTTTCAGTCATTAATTTTACTTTGTTCAACTGCACAACAAAACAAACATAGACTCGAGTGAAGATTAAAGCCAGGTCTCTTGACACTGTAACCAAGTGTATTCTGAATACGATATTAATAATCACACTTTCGTGCTGAAGATCACACTTTTGTGTGGCAACTGATAAAATGAACAGGTTATGAATCTAAACAACTGAATGAAGCAAGTCCTGAAAACTGTATCTGTAATCCACAGATGACGACCCTTACGACACTGCAGCTTTTCATAAACATGCTCTGGTTTCATTACAACCAATCCAACCGTCACAAAATGATTTTCAGATTAGTCCATTTATATTAAGGGGGTGTTTTTTTTTTGTTTTTTTTAATATGAACATTACTTGCAAAAAGTGCAGATCTTGACGAGACTGCTCGTTACGAGCCGGCTCATCTGGATCTACACTATTTGCCAATACCACTATGCAGGTCTATAGTGTAGAAAGGGCTAAGGAAGAACCAGGAAACTGTATCTGTACTACACAGATGACGCCCCTTCTGACACTACAGCTTCTTATAGCCATGCTCTGGTTCCATTACAAATGGTGGGCAAAACAAGATTTTCGGTGGTTGAAGAAAGGGGCACAACTCCAGATGGATCGGTGGCAGAGCAAACGTTTGTGTTACCCGATGTATGACCAGTGCAGCTCCTGATCAAATAGCACACTCCTGTACCCTGATAACGATCTGTATTGCTTGTTAGAACTTGTTAGAAGCATGACCGACTTTTCGTTGACGCAATGGTGAACAGTGCAGATACAGATCAGACTGTGCGGATGCACAGGCTGATCTGGATCTACACAGGTCGCAATATCCATAAAGCCCCATTTTTCGAGCACAGGAGACAAACCATGCGATTTTGTACATAAGACGATGTACGATATCTCATGAGAAAGATATACAACATTTACAATATTTTTAGTTAATCACGTTGAAAGAACAAATGTGAAACAGAATTACGCATTTGCTATGAACATTTCTTCAACGTTCAACATCATTTAGAGATAATATCACAGTTTCTGTAAGTATTTTTGAAATTCACAAAATCACATGGCTCATCTCGTTTATGTTGAGCATGAAATCAATCGGCTGAAAACTGTAGTTCACCGAGCAAACAAAAAATGGGATTTTTGGTAGGAAAAAGGACATACAGTGAAACCGCTCTAAACCGGACACCATGGGAGGTCCCCAGGGTGTCCGTCTTAAGAGTTTTCACTGTAAATCAGGCAGTTGATCATTCTGAGCCATAGTTGTGTGCTATGCGATCATGAACAGACATTTTCACCCGAGATAAATGACCAAGAAACTCATCAAAAATAATATCACATGTGTTTTCATGGTGTCCGGTTTTATAGACGTTCCACTGTATTTATGGATGGTTGGAGGCGTCGCGTTACAAGTATATATCTATGGAGCGTTAAGAGTTTTCAATTACATACCGATACAGCTGATGGTGATCACGTATACAGAGCATGAAGTCAATCAGCTAAAAAGTATTGAAGAAGTTAGCCAGGGCCCGGTTGCTCAAAACATCCGTTAGCTTAACGGACTGTTAAATCCTTAACTGAATGGTTAAAATCTCTGTTTTAACAGAGATTTTAACCATTCAGTTAAGGATTTAACAGTCCGTTAAGGATTTAACAGTCCGTTAAGCTAACTGGTGTTTTGAACAACCGGGCCCTGATAAGTAAAAAGTGGGATTTTTGGAAAGGGGCATAACTCTGGACAAAATTATTTTTTACAGTTCTGCACTTGATCTGGCTGAAAAAAGTTTCTTTCTTATGTAACACAGACCTGGGGCCAGTTTCACTAAACTTTGTATGGCTAAAATATTTGTAAGTGCAAAATTGATTAAGTCTGTAAATTTCAAATTAACAATGTTTTCTTGTAGACAATTATTGGATTTACATTTATTGAGCATAGGCTGCATATGCATGTTCAATAAATGTAAATTCATCAATTGAAATTTCCAGACGATCCTAAATTTGCACTTACAAACATTTTAGTCATACAAAGTTTAGTGAAACTGCCCCCTGCAATTGATGAATACTGTGTATGAGGTGAGTAAACTGAACAAGCAGGAAGTGAGAGACAGACAAATAGATGCAAATTATACCACCCCCAGACTTATCAAAGGGGCATAAAAATGTTTTATCCAAACAATGTCAAAGAAATGTTGCTAATTGACAAATTAAGGCAATTATAAAGCAGTAAGTGAGAGACAGACAAATAGATGCAAATTATACCACCCCCACTTATCAAAGGGGAATAAAAATGGTTATTTTATCCAAACAATGTCAAAGAAATGTTGCTAATTGATAAATTAAGGCAATTATAATGCTGGCAGATACACAGCTAACAATTGGTAATAACTAGAAACCCTCTGCAAGCCAGCTTAGCAAAGACATTCTCATCATCATTAAGTAACTCATAAACATTGATCCGGCAAACAGTGTATATAACGGAAGCATCACAGACGTTCTATCACGGGCGTGTCTAGCCGGGACCCCAGTTACACCGTCTCCATATCGTCCTCGTGCTTGAATCCGTTCACCCCTGCCTCTGCTGCCACCTCTGCCGCCTCCCCCGCCCCACACTCCGCGTTTGTCACCGTCGCAGGGGCGTCGTGGTCCGCCTTGGCCGTTTTTGTTCCCTTTCTCTGGTACACCAACACATACGCAGCCTTTGTCTGCAAGTAACAGCTCAGCTTTAACCCTTTCATCCCTAAGTATTTAGCATGATATAAACATGTATACCAAATATGGTTAAGTGAATAGCGTGAATACATAATACAGTGGAACCTCTCCAATCCGGACACCCTGGGAAGTCATGCTAGCAGTTCATGACACATTATAGTGTTTTGCAATAATGAAGTCATTGTAATCGGAGATACACAACAGCGAAACACATCTAAGGTAAACATCTATATTTTCCCCGAGTGTCCGGTTTAGAGGAGTTCCATTGTACGTTGTTAAGCTTTTAAATGGGCATATTAAAAGCAGTATTGAGTAAAAAACTAGAAATTCCTATCCGTTTTTCTAGCTTTGCCTGCTCTTCAATCAAGATGACACAAGCATGGTACTCTCTATATTGATGAGATTAGCAGCAGCTCTGCATATCACCTCGGAATTCCTACATGTTTCCTAACCGTGCCCGAGAAAGTTAGCATCAATAGACATAATCTCCATATATATGAAACAAGTAGATCTGCATATAGTAGCAGAATGCACTCGTGAAATTGCCTGACAATCTACGAGGCACCGTGGAAGACACGAGAGGTGAAAAGGAAGACTTACCACAGCACACTCATCGGAGGATTCGGACACGCTGGAGTCGTCCAAGTAGTACCATGAATCCTCATTATGGTTCTTCCCATACGCCGTGTCTGCAGGCAATATAAACAGCATAAACACACAGTAAATACAATGATATAACCCTTTAAACCTGAAATCCCGCTATAGTGGTTTATGCAAACAGTGCAGATCCAGATGGGCCGGCTCGCAACGAGCCGTCTCATCAGGATCTGCACTTTTTGAAAGTAATTTTCATATTTTTGAGAACAAAAAAAACCTCCTATTCATAATTGTACCTCCTATTCATAATTGTACTAGTCTGAAAACCATTTTGTGACGGTTGGATTGGTCGGAAAATTAGCATATCACAGTCCATTCCAGTTACTTAGGGTTGAAAGGGTTTATACTGCCTTAGAATATAAAATATACAAGACAAGCCAAGCGTCATTTACAGAAAATATCACTTTCTGTAAATATTTTGGATGAAAAATCACACATCTTAGGTACCAAAAACATGGCTTTTCTCATATTTTGTTGAGCCATAGACAGCAACTTTGGGGTGTCACTCAGCAAGCCTTGTAAAGTTGCCAGGGTCGAAAAAAAAAAATATTTTGTAGTCGAATGAACCATGTATTTAGTTATGATGTTTTTAATGTCTATGCTTCATATTTATTGCAAATAGCGAACAAAATACAGTTCAGGAAATGGTGATTTAAATTTTAAATCGTTCATAATCGTAATGTTATTCTTGAGGCAGACCAGTCAGATGCCACGATCAGGGGTCAAAGGTGAGACGAACGTCAACAATGCATTTTGGGTTAATTTATGTCAATCACAGTCACTCGTGTTGCAATGCATGCCGGCATAAAATGTTTCCTGTGAAAAATGCATCGTTTCCTGATGAACTGCCACTCAGCTCTACTTAGAGCTATCGCATAAACACATTTTTCATCTAATAACCGGCTATTAGATGAAAAATGTGTTTATGCAGTATCTTCTGCATGTAGCTGAATGGGAATTTGTCAGGAATCTGGCGCCTATTTCAACATGAAACATTTTACGCCGGTGCGGAGTGCAGCACCAATGAAAGTACTTACAATGTCCGCCGCCGAGACCACCGTAGTGGTTGGACACAGAGATGAGGTCGTACACACACGGCTCGGTGTTCGGGTCAATCACAAACCTCTTCAGATCCAGTTCACTGTAAATATACAAGACATAGATCTGAAGGTAAGACATGACACTGTTCAGTAATTTATTAGCTGGCATACTCGTGCAGTATATTAAGGATGTAATAGTTCATCCAAACAAGAATTCCGCCACGGAAGTGGTGTCGCGCCTGCCAAGGCATTTGACCGCAACATGTTAATGGGCAAGTGCTAAAGTAAGCATCACAAAAACCATGTACATACAATGTAAACTAAATGTCAATATTACTTTCAACAATAAAACTAATAGTGCCGTTGTGTCCAGTATGAAGGGATAAGAAAATGTGGCCTGTCGGCACATTTTCTTATCCCTTAATACTGGACACAACGGCACTATCAGTTATATTGTTGAAAGGTGCCTATTTTCAATAGCACAATAAATGTCGCCGGTGGCAGATTGAAGAAACTCTACCAAACTTCTTAAACGGACCCATGGACGGGCACAAGGTCCAAAAACATTATATGCCGCCAAGCTCTACCGAGACTGGGGGCAAAATAAAACAATATTCCAATGAGGGATCGTGGCTAGTTATTTCCCTTTGCAAATCTATTTATAGACATCCGGTTGTATGCTGTATTTCAGAGTTTATTTCTTACCGAATAGCACAAATATGAGTTTTGCAAACAGAGTAGACCCAGATCAGACTGCACGGCCGAGTCTATACGGATTGCAATAACATTAATAAGGGTGAAAATATGAATCTGGCAAATAATGCAGTCCCTGATCAGATTGCACAGATAAGTAGGATGACATGGAACAACGTTAGTCGAAAACACTGTAAGGACTCATTTTCATAATAATTCAAACTACATTCACCTTTTTTACGAACAATAAGGCCCTAAAATATACAATTTGAGCAGATTTCTATAAATTAAAAGGGAGATAACTAGCTATGATCCCTCATTGAGTGCAAGCAAGCGGACATAAGACTGATACACAGTATACCATTCACTCACCTGGTGGGGAATTCGACCAAAGCGTCAATTTTGTCTCGCCAGTATCGGTTGTAGGAGAATCTCTTCAAGTGGATAATAAGTGTGTCTGGTAGCGACCACAGATCAAACTTCTTTGTGGCTTGTTGGTGCTTCTGGCATCGTGGACAATACCTGCAGACAAACAACAGTTTTTTCTTATTTGTACTCGCTGGTGCCGCACTCTACGTCAGCGTAAAATGTGTCAAGTTGAAATAGGCAACTATGAAATAGGAAACTGTGAATATGCAGACAAGAAATGCATTTGTACGATAGTAAGTAGAGCCGAGTGTTATCTCGACAGGATTCCGGTGCATATTTCCTGTCGAGATAACACTCGGCTCTACTTACTATCGTACAAATGCATTTCTTGTCTGCATATTCACAGTTTCGTCTAGTTACTAGACAAAAATGTTCATGCAGTATCTTCTACATGTAGCTCGATGTGAATTTTTCAGGAATCTGGGGGCCGTTTCACTAAACTTCTTACGACTAAAATGTTCGTAAGTGCAAAATTATGATAGTCTGTAAATTTCACATTTACAATGTTTTCTTGTAAACAATTCATGGATTTACATTTATTGAGCATAGGCTGCAATATGCTTAATAAATGTAAATCCATGAATTGAAATTTCCAGACGATCCTAAATTTTCACATACGGACATTTTAGTCCAATCGGCCGTGCAAAAGCCAGCCAGCCAGCAGTAAACATAAAACAGTGGAACCTCTCTAAACCGGACACCCTGGGAGGTCCCCAGGATGTCCGGTTTAGAGATGTTCCACTGTAAACCAGGCATATGACTATGCCAAGGTATACAGCTGTGCTTTGTGAACTTGAACAGCCATTATCATCATAAATATAGAGTGGGTATGCCAGCTCTCACGCAGTGTCAATAATGCTCGTGCATTATAGCAATTTGTGGCGAATTACTGTTGAAATCGTCTTCTGTGTCGTGTCTTGTGCAGGCAAGTATCATTTCGCCATTTTGACCAACTATCATGCGAATTAGAGATCATGTGACATCTGGTGCAGGCGATATTTCAAAAACACTTGTAAGTTCTCGAATTTTTACGTAACTATTTAAAATACACTTCTGGCTATTAACACGTTTCAAAAGGACACGGTGGCATATGAATGAAACTTGTTCCTAATTTATGCTCTTATGATATTTATTTATGATATAGTTTCCATGCGAGAGCACTGGCACACAAGTCAGACTTGATTATTTTCCCTAACTTGGAGACGGATGAAGGAGTCGCGTGATCATCAGTAAAACTCGAAATGCTAGTAAAGGAAGGACTCCTTGGTTGGTGGAGTAATACAAATGAATATCCCATTGTTTCTGGATTCTGATATATGCATAAATATGATCAAAATACGCGAGCATTGGCCTACCCACTGTACACCAATGAAACCCATAAAATTAAGGATAATTTAGAGATGTTCTAGTCTACTAGCTTATTTTTCTCCCGTCAAAAAAAAGAATTTGGTGATAGACAGAGAGAACCATGAGTTAAACAGAATTGAGACAGGCCATGTGATTTTGTACCTTCGGACATCTGCATAATTTCATGAAATACGTTTACAAAATTGACAATATTTTCCGTAAATAATGACAAAAGTTGACAAATTTTCAAAGTACATGCGGAATATAATTCCGCATGTTATATTCTGCATGTACTCTGAACATTTTGTCAACTTTTGCCATTATTTATGAAAAATATTGTAAATTTGGTAAATTTATTTCATGAAAATTACGCAGATGTCCGAAGGTACTAAATCACATGGTCTCAATTGTAAGCGGCACTAACCAGGGATCGTTCTCGCCCAATTTCTCGGTGGTGGTGAACAGGTCGAGGCAGTCGTGGAGCTGCACCACCTGTCGCTTCTGGGGCTTGTTCTTCATCGTGTCGTGCATCTCCAGGGCCTACAATATACAGTCAATAATACATGGTTACACCTACAATACATTGAGCAGTATCAGCAGGGTTTCACACTCACTTGTGGGCCAGTGATTCCACAGCATGGACATCCCAATTCCCAATTACATGTATGTTGAATGGGAGCTTCTTGAAAGTTCTGGGATACCTCCTACAAAACGGGGGTCCTCGGGACACTGCGAGTGTCGACCACCGATCAGGCTAATGGCGAATGACAATGTTTATCAAAGGCTAATGGCGAATGATAACGTTTATCAGAGGCTAATGGCGAATGATAACGTTTATCAGAGGCTAATGGCAAATGATAACGTTTATCAGGCAAGGTCAGGAAACGCATAGGACTTCTGACCAATACATACACCATACAGGGCCAACAGTGTCAAAGGGGGAGGAGCGAGGCGGAGAGACTTCTGTACAGAATCCGAACGAACATATAATCAAAAGAAAAGACAATGACCAGGCATTCAAGTAAAATTTAAGTTTATGAAACGAGCAGTATAATTTGTATTTTACGGAAAGGAAGGTGTGACATTACACAACATGATTTTAATAATGGGAAACAGTGTCTTACCAATGAAACACTGTTACAAATCTTGTTATCGGTCAGACTGCAGTTACAGTATGAAGCACACAGCATGCAAAGCCCTATATAAGTGGGATGAATATCTGCAGTCCGCTGTTGTTTCAGTTTTCATCGGCAATACTCACATCAGCAGCTGTTTCGTTGTAGAACTTCTCCTTGGCTGCTACATGCCAGTCCACAGCCACGTACATCCGACCTGAACATCAATTGATTGATTCATTGATTGGGGTTTTATGTCTGTTAAGACAGGCAGAACCACAAAACATGGTCAGTTAGAAGCATGACAGGTGATTTACTGATGAAATGGCAAACAGTGCAGATCCTGATCAGACTGTGCGGATGCACAGGCTGATCTGGATGTACACTGGTCGCAAAACCCAATTTTCCCAGTCGCAGCCACAAATACCCTGGCAAATGGGCCCATATTGTCGAAGTACGTCATAAGTATACAACTGTATTGGAGATAATATATAGCCAAGGCCATGAATCGACTATAAAGGTCTGCTAAATTTACTTTGTGGACAAGGTGTTGTATGGACCATTTGACGCAATTTCTGGGTAGATCCCAGCACTTTAGGTTACAAATAACAAGCTTTCGGGAAGGCGATATACCTGTCCCCAATGACCTACTGTGAGTTTACAAACACAAAACATTAAATAGTCCGGTATCCACCACATGAACGCAGGTCTGGGTGATTTGACGATAGCTTCTACCTGTCCATCTGACACCCAATTCCTTTCGAGTTGTCCCCTTTGACAACAAGCAACAGTTATTAAGACAATTCCAGCTCTGGGCCTGTGCCTATAAAAAGTACTACAAATCTGTATTCAAAATCATGCAGTTTGACTGGCCGAGACTGAGCACAGCTCAGCCTCGACCAATCAAACTTCATGATTTCCAACATGAGAATGGAACATGTGCTCAAGATGAATATTCATGGTGCTCGTGCCTAAATACTTGTAAAACTATCTGGCCATGTTATCCAATTCGTACCCAGCCTCTACCATCAAACTTCTTGATTCCGACCTTGAGAATGGCACACATATTCAGACAGTTGTATAAGCACCTACACTGAAGGCGCCACTTCCCTGATTACCAGTCAGGGCTAACAATAATCAAAAACTTGTAACTGATTTCACCAAAATTGCTAAGCATACTTATCTAACTAAGTGTACTTTGAGGGAGTAACCATTTATTTTCCCCGAAATGCATTATTTCATATAGAACTAACGACTGCATATATTTGATGATTAAAAGTATGCAAAATTATTACATTATCACAGCCAATATTAATAAATTTATCCTTAAATTGAAAATTTCTCCCTCAAAGTGTACTTAGTACGATAAGTATACTTTGCAATTTTAGTGAAATAGGCTACTGGTCTTCAAAGTTAAAGTGAATGGGTTTAACGTCATATAGAGATGGGGCCACACTTTAAAGTCACATCCAGTGGGATGGAAATACTATGTAAGTATTTTTCATGCCGAGGGTGAGGATTGAACTGAGAACCTCCGGTATTGAGTCCAATGCCATATCCATGTGACTGGTCTTCGAATATCCGGCAACTCCGCATCACAAACGACAAAGAAGAAACACTTACTATTCAGCTTGAGTGGCTTATCATCGTCCTTGAACTTATAATCCAGTTCGGCACTTCCATATGAATTCACTATGGTGAATTTAAACAATCTCGGCGGTTTCTCTGGTTCCGAGTCATTTTCACTGTCGGTGACGCCGTTAACACTCGACCCATTGTCTGTGCATTTGTCCTTGGCCTCAGAGGTCGCATCACTGCTCGTGTCGTCGCCATTGCTGATCTCCATTAAGTGGTCGTCACCGCCGGCTGGTACATAGGAGACAATTGTGAATTTCATTATAGTAATAGTCAAACCTGTGAACAAAGACCAGCCATGTGAAGAAAGCATCTGGCCTTTGTTCGCAGGTTCATTTATGTA
Organism: Conchocele bisecta; assembly: GCA_029237695.1. Classification (NCBI taxonomy): domain Eukaryota; kingdom Metazoa; phylum Mollusca; class Bivalvia; order Lucinida; family Thyasiridae; genus Conchocele; species Conchocele bisecta. Next base: position 98,588,539 of record CM055266.1, on the reverse strand, counting down.
GTAATGGAATAATTGGGAAAACAAAAGCGTGGTTGCTATAGACAGGTACATGTAATTGCTATCCGGAGGTAGCCTTTAGCAAGGGTTCGACTGTATGTGGCTGTGGCTGGAGAAATGGGGCTTATGTGGTTTGGGAAAAGTGTAGATCCAGATCCACATCAAAATACCAATGTCCCTTATTTAACAAGGGCATCTTTATCACTAAGCTAATCCCCTCGCTGACAGCCTTGAAATAATATTATTTTTTTTAGAAAATGTGTTCATAGAACACAGATGCCCCACATACCGCTTTGATAATAAACGAGGCAAAGGAGCGATAATCCATGACCCGGGGGTCAAATAAAAAATCTAAAAACTTTGCACATCTACTCATCATAAGGAAGATACATACCAAGTTTCAGGTCTGTAGCTATTACGGTTTAAAAGTTTTATGACTTACAAGGTTGGTGACGGACGGACGGACGGACGGACGGACGGACGGACGGGACAGGATGGACAAGGGTAACACTAAATGCCCCCTCCACTATTGTAGGCATAAAAACATACATTGACCTTGGGTGGACGGACGTGGGTTGTAGGCATATCAAAGCACCATCCATACACGCATTGTGGCCAAATATTATCAAAATTGGGGAAACGATTCATAAGTTAGTGAACAAGAATTATGCCACGGAAGCGGTGTCGCGCCTGCCGAGGCATTTGATCGCAACATGGTAATGGGCATGTGCTAAAAAACGAGAAGTGCATGCTTAAAACACAAAAAAGTGTTTCCACAACCATGTGAAGATCAAAAACGTCAAGTTCATGTTAATGGCGGCATGAGTGTGTTCCAAATGCTCACATGCATCAAGTGTCCAAATATTGAAGCAATCCATCAAGTAATATTAAAGTTATACCATGATGACGAAGCTTGTACAAACTTTTTGACATTTCGGACGACGCGGACGAGGGAAAAAGCAGCGATTATAGTTGCACCTTCTGCTAAAGCAGGCGAGACAAAAATGAAAGGTGTTACTAACATTCGCATGTACGTACATGGACTAACGCTATATACCCTCTTGCCTATCGGCGAGGGGATAATAATCTCGCTATTATTTCTAAAACAATCCCTAAAATTGTCCCCTTTGATCTACAACTAGGCACAACCATGGATGAGTGACTGGGTAGAATCAGTCTGCATCTCCCTGGGGAAACTGGAATTCATTTTTCACTGAACCCGCAAAATCCTAACATGTTGATGACATTTTGTCCAATTAGTACAGGTCACAAAAAGAATTCATTGGAAAAACAACAGTGAATCATTTTAATAGTCATATTATATATGTTACTGTGACTTGCGAAATGAGGCATATGGGTTTTGTATCCAGTGTAGATCCAGATCAGCCTGTGCATCCGCACAGTCTGATCAGGATCTGCACTGTTCACCATTCCATCAATCAAACATCCGTTATGCTTCTAGCAAGCAATACAGATCGTTACCAGGCATCAGGAGTGTGCTATTTGATCACGAGCTACACTGGTCACAAATGAGGCCCATTTCTCCAGTCATGGCCACATATTGAAAATAACATTTCATGAGTCGCAGCGACACCTACCTCCATTCTCCGGGGAGGTGGTGTCGGTGGTGATGGCGGAGTTATTGTCCTCGGTATCGGAGCCGATGTCGCTGTCTTTGTGTTCGTCGTCCACCCACCACCGCTCCGCATCCGCTGGCACCGACACAATACGCCTGTCACACACACACATGGCTAGTTTGGACAATGTTTGGTCGACAAGAAATCAGTAACACTCGTGGATGTACCCATAAACAAACATTTAACACACACAAAAATTAGAAAGTCGGTAAAACTGACATATGCACCCCAATGTAAACTTAACCCTTTGAACCCGAAAGCCCGCTATAGCAGGGTTTGCAAACAGCACAGATCCAGATGAGCCGGCTCGTAACGAGCCATCTCATCATATTTTTTAGAACAAAAACACCCGTTTCATAAATGGACTAATCTGAAAATCATTTTGTGACAATTGGATTGGTTGGAAAATTAGCATATCAATTAACCAAAAGTGATAAGTATTCATAAGCACAGTTGTGAAGGTCAAAAGATCAACGTCATATTAAGGGCACATTTGTGCACAAGTCTTATGTAAACTCCGGTAAAAATGTTTAATGTGTGAAAAGGTTCACAGTTGTGAAGGTCAAGGTCATATTAAGGACAGCCAGGATGTCCACAAGTATGATGTATTAAAAACCATCAAGGGATATAGAAGCTATGACAGAATTTAGAAACTCCGGCGAACTTCTTAATCTTAATGTGTGAGAAAGTTCAAAGTTGTGAAGGTCAAAAGGTCAAGGTCATATTGAGGGCAGCATGGATGTGTGGCATTTGTCCATGACAGAATGTAGAAACTCCAGCGAACTTCTTAATGTGCCGGACACAAGGACGGACACACGGACCCACAGTCCAAACATTATATGCCGAATGTGTCAATTTTTAAAAAAAAAGATAGAGTGAAACGCCAAAACGGAGCATTGAAAGTGACTAAGTAATTTAAGTGAAACTCGGTCAAACTTCTCAACCGGACCCACAGACAGACAGTGAGACGGACAGACAGACAGACATCGACACCACCGGGGGCATAGCCTTAGCACTCCTTCCTTCAAGAGCAGGGATTCCGCTGGCGATCGCCACTTTCGCAATTGGCGATAAAAATAAACAATTGGCGATAAAAAATTACAATTTTCGAAAATAAATCGCCACTTCAAAAAAAATGTTTTTTTTTTGTTTTTTTTGAAGTGTCGATTTTTTATTTTCATCAGCGGAATTCCTGCAAGAGGCGTGTTAACCCTTACTACACTGAATTAAATTTTGTCGTCTGCTGGAAATATTTTATTATCAATAATTTTCGATAAAAAACTATTTTGGCAGCGCACGAGACGATTCTCATGTGCTGTCAAAACAGGTTTTTTGTTCAGAATTACGGCACAAATGAAAAACAGCAGACACAAATGTTCGTCTCCCGCGTAGTGAGGGTTAAAGTGAAGGGCGATAACTGTCATGAGATTTGCATGGTTTGAGGACGTGTCCTTGTCAGAGATATCAATGTAAACATCGTGCGAATGTAACTATTGGACAGTGATTGTTAGTTATCTAGACCATATGTGCAGCCAATCAGCTACAGGCAATGGTGGTAGCTCAGAATTATGATGGCATTCAAGTGGTTTATAATGTATATATATTAACAAGAAACTTTGGCAAAATTTGGATGATCATTTTTGGGGAAGCATACACAAAACTGTAAACGTATCGACTAAATTTGGCAGAAATTGGACGGTAATTTGTTGCAAAGTAACATGTGTAGAAGCTACAACTCACGATAATCGCTGGAGTATGAGGTTGTAGAGGTGGTCGTATGTGCACGTGCGGCGCGGCACAGGCAGCAGCAATGGCTGACCGAACAGCTGATATGTTCCGATGTACGTCTGGTTGTACGTCGAGCTCTTACCCCTTCAACATATAAAACAGGGACTGACCAGTCTGGTTGTTAACTGACCAGTCTGGTTGTTACGTTAACCCTTAGACCGCTACTCACAACAATTGACGTCTGCAGTTGCTTTTATATCCTGCCTTATTTCTCAATAAAAAACATGGTTTGACAGCACTTCAGAATCATTTCCAATGGAAATGATTCTGAAGTGCTGTCAAAGCATGTTGTAAATCATTCTAAAGTGTTGTCAAAGCATGTTTTTGATGATAAAAATGGAAAATAGAAAATAAATAGCAGACGAAAAAAAATAAAATTATTCCCAAGTGCAGTCTATACCTTTGTTCCAGTAAATGAATAGGAAGGATTGGACTGGCCATAAATACCACATTAAATTACCAACAATTATTTTCCTGTGTGGTCATTACCTTTGTTTTCATAAATAAACAGGAATGATTAGAAGAAATACCATGTTGAAGTCCGACTTCTCCAATCACAAACAAGAGGCCCAAATGGGCCTGTATCGCTCACCTAAAAGCCTCCATAGTGGTCATCTTGATTTCACAAAGACTCTTCACTTACAACTTCAAATGTTCCACAGAATTTGTTGGTACCTTCTGATCTAACATATATTGCGATTGTGCATGTGATTTACTGCTATACCTTCGATTTGATATATAAAATGACCATATTCGGTCAAAAATAAAATTTGACCCCTATTTGACCCCTCGGGCCATGACCATTTTTGACCCAGAGGCCACCATATGAACAAATCTGAATCAGCGTTAACTATCCATCATTCATACAAAGTTTCGTCGAAATCGGCCTGGATGATTTTGTGAGAAGAAGATTTTTTGACAATTTGACCTACTTTTCAACGGCGGACATCTTGGATTTGGTGATGACCTCCATTTTAACAAAAATGGACAGGCTTCACCCACAGACCATTACAGGTAAGTTTGGCCAATATCGGCCAAGCAGTTCACAAGAAGAATACGTTTGAAATCTTTAGTAAAAGAACAACTTTTTTACCTTTCGGTGGCCATTTTGGATGACAAAATCATCTGATTTAGACAAAAAATGCTCCAGAGTGTTATAACTAGTCGATACCTTCGATTTGATATATTATATAAAACCATATTCGGGCAAAAATATAATTTGACCCTAGTTGACCTCGGGCCACGCCCATTTTTGACCCAGGGGCCACCATATGAACAAATCTGAAACAGCGTTAACTATCAATCATTCACACCAAGTTTCGTCGAAATCGGCCTGGAGGATTTTGTGAGAAGAAGATTTTTTGACAATTTGACCTACTTTTCAACGGCGGACATCTTGGATTTGGTGATGACCTCCATTTTAACAAAAATGGGACAGGCTTCACCACCAGACCATTACAGTTAAGTTTGGCCAATATCGGCCAAGCAGTTCACAAGAAGAATACGTTTGAAATCTTTAGTAAAAGAACAACTTTTTTAACTTTCGGTGGCCATCTTTGATGACGAAATCATCTGATTTAGACAAAAAATGGTCCAGAGTGATCAACTAGTCGATACCTTCGATTTGATATATTATATGACCATATTTAGGCAAAAATATAATTTGACCCCTAGTTGATCCCTCGGGCCACGCCCATTTTTGACCCAGGGGCCACCATATGAACAAATCTGAAACAGCGCTAACTATCGATCATTCATACCCAGTATCGTCGAAATCGGCCTGGCGGTTCGTGAGAAGAAGATTTTTTAAGAATTTGATCTACTTCTCAACGGCGGCCATCTTGGATTTGGTGATGACCTCCATTTTAACAAAAATGAACAGGCTTCAACCACAGACCATTACAGTTAAGTTTGGCCAATATCGGCCAAGCAGTTTACAAGAAGAAGACGTTTGAAATCTTTAGCAAAAGAATGACCATTTGAACTATCGGTGGCCATCTTGGATGACGTAATCATATGATTTAGACAAAAAATGTTCCAGAGTGATTGTCTCGTCGATACCTTCGATTTGATATATTACATGACTATATTCGGTTAAAAATAAAATTTGACCCCTATTTGACCCCTCGGGCGATGCCCATTTTTGACCCACGGGCCACCATATGAACAAATCTGAAACAGCGCAAACTATCGATCATTCATACCAAGTATCGTCGAAATCGGCCTGGCGGTATGTGAGAAGAAGATTTTTTAAGAATTTGACCTACTTTTCCATGGCAGCCATCTTGGATTGTCGATGACCTCCATTTTAACAAATCTGAAATGGCATCACCCATATATCATCCCTGTGAAGTTTGACCAATATCGGCTCAGCAGTTCGGGAGAAGAAGATGATTGAAAATGTTCACGGACGGACGACGGACGACGGACGACAGACACATTGCCATAACAATAGCTCACATGAGCTTTGCTCAGGTGAGCTAATAAAACAGCATGTGATTTTGTACCCGAGAGATGTGCAATTTTTCATGAAAAATATTTACAAAATCTGTATTTTCTGTGAAAGATGTCGGAAGTTGACAAAATTTCCATAGCAACTGCGGAATTTATTTCGCATTTGCTCAGAATATTTTGTCAACTAGCGACGTCATTTACTGATAATTCCAGCACAAAAATATTTACACAATTCCCTAACATTTGATTGGCCCGTAGCAAGTCTCTGTCCAAAATTTATATCCCAGTAAACTCCCATGCCGAACTACTTTCCGTAACCGTGAGGCGCAGTTAAAATAATTCTTAAGAAAACGGAAAATAAACACATTTTCTTGATGAATTTATTTCAAATGCTGGAATTATAAGGAATGAATGGCCTTTTTGTGGAATTTATCGGGGATATAAACTTGAAAAAGTCGAGGGAATACTGGACGAGGCCTTCTGGCCTTCGTCCAGTATTCCCGCGACTTTTCAAAGTTTATACCCGGGTAACCCCGATAAATTCCACAAAAATGCCATTCATTCCTATAATAACGTCGTAAATTTTATAAATATATTTCATGAGATATCGCACATCTTCTTAGGTACGAAATCACATGGCTTGTTTTATTTGTGATTGAAGAAGTGAGACTTCACATATGTTAGCATGATGTGCAATCTGTGTAGTCTATACGTTTGTTCCCGTAAATAGATGGGCAGATTAGACTGGCCACTAACACTGGTTACGACAATATTCCCCTGTTGTAACCTATTCCTTTGTTCCCGTAAATAGATGGGCTAATTAGACTGGCCACTAACACTGGTTACGACAATATTCCCGTTGTAACCTATTTCTTTGTTCCCGTAAATAGATGGGCAGATTAGACTGGCCACTAACACTGGTTATGACTATTTCTGTTGTGTATACCTTTATTCCCGTAAAATGTGGGCAGATTAGCTGGACCACTAACATAGTATTGCCATACCTTTATTCCCGTCATTAGACTATAACTAATTCCCCGTTTTGAAATGCAGATTCGGACTGGCACTAACACCTGTGTATTAGAGGCCACTAACACTGTTACGCAATCCCCTGTTGTAGCCTATACCTTTATTCCCGTAAATAGATGGGCAGATTAGACTGGCCACTAACACTGGTTATGACAATATTCCCCTGTTGTAGCCTATACCTTTATTCCCGTAAATAGATGGGCAGATTAGACTGGCCACTAACACTGGTTACGACAATATTCCCATGTTGTAGCCTATACCTTTATTCCCGCCGTAAATAGATGGGCCAATTAGACTGGCCACTAACACTGGTTACGACAATATTCCCCTGGTGTAGCCTATACCTTTATTCCCGTAAATAGATGGGCAGATTAGACTGGCCACTAACACTGGTTATGACAATATTCCCCTGTTGTAGCCTATACCTTTGTTCCCGTAAATAGATGGGCAGGATGAGCTGGTTCTGGTCCTCGGAGCTGGTGACGGGAACCTCGTAGATAAATATATCGTCGCGGTCCAGGATCTGGCTGAGGGCCTCACTCGCAGAAAACACCTTGTGGAAGCGGTGGTTGTACACGTCCGTCACCACCATCTGGTGGGGAAATCAGCAAATTGGGGCCATAAATCGTGCCTTAGGGCAATACCAGAATTAATTGTATGGGGAGAATCGAAGGCACATGCCCACTCAGTAGGCACAACATGTAAATTAAATAAGTGTATAATTGTGTTACTATTCAACCAGTTCTAAAAATTACGAGTGCCCGCTATACAGATAATCATTTATTCTACTGATAGTGACTCGCGGTGGTATCGGGCTATTTTCATATGCAAATGAGGCATGATATTTTTTAATTATTTATACCAATTAAATGCGCCAACATAAAAAAATAATATTTTCGACAGATTATAAAGTATGACCATTGTACATAAAAAAATTTACAGAGAATAAATAGTTGTCCGTTAACATTAAGGAAACACTGTGATCGCCCCTGATATCAGTGTGGAAATATACGTCCGATATAAAATGTGTCATAATGACAATCAATACGAGGGATAATGGTGAATGAATGTTCGTTTTGCCAGAAAATGTCTCCGATATAAACATGAAATCGAGTGGGCATATACCTTTAAGCTGTCCAGGAAAATGGGTTGATTCACTGGTTGGTGTTTTACGCCAATTCAACAGCAAGGTCATATAGACAGAGTGCAGCTGTATGGGGAGAGGGGATCAGCACAGTACAATCAGCACTAAAATTACAATAACAACTTTCAACACTGAAAGACAGTATCTTGATTTGGTGACAGGCACACTAATTACACCAGGTCTGAATCCCTGCAAAATCCTAGTTAAAATATGAATCCACAACTCTTTGCATGCTAACAGAAATGAAAATAACGGCCATCAACAGTATTTTTCTCATTTCCCTCCGTAAATGTCTTGCGGACTCTTCTAATGAATTTTCATGATATTTACAGTAAGAAATAAAAGAAAATATAATGAATTTTCGTCTGCCATTTTTTTTAACTATTTACAGCCCACAACTTTCCCAGCATGCAAAGAGTTAAGGGTTACCCTTCCATCCTCCCGGACAATGGGTTGAGAATGAGAATGTACTTACAAAATCAGGTTTCACGTCCACGTACTGTGACAGGACCTCGCAGAGATCCTGCACCCCACCCATCTTTGGTACAGTCATCTTCAACTGGAAAATCAGATCACAACTTTTGTCATTAGGATTTGTGATCAGGATGTGCACCGTTCGCCATTTCATCAATAAAACAAGCAATATAGATCGTCATCAGGCTACAGGAGTGTGCTATATGAACTAGATTGGTCAGTAAGCGAGGCTTACGGAATACCCCCGCGTGGGCCCATGTACCCCTAAATTTGTAAAAAAAAATCCAAGTGTGTGGGCTTGTGACCTTGACTCTGGGCACGAACGTGAATTTGTCACACGGTGGTAGAGGTCCATTGGAGCAATGTGTTTGTGAAATGTGAAGCAGATACGAGCAAGGAAATAGAAGTTATAACCAATTTCTCTCATGTTAAGTTTTGTAAAGAGACAATTGTGACCTTGACCTCGAGATCAGCGGGGATTTGTCACAGCATGATAGTAGAGCCTTAGAGGAATACATGCATGAAATATAAGAATTTTCAATGAAAGAAATAGAAGTTATAACATATTTCTCTGATGTTAAGTTTTGTAAAGAGACTAAGTATGTCACCTTGACCTTGGGATCAGCGGGGGTTGGACGGTCGTAGGTTTGTCACAGCATGATAGTACAACCTTAGAGGAATTCACAAGTGAAATATTAAGAATTTTCAATGAAGGAAGTAGCAGTTATAACTTATTTCTCTGATGTTAAGTTTTGTAAAGAGACCAAGTATTTGACCTTGACCTTGGGATCAGCGGGGGTTGGACGGTCGTGGATTTGGCACAGCATGGTAGTAGAGCCTTACAGGAATGCATGTGTGAAATATTAAGCATTTTAGATGAAGGAAATAGAAGTTATAACATATTTCTCTGATGTTAAGTTTTGTAAAGAGACGAAGTATTTGTCCTTGACCTTGGGATCAACGGGGGTTGGATGGTCGTGGATTTGGCACAGCATGGTAGTAGAGCCTTACAGGAATGCATGTGTGAAATATTAAGCATTTTAGATGAAGGAAACAGAAGTTATAACAATATTTCTCTGATGTTAAGTTTAGTGATGGGACGGACAGACGGACGGACAACCTGACTCCAATATACCCCCACCCACAACTTGTTGCGGGGGGTATAATAAAATAAGGCTCATTCTTAAATTTTGCTAAAATTTACTATTAGCGAAAAAAATATTGTTTTTGCATTTTTAATGTGGCCGTAACATTTGTACAGGTTTCGTGAAATAGACAGTAGGTATTGCAGTCTGTGTGGATGCACAGGCTGATCTGGATCTACACTGATCGCAAAACCCATAAGCCCCATTTCTCCAGTCACAGTCACAAATGAACATTTCACAAATCTACAAGTACATACCTATTCCAAATCATCAGCAAAAATACACATGATTTGGCAAGAGCTGGAAACAGAATGTGATGCTGTGCAGCTGGTGTACATATGATATAAGACAAGCCATGTGATTTTGTACCAAAGACTATGTTCAATATCTCATTAATTATATTTACAAAATATACAATATTTTCCGTAAATTCCGTCGAAAGTTGACGAAATGTTCAGAGCAAATGCGGATTTGATATGAAAATTCTGTCAACTTTCTACGTCATTTACGAAAAATGTCGCAGTGTTTGTAAATATTTTTCACGAAAAATCGCACATCTTACACATCATTACAAAATCACATGGCTATTCTCAATATGGATGCAGACATCATTGTGATCCCGTTATCAGCAAATGGGCTCAACAAAATCATCCACTTTTACAACACTAAGCACTTACCTGCATGAGCTTTTTACTGGGATCTAAAGGTACCCAGAATATTTCAATCTGCCTTTCCTTCTTCACCGGCAAGGGCAGGGATAGATAGCAGAACGGGTCAAAGGTCACAGAAATCTTGGAGCATTCGGGGCATTGCACAGTGGACTTCAGCAATCCATGAAAAAGGTCAACTATGATGGAGTCGTTCCGCAGTTTGTAGTTGTTCCATGCCTCTTGAGCGACCATCTGATGTATATTGGGTGGAGATAATGAATTATTCAGAGAAATACAATAACCCTTTCACCCCTAAGAAACTGGAATGGATTTGCATATGTTAATTTTACAACCAATCCAACAGTCACAAAATGATTTTCAAACTATTCCATTTATGAAAAGTGCATGTTTTTGCTCTCAAAAATATGAAAATTACTTGCAAAAATTGCAGATCTAGATGAGACGGCTCGTCACAAGCCGGCTCATCTGAATCTACACTGTTTGCCAATACCACTATACACTGTTTTTACATTGTGGATATATCTGTAAAATTTGGGCATGTTTCGTGAAACAGACAGTAGGCACAACACTGAGAAACACGACACGTACGCTGTCTGGTTTGTCGTCGCCATCATTCTGCTCGATGTACGGCTTCTTCTTGATGCGGTTCAGGTCTTCATGTAGGCCGTCCAGCAGGAAGGCCATCAGCTCCTGCGAGTCCTGCTGCTGGTAGCCCGAGAATTGGGGCGCGAACCGACCCACAGCATACTGTAACACAAATGGTAAGACGTTCACAACAATGCCAGGTTTAGCAACAGAGGGTTGCAGAATCTCAGTGGGGCCAGTTTCACTAAACATTGTAGGACTACAAAGTTTGTAAGTGCCAAATTGAAATGTACAGGTCAAGATCATGGTAACCCTTTCACCCCTACATAACTGGAATGGAATTTGATACGTTAATTTTGCAACCAATCCAATGGTCACAGAATGATTTTCAGACTAGTCCATTTATGAAAAGGGGGTGTTTTTGTTACTCAAAACTATGAAAATTACTTGAAACAGGAGTGCCGAAGGTCACAATATAAGCCCGTCGAGGCAAGGCCAGTCAACAAGGGGAGATAACTCATCTTGACGTGATAAACATGTAAACCAAATTTGGTTAGGATCGGTCAAGTAGAACTTGAGTTATTGCGTGGACAAGGATACAGAGTGCGAAAATTAAAAATGGCTGCCAAGGGGAGATAAGTATCGGAACTTTTACAAAACCAATAGGCTTCTTCGTCTTGCCGTGATAAACATGTATACCGAATTTGGTTATGATCGGTCAAGTAGAACTTGAGTTATTGCATGGACAATGATACAGAGTGGGAAAATTAAAAATGGCCGCCAAGGGGAGATAAGTCATCGGAAAATTTTCAAAATCAATAGGCTTCTTCGTCTTGACAAACATGTATACCAAATTTGGTTACAAGCGGTGAAGTAGAACTTGAGTTATTGCGTGGACAAGGATACAGAGCGCAAAAAATAAAAATCCGTCAAGTAGAACTATAGTTATTGCTTGGACAAGCTGTGCCCTCCCGCCCGCCCGTACAAGATGAATACATAATACGTCCCGTTTTTTTCAAACGGGCGTATAGTTGTTTGTTTGTTTATTAGTGTTCAACAGCCTATCAACAGCTAAGGTCATGTAAGGCCGGGCAAACGGGTTCGATCCCATTTTAACCTGCTGCATTGGGGGGAAAATCCCAAAATCAGAACGGAATATTTACATCGAGAAAAAATATATTCAGTTCTGAAATTAGAATAACCGGACTTGGTGCCAGGTCCATACCACACCAAAGTCACTTGGCCCCTTCCCCTAAAATAGGATTACGAATAATCGTAATACTCACATAAGGGGTATAACCAGATTCAACTGTCACATACAAAATGCCAAAGACATATGTGAGGGCCAAACCAGGTCTCCAGTCAGGATTCCAGTAAGGATGAACCCCGATCGTTAAATTACCCATCGCATACTCCCACCCGCTAAACGGGCGTATAAAAAGTGCAGATCCTGATGAGAGCCGTCTCATCTGGATCTACACTGTTTGCCAATACCACTATACAGGCCTGTGGTGTTGAAAGGGTTAATGGTGGCATGCGATGTGGGTATCACACATGAAGCAGGAGTCTGAATATTGAAGTCATCATTCACATTATAATTGAAGTTATGGCAGGATGAATAAACTTGTGATATAAATGACAACTGATATACGGATGAACGTAAATACGAAACTTAAACGGCAAAACCATAGGCCATCGTATAAATCAATACTGTCGCACAGGAGCCATAACAAGTCGCTAGTTCGTGTATTGTGAGCTCAGTTTCAAGACATGAAATCTTCTACAGAAACAAGCTTGGATAGGAAAACCTTACACAAGCTCTTGGCCGAGAAAAGGAAGCAGAGCTCCAGATAAAGTGTGTATTTACGTAAATACCCAATTAAAATTGCTAAAAACCCAAGTAGCGAGTATCAAAAAGCAATAACAAATTTGTGGTATCTTTATCATGCTACAGAAAACAATAAACAGACCACAAATATAGCATATTTTTCTTATTTTCCATGAAAACACATCTTGGTATTTCATTAGAATTGTCTCCAAGGAGACAATTCTAATGAAATGCCAAGACATGTTTTCATTTCTAAGCAAACTATTCAATAATTGCTGTATGTTGATGTGTAAACAGTAGTGTGATTTCATGTTACCCAATTAAAATATCGAAATACCCAATTGCTTCCGAAATGATGGAGTGACAAAACTCAATTACTAATTCCTTATCTGGAGCACTGAGGAAGCTTAAAATATATGCGAACAGAGTGGCCTCAAATCAGCCTAGCATCCATAATCAGGATATAAACAGCTCACCATTCAGTCCCAGTAGCCTATTTCATCAACATTGCAAAGTATACTTTTCTAGCAAAGTATACTTTGAGGGAGAAATTTTCAATTTAAGGACAAATTTATTAATTTTTATTATACTGAATTTATTACACTGAATTTATTACATCATCACAGCCATTTTGGCTGTGATAATGTAATAAATTCAGTATAATAATTCTGCATGCTTTTAATCATCAAATATATGCAGTTGTTAGTTTTATATGGCATAATGCATTTCGAGAAAAATAAATGATTACTCCCTTAAAGTATACTTTGCTAGAAAAGTATACTTTGCAATGTTGGTGAAATCGGCTACTGATCACCAGTCAGTCCCTGAACAACCTTTCTGCTATATGTTCAGACCCGAATCTGACAATATGAAAATAAAAATTGATTTTGTGTGATATTTAAGACCTTTTTAGCTTTTTAAGTATATCAGTCATATAAGAAAAGCTAGCTAGCACCAGAAGCGCATACCAAGGAAAGATGATTTCACTGAAGCTTAGAATAGAATAAATCTTTTTTTTTTACTTTTTTTTTATAGTCGGACATTCAGTCAGGCGACTTCCGGTTTACCGTCGGACCGGCGGAAATTTTAACGGACATGTCCGACGACCCGACGACTTTCGTGAAGACTGGGATAGGAAAACCTTACACAAGCTCTTGGCCGAGAAAAGATAGCTGACAATATGAACGTACAACAACATAGAGGTCTACAGCCTAGAATAACAAATACCAGTCGACACTGGTGGCATTCTGCTACAACTGACCACTGCTACAACTGACCACTACTACAACTGACCACTGCTACAACTGACCACTGCTACAACTGACCACTGCTACAACTGACCACTGCTACAAATGACACTGCTACAATGACCACGCTACAATGACCACTGCTACAACGACCACTGCTACAACAACCTCTGCTACAACTTGACATGACACTGCTACAACTTGCTACAACTGACCACTGCTACAACTGACCACTGCTACAACTGATCACTGCAACAACTGACCACTGCTACAACTGACCACTGCTACAACTTGCTACAACTGACCACTGCTACAACTGACCACTGCTACAACTGACCACTGCTACAACTGACCACTGCTACAACTTGCTACAACTGACCACTGCTACAACTGACCACTGCTACAACTGATCACTGCTACAATTCTTGAATTGAGCACTGACCTTGAAGTTGCGGGGGATCGTGTAGTTGTATTTGCCGGACCACATCGTCTGTACGAGCTCGGCGTAGGCTCGCGCGATCTCCCCATGCATGCCGAGTGGATTGTCCTCATTCACCTCCCCCGACCAGCGCTCCGACATGAAGTACTGCGTCAGCTTGGGCACGTTGCTCATACACTGCAATACAAGCAATGAAGGTCTAGTGCACATAAAGGGCACCTGATTATTGTCTTTTTATTACAAAAACTCAGACACGGATAGGAAAGGTGTAAGAATTCCGGGGGCCGTTTCACTAAACTTCGTACGACTAAAATGTTCGCAAGTGCAAAATTATGAAAGTCTATAAATTTCACATTAACAATGCAGAGGCGTCGGAAGTGGGTGGCAGGGGCGGCAACTGCCGCCCCAATATTTGGACCAAAAATAAAAGGTGTCTCTTAAATGCAGTAGAATGGAGAAAATGGCATCTAGAAATAAAAATATATTACGGGGGTGCATGCCCCCGGACCCCCCTAGCACTAATTCGCTTTGCTCGGGTCGACATTCGCCTCCCCAATATTAATTTGCTTCCGACGCCTCTGCAATGTGTAAACAATCATTGGATTTACATTTATTGAGCAT
Source organism: Conchocele bisecta (assembly GCA_029237695.1). Classification (NCBI taxonomy): domain Eukaryota; kingdom Metazoa; phylum Mollusca; class Bivalvia; order Lucinida; family Thyasiridae; genus Conchocele; species Conchocele bisecta. The sequence goes on along the minus strand of CM055266.1, from coordinate 98,573,480 downwards.
GGGCTACATATGCGGCCCATGCTCAATAAATGTAAATCCATCAATTGAAATTTCTGGGACGATCATAAATTTGCACTTACGAACATTTTAGTCGTAAGAAGTTTAGTGAAACGGGCCCCTGAGGCTTACCGAAGAATTATTTCCGTATCCAAACCAGGTCTGATAAACTGGATGTCAGAAGTCACTACTGTTTCACGAAACTGCCCAAATTTTGGGCAGGTTTCGTGAAGCAGACAGTAGTATGGTATTAGATTTAATTTTCAGAAAACTTGACAGGATATTGTTTAACAAACGAAACTTCAGCGATATTAATTTTTGAATTAGGATTGATAGTAAAAAATTTGCAGATACAGCAATCAAGATGGAATTGACGTGCGCAAGCTAATATGACCGACCAACACAAGCCTAGACCCTGTTGGAGCCCATGTACATACCATATGTCGCCCATTAGGGCAATACCAGAATTAATTGTATGGGGGGAGTGGAAGGCACTTTTTGAAAAACACTACTACCCATGTAATTAATTAACTTTCATGATGAATTCTTAAGGATTTTTCACTTTTTCAACCCCATCACCCATAAATAAACATAGACATTATGTTTGTAAAACATGGATATGCCTCCGTGGCATACTGGACTCTAACTGGTGAAACTCTTACAAACTTTTTGACGTAAATGTACAAGGATGGACGGACGGACATATGGAACCTCAAGAGCAACGCAATATGCCCCCCTTGCTATTGCATAGGGGGCATAACAATTCAGGTGCCTACCACTCCACCCATACAACGGTGTCGGCTAATTCTGCGCACCGCTTTCCAAACAAATTTAAATGTCATTAACATTCCCATATTCAGTCAAAATTCCCTGAATATCAACGAAATTCAAAGAAGTCTGTGCAGGTAAAATGTCATAACGTTCTGACGTCAGTAAGTGACATAAATTGTATGATGTATGACATCACATGCGTGTTTGCAACGTCACATTTTTTTTCTGCTAATGCTGCGCATCTGGTAATGTAAACAAAAATGGCGAACAGCATTCTGGATCAGCATAGCAAAATTGGTATTAAACTTGAAGTGCAGGAAACCTATCCGTAGTGACATCCATGGTCAGTTTAGTTTCTTATGTTAAAACAATTAATTTTAATAGTAAACTAATAAGAAAGGTATTCCATCAGCAGGGTCTGAGAATTTTACACATTTCGACTATATTCTGAATAACTTTTTACCAAACTATCGGAATGTGATAAAATTGTGCCACAGTGTAGCAATTAATCAGCTTGTTTATTCCAAATATCCACATATTTTATTATGACATACGCAAGACTAAATGTGACGTGAATTGCGCATTAGCCGATGCGTAGAATTAGCCGACATGACAGTAAGTTTAGTGACGGACGCACGGACAACCTCACTTCAGTATAAAGACTATTGAGTATCATTCAGGGCCAAGCAATGTAGATGATGAGGAAATTAAAAGTAAAATAGTATGTTATGTTATGCAGGTATTGCCGATATTGGAGCCCATGTAGCTACCCTATGTCATCACCTTATGTCACCATTACCTGCAGGGCGGAGTTCATGAAGCAAGTATTGCCGATATTGGAGAGCCCACAGAGCCCGGGGGTCACAGTGCCACGCCCGGGCTCGTAGCTGCTGTAGTAGCCACCACTGTAGCTGCCACCACCGTTAGACCCATAACTGTTCCCAGATCTGGAATAAGGATTAAAACATACGAAGCTGTAGCCACAGGTAATAGGATGGTATAATAATGTGTCTTACCATGGGTGGCTGTTGTAGAGAGGTTGCACTGTAATGTTTATACTCTAAATCATGCAGACTTATTGGCAGAGATGGAGTATACGCTCAGAAAGCACATACAGTCGTGTTGATATGTAACAGGGATGAGAACAGTTCCAAATGCCAGATCCTGAAAATGGCTAAACAAACATATTTTTGCACCCACAAATGCGTAAAAATGTGCTTCCCATAACGAAACATTGATATTTTTTCTGCAATTATCAGGAATCTCGAATCCTGAATTGAGGAAATATCCAGAAAATTCCCAGCCCTGAGGTAACATACCTTGTGGAGACGGAGGAAGCACTTGTGGACGAGGAAGCACTGCTATTATAGATGCTGAAATTAAATTTATGTACTTATTTAATGGTGTTTAACAGCCTGTCAACAGCTATTGCCATTTTAGGCAAAGTTAATAGGGTCGAATTCCGTATTTCACCCGTTGTGATGGAGGGAAATTCCAAAATCAGAACTGAATATTTACAAAAAACAATTTCAGCCCTGAAATTAGAACAACCGGACCTGGTGCCAGGTCCTCAGCACCAGGTCCTCAGCACACCATTCACTTTGCCAGTCACTTCGCTCCACTCCATAAAAGTATTATGATTAGTATCTTACTACATTCATAAAGGGAATAACCGGAATCAACTTTCATATACCAGAAAGCCAAAAATGTACCTGAGGGCCAAACCAGAGATATAAGGGTTTCTGGTAAGAATGAAAGCCATCGTTAAATTTACCCTTTAATAGCATGTTCCCAAGCAACCACACGCACTGAAAGTAAAATATTTTGTGGTTATAAATCCTTGCCAGGCAGATACCCATAGCTCATGTTCGAAAGCATAACGTTTGATAGGCCGATAAGTGAAAGGGTTTAATTCCCGACAACAACGAAGGTCATACGAGACACGCCATGTGATTTTGTACCTTCGGACATCTGCGTAGTTTCATGAAATACGTTTAAAAAAATTACAATATTTTTCCGCAAATGATGTCAAAAATTGACACAATTTTCACAGTACATGCGAATGTAAATTGTAAATTTTGCACACATATTCAATGAAATTATGCAGATGTCCGATGGTACAAAATCACATCATAGCAATCATATGTGGCTGCGACTGGAGAAACGGAGCTTATGAGTTTTGTACCGGCTCATCACGAGCATGCTCATCTGTATCCTCAATATGTTGGCAAACACTGCTAAAAAGGTGTTCAACAGAGCTCCAGTTAAGGTGCGTAATTTGACCAACTTAAGGTGAAATTTTGTTATTTCTTCATCAAAAATGGCAAGTTGGGAGTCCTTTAGAATCGTCTCAATGAGACGATTCTAAAGCACTCCCAACTTGCCATTTTTGATGGATAAATAAGAAATTTACCTCCAAATTACGCACCTTAACTGGAGCTCTGGTTCAATTTCAAACTTCTTAGTCATACAAAGTTCAGTGAAATGGGCCCCATGACTTTGTCTCACCTTTTTGGTGTAGCAGCTTGCCGCGGCCATGAGCCGTCCCCGTTCTGCTGCTCAATGACGATCACCTGGCCCTGATAGAGGCCCGCATCCTGTAGTGTGTTCTCCTTCTTCGTCAGCTGCTCATACATGTTGGTCATGTAGCGGTTCCATAGACGAACTTCACGCTCATCCGTGATGTGGAACTCCTGGCGCATCGCCCGCTCCAGCTGCTCTGTAAACAGTATAGGGTATACCAGGCTAGTGTGAGGCTAATTCAGTTCATCATACTAAGGCATGACAAGGAATTCCTATGGTTTCCACGCCAAGCCTCATCAATATCAGACAAGGTTAGGAAACTTGTAGGAATGTCTACTGATTTCACGTCATGTCAAAACAAGTTTATCAGGCAAGGCTAATGTAATTCTGAGTAATGTGCTGCCTTATGTGAATATTATTTTTAAGGAACAAATGGTACAGATTGGTGCCCTATACAACAAGAATGCCGCCAACAGCATGTAGCCCCTCGCACTGATGCTTAACCCTTTCCCTGTTTTGCGATATTTCGACTCTTCCAAATCGAAAACATCTGAATAAAAGAATCAAATGCTGGGTCAAATGATGGTTAAATTATCTGATAGAGTAGAAAACATTGTGGGAAAAGGAGAAATTGCTTGTTACGAGCAATTTCTCCTTTTCCCACAATGTTTTCAAAAGACATCTTCTGCAGAGGCGTGAAAAGTCGTTTCTATGAGGGAAAGGGTTAATTTCCATTGTCACGAATCATAGCCGACTATTTTCTTTATCATCCATTATTTGTAACACGGGTCACACAATACTAGTCTAGAGCACAATACGGTAATCAAATATTCTAGTACAGACGATCAAATAGGTATTCGTGTGTGAAATATCGCTCCCGTGGAATAAACCGAGAATAGCGCAGATGCGATAATTAGCCGAAAAACATATATTTATGAACAAGGACAAGTTACGATCACAGGTTGAAGTAACAGACTGAGGTCTATAAATACATTAAATATACCTAAATGCATTAAGAAGTGAAAAATAAGCTAAACAAATTCTTTACTCTCTCCTATATTTTCACTTATGCTTTTAGGTATATTTAATGTATTTATAGACCTCGATCCGTTACTTCAACCTGTGGTTGCGATGGTATTCATTGATGTATCTCAACTGTTTTTGTGAAATACAATCACTTTAAGTCTCTCAAAACGGTCTCTGAAAAACTAAGATGGTGAAATATTTGATTTTGAAGCTGGCTTAAAATGTGGCTCCAACTTCACTGAAATGGCTCCAATTTTTTTTATTTGGCAAAAGTGTTGGCGCAAAGAAAAAAAAAGCCAGTGTGAGCCCTGCTTGGGGTGAGCGGGCACCATACGCTTTCCGTAGAATGATGCGGGATGATGTTGCAAATGCATCTATGAAATATTAAATCATTCCATCAAGGAAAACAGAAGGTATTACCCCGCGTTTTAAGTTTTCGAAAAATAAGAATAGAGCATTTTCTAATAAGTGGCTTTTCTTTGTCCGTGGCCTTGACCTTGGGGTGAGCGGGCACTACATGCGTTCCATATAATGATGCGGGATGATGTTACAAATGCATCTATGAACTAGATTTTTCAGTAAGCGAGACTTACTGAATACGCGTGGGCCCATGTGCCCCTAAATCCCTAAATATGTAAGGAAATAGAAGTTATAACATATTTCTCTGATATTGAGTTTTGTAAAGAGACTAAGTATTTGACCTTGACCTTGGGATCAGCGGGGGTTGGACTGTCGTGGATTTGGCACAGCATGGTAGCTGAGCCTTACAGGAATGCATGTGTGAAATATTAAGCATTTTAGATGAAGGAAATAGAAGTTATAACATATTTCTCTGAAGTTAAGTTTTGTAAAGAGACTAAGTATTTGACCTTGGGATCAGCGTGTGACGGTCGTGGATTTTGGCACAGCAATGGTTAGTAGAGCCTTACAGGAATGCATGTGTGAAATATCAAGCATTTTTTAGATGAAGGAAATAGAAAGTTATATAACAATATTTCTCTGATGTTAAGTTTAGTGACGGACGGACGACGCACACCAGACGGAAAACCCTGACTCCAGTATACCCCCCACCCCCCCCACAACCTCGTTGCGGGGGGTATACATATTAAAGCATTCCATCAAGGTGAAACAGAAGTTTACAATGAATTAACCCCGAACGTTAAGTTTTAGTAGAAATGGGGAGCGTTTTCTCAAGTCTGTGGACCTTGACCTTGGGGGGTGAGCAGGCACCATGCGCTTTCCGTAGAATGATGCAGAATGATGCGGGATGATGTTCCAAATGCATCTATGAAATATTAAATCATTCCATGAAAGGGAAACAGAAGTTATTTCAGATTAAACCACCAAACGTTAAGCTTTTGTGGACTGGGAACAAGATGGGACAACCGGACGGACGTTCCAACATTTTTGGTTATGGGGGTATTCCATTGTTGAAGATCAAAGAAAAAGCCGCTAAACATCAATAGAATTTATGAGATTACGGAATAAATAAAAGGAATCTTTTGTGTTAGGCCACACCCCTAACCTTTTTAAAAACCCTAGACGGGGGGGGGGTTGGCCCTGACAGACAACTTTTGGATCCCTATACAGTCAAACCTGTGAACAACGACCGGCAAAGGGAAGTGGCCAAAGTGGTCGTTGTTGACAGGTGGTCGTTGTTCCAAGGGTCGAACATTTACCCAGTTTCACAACAAAGTCGGCCATGTCTTTAGCATTCTATTGTAAAATATATGTATGCTTTTCATCAATTAAAATTGCACGAAAATGGCTAAAATATCAATTTATTTTGTTTTGTTTTGTCATCTTTGTTGTTAGTGTTGTTGAACCCAGCCTCGCTTTGGAAATTATATACAAAGGGAGTAATTATCTTCACGATAAGTATCTCGCGGCCCGCTTTGGTGCACCATTTAATAGCTTGTCGTAATTAAACATGCAAGTGGTTTAAATTTAGCATGACCATTAGTATTTCACACCACCAGTTGAAATAATAACGGTCATATAGTCTGTATTAAAACGATAGCCTATGTGGCGCGGCCTGTGAAAACCGCGAGTTTTTTTTGTAACAAAAAATATTTTTCTTTGAATGCGTCAGTAACCCACACGAGCTAGGTGTCCAAATCAGGAGAGAACACCCAGGGCTTATTTGCTTTTCGTCCAATGTACTGTATACTATCCTGGTCAAGCCGAATATTTAAGCAGCCTATGACGGAATTGGCAATTGTCCGCTGACGTAATTACTGATGTTTTTAATTAGAGATTCGCAGCACTGTAAACCATGTTAAACCACGGCGCCAGACTTACGCGAATCCACTGCCTGGTCTGGTGGGCTAATGCAATAAGCCGGGTACTTGTCGGAGATCGAGACCCAAATTCATATAAACACGTTTGTCGGTCACTTTAGACTGGTACCCGGTTTCGCAGGAATAATGCTATATAAGCTGAGCATCGAACAGGTGGTTACCAGTCTAGTGTGGACTACGTGACTGATGTCAGCAAACCGCGTGTATTGATCTTTGATATGGCCTTGTGCCCCGATGTGTGAAATTTTACACTCGACACGCACCGTGTGTTTGAAGTCTTAGTCTTGTCACTGAAGACGAATCAGCATCGTGTAAACACAGTTTGCCAACTAATGATCGAGTTTTTTATGACTTGCGCAGAATTGCATTATGCCTATTGGAATAACACGACACGGAATACATATCGGGGAATTACCGTTTTAATGGAGTTACGCAATATTTTTCATTGAAAAATGTCGCCGAGTTTTGTGATGAAAGGAAAATCGGCGATTGCGATGTTATTTTTTTTTGCCGACAAAACATGACTTGGTCGCTAATGGTCGCTAATGGTCGCTAATGGTCGCTGTTTGCAGTAAAAAATGTCGCGTGGGAACGAAAATCGCTGGTCGTTGGTCGTTGTTCGGAGGTGGTCGTTATTCCAAGGTCTTTTAAATAACAAATTGGACGGGGGGTTTTAACTGGCCGTTGTGGACAGGTGGTCGCTACTCACAGGTGGTCGTTAACACAGGTTCGACTGTATACCATTTTCGCTACGCGAGGGGATAAAATGTGTCTATCAGTAAATTAACATAATTACTACATTAGTATAATTACTAAATATTAATTACATTAATTAAATATATTTATATATGTCTGTATAGCGGGCACTCATAATTTTAATAACTTGGAACAGTTTTTTACACAATAGAAAATGGACGCTGTCGACAAGCGCAATGTGTATCCCCCCTCCCCAGTTACACAAGTAGTTTGAAAAAAGGGTGTTCGAGTTATGCTCCGGAGACAAAATCAGTGACGGAAAAAACAAAGGGGAGATAACTAAAAAATTAGTGATGCAAGAGTTGTCATTCTTGCGTGACACAACCTTTTAGGGTTGTGGTCTTTGCATGTGTTAAGTTTCATGAAAATATTTCCAAAGGGTGGTTCGAGTTATGCTCCAGACACGAAAGCAGTGCACGAAAAAACACAAAGGGAGGATAACTAAGAAAATAACGACGCAAGAGTTGTCATTCTTACGTGCGGACACACCTTTGGGTCGTCTTCTATGCATGTGTGAAGTTTAATAAACTAGAAAATGTGTTCATGAACACGGATGTCCCACATATCGCTTTGATAAATAATGAGGCCAAATTCCAAGTCAAAAATTTTCTTTTACTGAGAGTTAAAGTTTTTGAAGCACCAAGTATGTGACCTTGACCCTGGGCTTGGGCGGGGGGCAGGACAAACGTGGATTTGGCACAGGGCGGTAGAGGACCATTAGAGCAATGCATATATGAAAAATATGAAGCTGATCCGTGAAAAGAAAAACAGAAATTATAAGATATTTTCCTGAGCGTTAAAGTTTTTGAAGCACTAAGTATGTGATGTTAACCCTGTGCTTGGCGGGGGCAGGACAAACGTGGATTTGGCACAGGGCGGTAGAGGACCATTAGAGCAATGCATATATGAAATATGAAGCTGATCCGTGAAAGAAAACAGAAATTATAAGATATTTACCTGAGCGTTAAAGTTTTTGAAGCACCAAGTATGTGACCCTGACCCTGGGATTGGCGGGGCAGGACGAACGTGGATTTGGCACAGGGCGGTAGAGGACCATTAGAGCAATGCGTATATGAAATATGAAGATGATCCATGAAAGAAAACAGAAAGTATAAGATATTTACCCACCCGAGCGTTGTTTAAAGTTTTTGAAGCACTAAGTATGTGACCTTGACCCTGGGCTTGGCGGGGGCAGAACGAATGTGGATTTGGCACAGGGCGGTAGAGGACCATTAGAGCAATGCGTATATGAAATATGAAGCTGATCCGTGGAAGAAAACAGAAATTATAAGATATTTACCCGAGCGTTAAAGTTTTTGAAAAGCACCAAGTGTGTGACCTTGACCCTGGGCTTGCCGGGGGCAGGACAAACGTGGATTTTGCACAGGGCGGTAGTGAACCATCAGAGCAATGTGTATATGAAATAGGAAGCAGATCGGTCGAAGGATGAAGAAATTATGAGACATTTACCCGAGTGTTAAAGTTTTGTGACGGACGGACGGACGGACGGACGGACGGACGGGAGGACGGGACGCACGTTCCTACGAATGAATACTTGTTGGGTTTTTACTGTATAAAAATACCCAACAAGAGTACCCAACACTATCCTAACCCTACCCAATAAGATCCCCGTACGCTTACAACAAGTACCCATTCGTGTGTGCGGACGGACGGACGGACGGACGAGGGTAACACTAAATGCCCCCTGCACTATCGTGGTGGGGCATAAAAATATTGCAAAGGGTGTTCGAGTTATGCTCTGGATACAAAATCAGAGCACGAAACAACAAAGGGAGATAAGTAAACAAGAATTCCGCGGAATCAGATGCCTCGCCTTGTCCCGCCTTGACCTCGAGCCTGGGCCTTAAAGCAATTTTCACTGGCCCGAATATATTATACAATTATTGACTAGTGAGCCATAGAATATCAGATTATATTCTATGGCTCACTAGTCAATAATTGTTTTATTATATGATAATAGTCTGTATATAGCACTTACGATCTTATGCTACTAGACAAAAATTGAAAAAGAATTTGAAAAAAAAAATATTAAAAATAATAATGCTTGCTACTGGAGCCCAGAATTTGTTTTAATAATCCTATATTTATCTACATATATCTGCACAGGTCCACATAATGCCACAATATTTTTAACACAGTTTACGGAAATGTAATATACAAAAAAAAATAAAATAACAATGCTCGCTACTGGAGCCCAGAATTTTTGTTAATAGTTACGGAAATGTAATAATGTACCTGTATAAATTACCTGTAATAAGTTAGTGGTCAGTTAAAAAATTGAAAAAGAATGTAAAAAAAAAATTGGAAAAAAATAATTAAATTTAAAAAAAATAAAAGAATAATGCTCCCTACTGGAGCCCAGAATGTTTTTTAATAGTCCTATATTTATCTACATATCATATATATACAGGTCCACATATTGCCACAATATTTTCAACACAGTTTACGGAAATGTAATATAATCATTTACCTGCATAAATTACCTGTAAGTGGTCAGTGGTCAGTTGCAGATGCTAGCACATGCACAGGTGAATAGTCTGTATATAGCACTTACGACCTTATGCTACTAGACAAAAATTGAAGAAAAAAAAATAAAAAAAAAAGAAAAAAAAAGAATGAAAAAAAAAAAATGAAAAAAAAAAATGAAAAAAAAATAAAATGGAAAAAAATAGTTTAAAAATAATAATGCTTGCTACTGGAGCCCAGATTTTTTTTTAATAGTCCTATATTCATCTACATATATCTGCACAGGTCCACATAATGCCACAATATTTTCAACACAGTACCCAATGTAGTAATTTACCTGTATAAATTACCTGTGGTCAGCAGTGGTCAAGCACTGGACATTTGCACATGCAAGCCCATACTAGCACATGGTTCTCCCAGTCTCTATTGTTCTCTCTACAGGTAAGGTGTACAGAGCACACGAGAAAAGGTGTACAGAGCAGACGAGAAAACAGGTCTTCATGCATTATTGTCCAGTTTGTAGAGTGCGCAAAACAAAAAAGGGAGATAACTCAAAAATTAGCTACGCAAGAGTTGTCATTCTTGTGCGCGACACACCTCGGGTCGTGGTCTATGCATGTGTAAGTTTCATGAAAATATTCCAAAGGGTGGTCGAGTTATGCTCCGGACAGGAAATCAGTGCGCGAAAACAAAAAAGGGAGATAACTCAAAAATTAGCTATGCAAGAGTTGTCATTCTTGTGCACGACACACCTTCGGTTCGTGGTCTAATTGAATGTGTTAAGTTTCATAAAAATATTCCAAAGGGTGGTCGAGTTATGGTCAATCAGTGCGCGAAACAAAAAAGGGAGATAACTAAAAAATTAGCTATGCAAGAGTTGTCATTCTTGTGCGTGACACACCTTCGGGTCGTGGTCTATGCATGTGTGAAGTTTCATGAAAATATTCCAAAGGGTGTTCGAGTTATGCTCCGGACAAGAAGTGTCTGCGGCGGACGCGGACGCGGCGCGCTGTCAAATCCATAGTATCCCCCGACGGAGTCCGGGGGATACAATAATCCATGGGGTTTAACGTCCCAGCAGCAGCTAATGTCATATAGGGATGTGACCAGTTTGAAGTCTCATCCAACAGACCAGTGGGATGGAAATACTATTAAAGTATTTTTCATGGCCTAGGGTAGGTAGGTAATGAACTCACAACCTTCAGTATTGAAGTCCTGAGCCACAGCCCATCCCTTCCTATAAGAACATTAATGGGACCCCAACTTTAACCCTTTCACCCCGAAGTAACTGGAATGGATTTTGATATGTTAATTTTTCGACCAATCCAATCTTCATAAAATAATTTTCAGACTAGTCAATTTATGATGAGGGGGTGTTTTTGTTCTCAAAAATATGAAAATTACTTGCAAAAAGTGCAGATCCTGATGAGATGGCTCATCATGAGCCGGCTCATCTGGATCTACACTTTTTGCCAATACCACTATACAGGCCTGTGGTGTTGAAAGGCTTAATAGTCCACTAACTGTTTTTATACCGCAACCATTGCTCCATGTAGCATAATAAAGGGGGTTGAATAAATATTAATATTCTATTTATTATATACCGCTCCATGGAAATTAGCAGTTTTTTTAGACTGTGTAGTATTACGGTAATGAATGTGTATTTGCAGTCAGGCACTGCAGGTGCGCGTTATGAATATAGATAGCGGAAGTAGTCGTATTTTCACCGGAAGTTGTTTATTTCATCGATGAGAACATATGGCTTTTATTTACATCGTATAACTATGTATTTCATGGGTAGGTATATAATAAATGCTGTTTATATCTGAAGTAACCTAATATACCTGAAGTAACCTAATATACATGAAGTGCCGTTTTGCCTTTATTTTTTCACCTTTGACCCCGAACAGAAAATTCAAGATGGCGGCGAATTTTAAAATCGAAATCGCTGTCTGTTCAGTTGAATTTTGTCCATTTTTACAGTATATGCGAAGTAACAAATGACATGGATACATGTATGTTTAGTCTAAAACCAGTCAATATTGAAGCTCATCGTAAATAAATCGAAGATTTAATCAGATACAATACCGAATCTACCTAGCGTGGACGCCGCCATTTTGCTTTGAATGACGTCGCTAGATTTGTGACGTATGGCGAGGAAATGACGTCAAAACATGAAATCACGCACGTTCAAACGATTAAGTTTGGTATGCGGTATAAATTAAATACATGATTAGTGCCGTCGAATATAAAATATATTTGGTTTCGCCCCGACAACTTTATAGGGGCTCGCTAAAGCTCGCCCCAATAAAGCTGTCTAAAGGCACAACCGAATATATTTTATATTCGACGGCACTAACCATGTATTTACTATATTTAGGGCCAAGTGGCAGCAAACTCCGTACCTATGGTGTCAGATCTACTGAATTGCTTCACAATTTGTTCGTCCGGTGTGGAGTTCTCACAGATCTTCAGGTGCCAGGGGTAGACCTCGACCTTCAGTGACTTTGTGTACACCCCCTCCTCTATTACCTTCCTCTGTAGGGCTGTCTGTAACACAAACTTAGCTCGACAACTGCGACCTATCAACAAAATTTGTAGCACATTTTTTTCCAGAAATCATTCAAGGGGCTAGGTAATTTTATTTCATATTTTGATTTGTCATTTTAATTATTAAATTGTGCATGTACCGATCTATCTCACACAGATGGACGACTTGGACCGTTGACATAAAAAATATGGTGGGGTAATGGGATTTTTTATGAGGCATTTGTACATAACACCAGGTGGGTGGGGTACTAGTAATCAGATAATGTACAGTAGGACACAAGGTGGGTGGGGTAATAGGATTTCTTTACTGGGCATTTTTTATGTCAACGGTCAGCCTTCCATCGCTGGAGTACTGTAACTTAAAAATGGCCATTTGGGCCGGGCATGGAGAAATTGGGCAGGCCCAGCTTATTGAATTTTTGACCAGTGTAGCTCCTGATCTAATAGCACACTCCTGTAACCTGATTAACTATGGGTGTATTCTGTATGTAATATCTCACCTGTCCTTCGGTCAAGCCGTACCAGGAGAAGAGTTTGTTCCAGCCAGCGTCCGGGATGAGGATGTAGTCAAGGTCATCTATCAGGTGCTCCTTCAGGCTCGTGCTGCCCTCTGGGGAGAACCAACACAAGGAGAATGATTAGTTACCATAATAACCCTATATATTCGGAAACCATTTATTTGGGGAATTAGTGGCCAGAATAGCTCAGTAGGTAGAGCATCGGACTGCGGATTGGGAGACCCCGAGATCGATTCCCACCTCGACCGCTGCGAATGACACCTTCATGCTAGCCTAGTCCTATCAGATGGGGACTTAAATAGTCGGTCCCGACATGCAAGGTCATCGAGCCAGTGCTGTCATTAAATCAAAGCATTTACATTTATTTGGGGAAACATATAAAACTAGAAATGGACGCTTGTCGACAAGCGCATGTGTATCCCCCTCCCCAGATACACAAGTAGTTTGAAAAAAGGGTGATCGAGTTATGCTCCGGAGACAAAATCGGTGACGGACAAAGGGAGATAACTAAACAATTAGTGATGCAAGAGTTGTCATTCTTGCGCGACACACCTTTAGGGTCTATGCATGTGTGAAGCTACTGGAGCGCAGAATTATTTGTTAATAGTCCTATATTTATGTACATTATTGACAGGTGCACATAATCCACAATATTTTCAACACAGTTGACGGAATGTATATAGAATGTTAAATAAAAAATTAATGCTCGTACTGGAGCCGAGAATGTTTTTTAATAGTCCTATATTTTTAATCTACTATTTCTGGCACAGGTCCACATTCTGCCACAATATTGTCAACACGTTTAGGTAAAAATGTAAATAATTTAGCTGTAATAAAATTACCTGTAATAAAGTTAGTGGTCAGTTAAAATTTTTTAAAAAGAATTGGTAAAAAAAAAAATTTTAAAAAATAATTGGAAAAAAAAAGTTGAAAATAAAAATAATAACTTCTTGCTACTGGAGCCAGAATTTTTTTTAATAGACCTATATTTATCTACTTATATCTGCACAGGTCCACATAATGCCACCATATTTCAACACAGTTTAGGAAATGTAATATACATTTTTTTTTTTTTAATAATGTCGTACTGGAGCCCAGAATTTTTGTTACTAGTCCTATTAATTTATCTACATATATCATGCACAGGTCCACATACTGCCAAAATATTGTCAGAACCACTGTTTACGAAATGTAATAATGTACCTGTATAAATTACCTGTAATAACTTAGTGGTCAGTTAAATTGAAAAGAATGTAAAAAAAAAAAATTGAAAAAAAATTTAAATTAAATTAAAAAAAAGAAAAAGAATAATGCTTCCTACTGGAGCCCAGAATGTTTTTTAATAGTCCTATATTTATCTACATATCATATATACACAGGTCCACATATTCCCACAATATTTTCAACACAGTTTACGGAAATGTAATATAATCATTTACCTGTATAAATTACCTGTAAGTTGTCAGTGGTCAGTTGCACATGCTAGCACATGCACAGGTGAATAGTCTGTATATAGCACTTACCACATTATGCTACTAGACAAAAATTGAAAAATAATTTGAAAAAAAAATGAAAAAAAAAAAATGGAAAAAAAAAGTTTAAAAATAATAATGCTTGCTACTGGAGCACAGAATTTTTTTTTAATAGTCCTATATTTATCTACATATATCTGCACAGGTCCACATAATGCCACAATATTTTCAACACAGTTTACGGAAATGTAATATAATCATTTACCTGTATAAATTACCTGTAAGTGGTCAGGTCAGTTGCACATGCTAGCACATGCACAGGTGAATAGTCTGTATAAAGCACTTACGACCTTATGCTACTAGACAAAAATTGAAAAATAATTTGAAAAAAAAAATAAAAAAAAAAAAATGAAAAAAAAAATGAAGAAAAAAAAAGAAAAAAGAAAAAAATGAAAAAAAAAAAAAAATGAAAATAAATAAAAAAATTGAAAAAAAAAGAACAAAGAAAAAATAAAAATGAAAAAAAAATAAAAAAAATGAAAAAAAAATAAAAAAAAAAACAAATGAAAACATTTTAAAGTTTAAAAATAATAATGCTTGCTATTGGAGACCAGATTTTTTTTTAATAGTCCATTATTTATCTACAAAAATCTGCACAGGTCCACATAATGCCACAATATTTTCAACACAGTAACCAATGTAGTGATTTACCTGTATAAATTACCTGGTCAGCAGTGGTCAAGCACTGGACATCTGCACATGCTAGCACATGGTTCTCCCAGTTTCTATTGTTCTCTCTACAGGTAAGGTGTACAGAGCACACGAGAAAAGGTGTACAGAGCAGACGAGAAAACAGGTCTTCATGCATTATTGTCCAGTTTGTGTGCGCAAAACAAAAAAGGGAGATAACTCAAAAATTAGCTACGCAAGAGTTGTCATTCTTGTGCGCGACACACCTCCGGGTCGTGGTCTATGCATGTGTGAAGTTTCATGAAAATATTCCAAAGGGTGGTCGAGTTATGCTCCGGACAGGAAATCAGTGAGCGAAAACAAAAAAGGGAGATAACTAAAAAATTAGCTATGCAAGAGTTGTCATTCTTGTGCATGACACACCTTCGGTTCGTGGTCTAATTGAATGTGTTAAGTTTCATAAAAATATTCCAAAGGGTGGTCGAGTTATGGTCAATCAGTGCGCAAAACAAAAAAGGGAGATAACTCAAAAATTAGCTATGCAAGAGTTGTCATTCTTGTGCGCGACACACTTCGGGTCGTGGTCTTATTGGGCATGGGCGTGGTCTATTGCAATTGTGTAAAGTTTCATGAAAATATTCCAAAAAAGGGTGGTGGAGTTATGCTCCGGACACGAAATCAGTGCGAGAAACAAAAAAGGGAGATAACTCAAAAATTATCTATGCAAGAGTTGTCATTCTTGTGCGCGACACACCTTCGGGTCGTGGTCTATGCATGTGTGAAGTTTCATGAAAATATTCCAAAGGGTGTTCGAGTTATGCTCCGGACAAGAAGTGTCTGCGGCGGACGCGGACGCGGCGCGCTGTCAAATCCATAGTATCCCCCGACGGAGTCGGAGTCCGGGGGATACAAATATATAGCATTCCGATATTTAGGGTTAGTATGGCAGTAGTGGTCTAATCAGAATACCAATTTATCAGGTAACTTGCCCTGTATTGACCGAATACGTACGGACTGATAACATATTGTTGTATCAGGCATTGCCCTGATATAAACATCCGGGTTACAACGAAGTGAAAACTGACGTTCCATTGGTCGGTTGACGTCACCAAATGATGTCAGTGTAAGGACGCAACGTAAACAAGTCCTCGTTCTGTCCATAGATAACGACGTCATCTGTGGTCATTTTCGAGCATAAAACATTACCTGATAAATAGAATAACAGACTAGTGTATTTTGATATCAAGTTTATCAGGCTCGGCTCGGAAACGGTAGGAATTCCTCACTACGCGTTTCCTAGCCTTGCCTGATAAACTTGATATCAAAAGACACTAGCCTGGTATTCTCTATGTATTTGGATACAATTTGTTTTGGGAAACCACATTATATCATAGAACGGGTCCAATTACCGATTATAGTCAATGGTCACAATATACAGCCATACGGCACAGCCAGTTAACAGAGGGCAACAACTCACTGGAAATTTCCTCTTGCCATGATAAACATGCATCTAGCGAGTTATCGCGACTTAGGGAGACAGAATGCGAAAATTAAAAATGGCCGACACAGTGAGATATCATCAGATATTTTTGAAATTCACTAAGGTTCTTCCTCTTGCCATGATAAACATGTATACCAAATTTGGTTACTATCCGTCAAGTAAAACAATTAGTGTATTGTCAATGGGCCGTGGTATGTACAGGGGAACCTCTCTCACAGAAAATCATTGTATGCTATTTTTGTCAGTGTCGTCTATCTCCATTGATCATATGGGTTCATAATCAAAAGACAGACACATGCCTTGGATGATTATAGTTGATTCATGGATTCTCTAAATCGGACTGGGAACCTCAGGATGTCCGATTTTAGAGGTTCCATCAGAGGAATCCACGGGAAAATATTCTATGCTATTTTTGTCAGTGTCGTCTATCTCCATTGATCATATGGGTTCATAATCAAAAGACAGACACGCATGCCTTGGAGTGATTATATGCTTGAGTTGCAGTGGATTCTCACTAAATCGGGACACCCTGGGAACCTCTCAAGGATGTTCGATTGAAGAGGTCCACGATTTTGAGAGGTTCCACTCAGAGGAATCCACGGTATTATCTTTGAACAGTGGTGTATTGTCAATATGATCGGGGTTGTATTACACATACCCTTGAACAGTGGCATATTGAAAATAGCACCGGGGTTGTATTACACATACCCTTGAACAGTGGCATATTGTCAATAGGACCGGGGTTGTATTACACATACCCTTGAACAGTGGCATATTGTCAATAGGACCGGGGTTGTATTACACATACCCTTGAGCAGTGGCATAGTGTCAATATGACCGGGGGTGTATTATACATATACATACCCTTGAACAGTGGCATATTGTCAATAGGACCGGGGTTGTATTATACATACCCTTGAACAGTGGCATTTATTGTCAATAGGTACGGGGTTGGTAATTACACTAACCCTTGAAACAGTGGCATATTGTCAATAGGACCGGGGTTGTATTACACATACCCTTGAACAGTGGCATATTGTCAATAGGATCAGGGTTGTATTACACTTTACCCGTTAAACAGTGGTGTATGGTCAATAGGATCGGGTTGTATTACACATACCCTTGAACAGTGGCATATTGTCAATAGGACCGGGGTTGTATTACACATACCCTTGAACAGTGGCGTATTGTCAATAGGATCGGGGTTGTAATACACATACCCTTCGAACAGTGGCAAATTGTCAATAGAACCGGGGGTTTTGTAATTACACATACCCTTGGAACAGGACATATTGTCAATAGGATCCGGGTTGTATTACACTACCTTGAACAGTGCATATGTCAATAGGACCGGGGTTGTATTACACATACCCTTGAACATTGGCGTATTGTCAATAGGATCGGGGTTGTATTACACATACCCTTGAACAGTGGTGCATTGCATTGAACAGTGGCATATTGTATAGGACCGGGGTTGTATTACACATACCCTTGAACAGTGGCATATTGTCAATAGGACAGGGGTTGTATTACACATACCCTTGAACAGTGGCATATTGTCAATAGGATTGGGGTTGTATTACACATACCGTTGAACAATGGTTTATTGTTTCAATAGATCGGGGTTGTATTACACATACCCCTTGAACAGTGGCATTTATCAATAGGATCGGGGTTGTATTACACATACCATTGAACAGTGGTGTATTGTCAATAGGATCGGGGTTGTATTACACATACCCTTGAACAGTGGCGTATTGTCAATAGGCACAGAGGTTGTATTACACATACCCTTGAACAGTGGCATATTGTCAATAGGACCGGGGTTGTATTACACATACCATTGAACAGTGGCGTATTGTCAATAGGCACAGGGGTTGTATTACACATACCCTTGAACAGTGGCATATTGTCAATAGGATCGGGGTTGTATTACACATACCCTTGAACAGTGGCGTATTGTCAATAGGCACAGGGGTTGTATTACACATACCCTTGAACAGTGGCATATTGTCAATAGGCCCATGGGTTGTATTACACATACCTTTGAACAGTGGTGAATTGTCAATAGGCCCATGGGTTGTATTACACATACCTTTGAACAGTGGTGTATTGTCAATAGGCCCAGGGGTTGTATTACACATACCTTTGAACAGTTGCTTATTGTCAATAGGCCCAGGGGTTGTATTACACATACCTTGAACAGTGGCGTATTGTCAATAGGATCGGGGTTGTATTACACATACCCTTGAACAGTTGCATATTGTCAATAGGATCGGAGTTGTATTACACATACCCTTGAACAGTGGCATATTGTCAATAGGACCGGGGTTGTATTACACATACCTTGAACAGTGGAGTATTGTCAATAGGATCGTGTTGTATTTATACATATTAACCCTCGAACAGTATGGCGTATTGTCAATAGGGATCGGATGTTGTATTACACATACCCTTGAACAGTGTGTATTGTCAAAATAGGATCGGGGTTGTATTAAAACATACCTTTGAACAGTGGCGTATTGTCAATAGGTATCGGGGTTGTATTACACATACACTTGAACAGTTGTGGTATTGTCATAGGCCTCATTGTATAAATTAACACATCCCACCCTTGACCAAGTGGGCTGAATTGTCTATAGGAACGGGGTTGGTTAAATATACATTACCCATGAACAGTGGTGCAATATTTTTCAATAGAACCCGGGATGAATTACACATACCCTGAACAGGGTGCAAAATATTGTCATAACGGTTATTATTACACCATACATTTGAAACAGTGGCTTATTGTCAATAGGATCGGGGTTTTGGTATTTACCACATTACCCTTGAACAAAAGTGGCATATTGTCCAATAGATCGGGGTTTGTATTACACATCCTCCTTGAACAAAGGTGCAAATATTGTCAATAGGAATCGGGGTTGGTATTACACATACCCTTTGAACAGTGGCAATATTGGGTTTCATAGGGCCCATGGTGTAAATTACACATACCCTTGAACATTGCATAAAAATTGGTTCATAGGAATCGTGGTAATTACACAAACCCTGAACAGTGGTTTATGTCAATAGGAACCTAGGGTTTGTTATTACACATACCCTTGCACAGTGGGCATATTGTCAATAAGGATCGGGTTAATTACACATTACCCTTTGAACAGTGCATATTGGTTCATAGGAACCGGGGTTGAATTAACACATACCCCTTAAGGACAAGGGGTGGGCATATTGTCATTAAGGATCGGGGTTGTTATTACACCCAAACCTTGAACAAGTGGCATATTGTCAAAAGGACCTGGGTTGTATTAACACATAACCCTTGAAACAGTGGGAATAGTTTCAATAGGACACGGGGTGGTATTACACATACTTGAACACAGGGGGTGGCATATTGTCAATATGATCCAAGGGGTTGTATTACACATACCCTTGAAACAGTGGCGGCATTATATTGTCATAGGAATCGGGTTGAAATTACACATAAACCAATAGAACAATGGTGCATTACATTGAACAGTGGAATATTGTATAGACAGGGGTAGTATTACACTACCCACTTGGAACAGTGGTTCATGTCATATGATCGGGGTTGTATTACACATACCATTGAACAGGTGGTGTATTGTCACTAGGATCGGGGAATGTAATTACACATACCTTGAACAGTAGCGGATATAGTCAACAGGATCGGGGTTGGTTATTACACCATACCATTGGACCGTGGTGTATTGTCAATAGGATCGGGGTTGTATTACACATAACCTTGAAACAGTTGGCGTAATTGTCAATAGGCCCAGGGGTTTGGTAGTACACTTATAACCTTTAAACAGTGGCTTAATTTGTAATAGGGTCCGGGGTGGTTGTATTACATATACCTTTGGGAACAGTTGGTGAATTGTCAATAGGCCCAATGGGTTGTATTACACTACCTTTTGAACAGTGGTGTATTGTCAATAGGCCAGGGGTTTGTATTACACTTACCTTTGAACAGTTTGCGTATTGTCAATAGGCCCAGGGGTTGTATTACACCATACCTTTGAACAGTTTGCGTATTGTCAATTGGGCCCAGGGGTTGTATTACACATTACTTGAACAGTGCGTATTGTCAAATAGGATCGGCGTTATATTTCACAAACCCTTGAAACACTTGCATATTGTCAGAGGACCGGGGTTGTATACACATTCCTTGAACAGTGACGTAATTGTCAATAGGACCGGGGTTGTATTTTCACATACCCTTGAACGTGGTGTATGTTCAATAGGATCGGAGTTTATGTATTACACATACCTTGAACAGTAGTGTATTGTCCGATAGGGACTTGGGTTGGGTTTGTATTAACACATTACCCATGAACTGCGGCATATTGTCAATGGAACCGGGGTTGTATTACACATACCCTTGAACAGTGGCATATTGTCAATAGGATCAGGGTTGTATTACACATACCTTCGAACAGTTTTGTATTGTCAATAGGACCGGGGTTGTATTACACATACCTTGAAACAGTGGCATATTGTAATAGGATCAGGGTTGTATTACACATTACCCTTGAACATGTCGTATTGTTAATAGGGGACCGGGGGGTTTGGTTGTATTATACATAACTTGAACAGTGGTGGTTTGTCAATAGGCGCATGGGTTTTATTGAACATACTCTTGAACAGTGGCGTATTGTCAATAGGATCGGGGTTGTATTATACTTACCCTTGACAGTGGCATTATTGGTCAATAGGTATCGGGGTTGTATTACACATTACCCTTGAACAGTGGCATATTGTTGAATAGGATCGGGGTTGTAACACATAACCATTGAAACAGTGGCATTATTGTCAACAAGGCCCAGGGGTTGTATTACACATAACCTTAAAACAGTGGCATATTTGTCCAATAGCAAGGGGGTTGTATTCATATACTTTGAACTGTGGTGAATTGTCATTAGGCCCATGGGTTGTATTACACATACCTTTGAACAGTGGTGTATTGTCAATAGGCCCAGGGGTTGTATTACACATACCTTTGAACAGTTGCGTATTGTCAATAGGCCCAGGGGTTGTATTACACATACCTTTGAACAGTTGCGTATTGTCAATAGGCCCAGGGGTTGTCATACAATACCTTGAACTGTGGTCGTGAATGTAATAGGATCGGTGCGGGTTTTATGTTTATATTACACATAAACCCCTTGAAACACCTTGCATATTGTCAATGGGACGGTGGTTGTATTACACATGACCCTTTGAACAGTTGGCATATTGTCAATAGGATCGGGGTTGTTTTACACATACCCGATGAACAGTGGCATATTGTCAATAAGGCCCAGGGGTTCTATTTACATTACCCTTGAACTGTGGCATATTGTCAAAGGATCGGGGTGGTTGTATTACACATACCTTGAACAGTGGTGTATTGTTCAATAGGACCAGGGTTTGTATTACACATAACCCTTGACAGGGCATATTGTCAAATAGGTTCGGGTTGTATTTCACATACCTTTGAAACAGTGGCATATTGTTCAATAGGACCGGAGGTTGTATTACACATACCTTGAACAGTGGAATATTGTCAATAGGATCGGGGGTTGTATTACACATACCCTTGAACAGTGGCATATTTGTCTATAGGACCGGGGTTTGTGTATTAAACATACCCTTTAACAGTGGCATATTGTCAATAGGACCTGGGTTTTTATTACACATACCCTTGAACAGTGGCATAATTTGTCGAATAGGATCGGGTTTGTATTTCACATACCCTTGAACAGTGGATATTGTCAATAGGACAGGGTTGTTTTACACATACCATAGAAACAGATTGGTGCATTGCAGTTTGAACAGTGGAATAATGTATAGGACAGGGGTTTGTGGTTGTATTACACATACCCTTGAACAGTAGTGTATTGTCAATAGGGACTTGGGTTGTATTCACATACCTTGAACAGCGGATATTGTCAATGGACCGGGGGTTGTATGAACATACCCTTGGAAACAGTGGCATATTGTCAATAGGATCAGGGGGGTTGTATTACACAGTACCTTCGAACAGTTTTGTTTTTGTATTGTTCAATAAGACGGGGTTGTATACACATACCCTTGAAAAGTGGCCTTATTGTCAATAGGATCAGGGTTGTATTACACATACCCTTGAACAGTGTCGTATTGTTAATAGGACCGGGGTTGTATTATACATACACTTGAACAGTGGTGTATTGTCAATAGGCGCATGGGTTATATTACACATACTCTTGAACAGTGGTGTATTGTCAATAGGATCGGGGTTGTATTATACATACCCTTGAACAGTGGCATATTGTCAATAGGATCGGGGTTGTATTACACATACCCTTGAACAGTGGCATATTGTGAATAGGATCGGGGTTGTATTACACATACCCTTGAACAGTGGCATATTGTCAATAGGCCCAGGGGTTGTATTACACATACCCTTCAACAGTGGCATATTGTCAATAGCACCGGGGTTGTATTACATATACCTTTGAACAGTGGTGAATTGTCAATAGGCCCATGGGTTGTATTACACATACCTTTGAACAGTGGTGTATTGTCAATAGGACCAGGGGTTTGTATTACAATACCTTTGAACAGTTGCGTATTGTCAATAGGCCCAGGGGTTGTATTACACATACCTTTGAACAGTTGCGTATTGTCAATAGGCCCAGGGGTTGTATTACACATACCTTGAACAGTGGCGTATTGTCAATAGGATCGGGGTTATATTACACAAACCCTTGAACACTTGCATATTGTCAATAGGACCGGGGTTGTATTACACATACCCTTGAACAGTGACGTATTGTCAATAGGACCGGGGTTGTATTACACATACCCTTGAACAGTGGTGTATTGTCAATAGGATCGGAGTTGTATTACACATACCCTTGAACAGTAGTGTATTGTCAATAGGACTGGGGTTGTATTACACATACCATTGAACAGTGGCATATTGTCAATAGGGACCGGGGTGTATTTTCATATACCTTTGAAACAGTGGGGAGTGTGAAATTGTCAATATGGCCCATGGGTTGTATTTACACATACCTTTGATACAGTGGTGTATTGTCAATAGGCCAGGGGTTGTTTTACACATTACTTGAACAGTTGCGTATTGTCAATAGGCCCAGGGGTTGTATTACACGATACCTTTGAAACGTTGCGTATTGTCAATAGGCCCAGGGGTTTGTATTTACACATACCTTGAACAGTTGGCGTTATTGTCAATAGGATCGGGGTGTATAGGGTTATATTACACAAACTTGAACACTTGCATTATTGTCAATAGGACGGGGGTTGTATACACTACTTGTAACAGTGACGTATTGTCAATAGGACCAGGGGTTTGTATTAACTATACCCTTGGAACAGTGGTGTTTTGTCCAATGGATCGGAGTTGTATTAACACATACCTTTGAACAGTAGTGTATTGTAATAGGGACTTGGGTTGTATTAAACATACCCTTTGACAGCGGCCTTATTGTCAATAGGACCGGGGTTGTATTACACATTACCCTTGAACTGTGGCATATTGTCAATAGGATCAGGGTTGTATTACACATACTTCGAACAGTTTTGTAGTGTCAATAGGTCGGGGTGTGTATTACACATTCCTTGATACAGTGGCATATTGTCAATAGGTCAGGGTTGTATTACACATACCTGGAACAGGTGTAGTAATTTGTTAATAGGACCGGAGGTTTTGTATTCTACATACACTTGAAACAGTGGTGTATTGTCAATAGGCGCATGGTTATATTACACATTACCCTTTGACTACCGTGGTGTATTGTCAATAGGATCGGGGGTGTATTATACATACCTTGAACAGTGGCATATTGTCAATAGGGATCGGGGGTGGGTTGTATTACACATAACCTTGAACAGTGCATAATTGTGGAAAAGGATCGGGGTTGTTATTACTCATACCCTTGTACAGTGGTATTGTCTTATAGGAAATCGGGATTGTATTACCACATACCCTTTGAACATGGTATTGTCAATTGGGGTTCGTTGTATTACACATACCTTGAACAGGCGGTATTGTCAATAGGGAACGGGGTTGTATTACACTTTACCCTTGAACAGTGGCATATTGTCAATAGGAGGGGTTTGTATTAACACTACCCTTGAACATGGGTTAATTGTCAATAGGTCATGGGTTATATTACACATTACCCTTGAACAGTAGGTATTGTCAATAGGTTGGGGTTGTATTAACATACCCTTGAACAGTGGTGATTGTTCAATGGCCCAATTGGTTATATTATTACACATACCCTTGAACAGTTGTTATTGCAATTAGGATCGGGGTTGTATTATACATTACCCTTGAACAGTGGCATATTTTCAATAGCCGGGTTGGTATTACAAATACCCTTGAAACAGTGGCATGTGTCAATGGAGGTTGTATACACATAACCCTTGGGGAACAGGTTGCTGTCAATAGGACGGGGTTGTATTACAATACCTTTGAACAGTGGCTAATTGTCATAGATCGGGTTTTGTATTACACATACCCGTGACAGTGGGATATTGCAATAGGCCCAGGGGGTTTAATTACATTACCCTTTGAACAGTGGCATATTGTCAATTAAGGTCGGGGTTGTATACACATACCCTTGAACAATTTTGGGGTTGTATTGTCATTAGGACCCAGGGGTTGTATTAACATACCTTTGAACAGTGGCTATTGTCAATAGGAAATCGGGTTGTATTACACATACCCTTTGAAAACAGTGCTAGTTTTGTCAATAGGACGGGGAGGGGTTGTATTACACAATACCCTTCCTTGAAACAGTGCGTATTGTCAATAGGACCGGGTTGTATTACACATACCCTTGACAGTGGGTGTAATGTCAATAGGATCGGAGGTTGTATTACATACCCTTGAACAGTAAGTGTATTGTCAATAGGACTGGGGTTGTATTACACATACCCATTGAACAGCGCATATTGTCAATTGACCGGGGTGTATTACTTTATACCCTTGAACAGTGGATATTGTCAATAGATCGGGGGTTGTATTACACATTACCTTCGAACGTTTTTTTGTATTGTCAATAGGACCTGGGTTGTATTACACATACCCTTGAACAGTGGCATATTGTTCAATAGGATCGGGTTGTAAACATTTACCCTTGAACTGGTTGGTCCGTTTATTGTTTAATAGGGACCGGGTTGTTTTATTTTACATACACTTGAACAGTGGTGTATTGTCAATAGGCGCATGGGTTATATTACACGGATACCCTTGAACAGTGGGTGTATTCATTAGGATCGGGGTTGTTTTACATACCCTTGAAACATGGCATATTTGTCAAAGGAAGGATCGGTTGATTACACTACCCTTGAACAGTGGCATAGGTTGTGAATAAGGATCGGGGGGTTGTATTACACATACCCTTGAACAGTGGCATTTAATTGTCAATAGGCCCCATGGGGTTGTATTACACATACCCTTGAAACCAGGTGGGGCTGTCCATAGGATCGGGGTTGATTACACATACCCTTGAACAGTGGCATATATGTCAATAGGATCGGGGATTGTATTTACACCATACTTGAACAGTGGCAATATTGTCAATAGGATCGGGGTTGTATTACACATTACTTCTTGAACAGTGGATATTGTCAATAGGTTTCGAAGGTTGTTTATGTACACATACCCACCATTGAACAGTGGTGTCATAGTCAATGGACCGGGGTTGTATTTACCATACCCTTGAACAGTGGCATATTGGTCAATAGGATCGGGGTTGTATTACCCAACCATACCTTGAACTGTGGCATATTGTCAGAGGCCCAAGGGGGTTCTATTACACATACCTTGAACAGTGGCATATTGTCAATAGGTCGGGGTTGTATACCACATACCCTTGGACTTGAACGTGGTTGTATTGTCAATGGAGCATTGGGTTAAATTACAACATACCCTTGAACTTTGTTGGTTGGTTTTGTCAATAGGAATCGGGGTTTGTTAATTATACATTAACCCTTGAAACAAGGTTGGCATATTGTCAATTAAGGATTCGGGGTTGTATTACCAAACATTACCCTTGAACAGTGGCATTATTGGGTTCAATTAAGGAACCGGGGTTGGTATTATACATACCCTTGAACAGTTGGGCATATTGTCAATTTAGGATCGGGAGTTGTATTTTACAACATTACCTTGAACTGGTGGTGGTTATTGTTCAATAGGAATCGGGGTTGTTAATTACCACATACCTGGTTGAACAAAAGGCGTATTGTCATTAGGAACCGGGGTTGTTATTTACACCAATACCCTTGGGTTATTAACAGTGGCCATATTGTCAATTAGGGGAATTGGGGATGTAATTACCCACATACCCTTGAACAAGGTGGGGGTTATTTCCAATAGGCCCTGGGGTTATTTTAACACATTCCTTTGAATCAGTGGCCTTGTTTTATTGTCAATAGGTTTGGGGTTGGAATTTAGACATACCCTTGAAACAGTGGTGTAATTGGTCAATTAGGCCCATGGGGTATTATTACACTACCCTTGAAACCATGGTTTTTGCTGGTATTGTCAATTAAGGATCGGGGTTTGTATTATTACATTAAACCCTTTGAACTGTTTTGGCAATATTGTCCAATAGGGAACCGGGATGGTTAATTACACATACCCTTTGAACAGTTGGGCAATATTGGTTCCAATAGGAAACCGGGGTTGGTATTAACAAATTCCATTGAACAGTTGGAGTAATTGGTTTCTTAATAGGAAGGCCGGGGTTGTATTACACTTACCCTTGAACAGTGGCAATTGGTTCAATTTAGGAAGCGGGGTTGGTTATTACACATACCCTTGAACAGTCGCATATTGGCAATGGACCGGGGGTTTGTATTAACACATTACCCTTGAACAGTGCATATTGTCAATGGATCGGGGTTGTATTACACATACCCTTGAACATTTGGCATATTGTCAATAAGGATCAAGGGTTTAATTACATACCCTTGAACAATGTCCGTATTGTCCAATAACCGGGGTTGTATTACATACCCTTGAACAGTGGTGTATTGTCAAAGGCCATTGGGTTATTACACATACCCTTGAAACATGGTGTATTGTTCAATAGATCGGGGTTGATTATACATACCCTTGAACAGTGGCATATTGGGTCCAATAGATCGGGTGTTTACACCTACCCTTTGAACATTGGCCTATTGGTCAATAGGACCGGGGTTTGTTATTATATAATACCCTTGAACAGTTGCATATTGTTCAATTGGAATCGGAGTTTGTATTACACATACCCTTGAACAGTGGGTGTATTTCAATAGGATCGGGGTTGTATTACACAAACCTTTGAACAAAGGCGTAAGGTTCAATTAAGGACCCGGGTTAATTAACACATACCCTTGAACAGGTGGCCAATATTTGTCCATTAAGGATTGGGGTTGTATAATACTACCCTTGAACTGGTGTAATTGTCAATAGGCCCAATGGGTTTTATATTACACATACCCTTGAACATGCTGTATTGTCAATAGGATTGGGGTTTGTTATTATACATACCCTTGAACAGTGGTTGTTTGTCAATAGGCCCATGGGTTTATAATTACCCACATACCCTTAACCCATTTGCCTGGTATTGTCCAATAGGAAATCGGGGTTTGTTATTAACATACCCTTTAACAGTGGCAATTGTCAATATACCGGGGTTGTTATTACACATACCCTTGAACAGTGGGCATATTGTCAATAAGGACCTTTGTTATTACAACATTACCCATTGAACAGGGTGCGGTTATTGTACAATAGGATCGGGGTTGTATTACACCATAACCCTTTGAACATGGCCATATTGTCCCAATATTAGGAATCGGGTTGTATTACCACATACCCTTGAACCAGTGGTGGTTAATTGTCAATAGGCCCAGGGGTTGTATTACACATACCCTTACAGTAGTGTTTTAATTGTCATATTAAGGACTGGGGTTTGTATTTACACATACCCTTGAACAGCGCGGCTTATTGTCAATAGGACCGGGGTTGTACCTTTTACATATACCCTTGAACAGTGGCATATTGTCAATAGTATCGGGGTTTTGGGGTATTACACATACCCTTGTCGAACATTATTTTGTATTTGTCAAATAGGACCAGGGTTGTATTACACATACCCATGAACAGTGGCATATTGTCAAGGTAGATCAGGGAATGTATTACACATACCCTTGAAACTGTGAACGTATTGTTAATAGACCCGGGGTTGTATTATACATACACTTAGAACAGTGGAGTATTGTCTCCAATAGCGCATGGGTTTTATATTACAAACATACCCTTGTTTTACAGTGGTGTATTGTCAATAGGGGATCGGGGTGGTTGTATTATACATAGCCCTTGAACAGTGGCATTATTGTCAATAGGATCGGGGGTTGGTATTAACTTACCCTTGAACAGTGGGCATATTGGTTATTAGGTCGGGGTTGGTATTAACACATACCCTTGAACAGTGGCATATTGTCAATAAGGCCCAGGTGTTGTTTTACACAATACCCTTGAACAGTGGCATTTGGGGTCAAATAGGATCGGGGTTGGTATTACACATACCCTTGAACAGTGGCATATTGTCAATAGGATTGGGAATTGTATTAAAAACATACCTTTTTGAACAGTGGCATATTGTCAATAGGACCGGGGTTGTATTACACATACACTTGAACAGTGGCATATTGTCAATAGGATCGAGGTTGTATTACACATACACTTGAACAGTGGTGTATTGTCAATAGGACCGGGGTTGTTATTACACCTACCCTTAACAGTGGCATATTGTCAATAGGACCGGGGTTGTATTTACACATCCCAACAGTTGCATATTGTGGCAATAGGTCGGGGTTGTATTACACATACCCTTTGAACTGTGGAATGTCATGGTTCGGGTTGATTACACATACATGTACCCTTGAACAGTGGTCATATTTGTCAATAGGATCAGGGTTGTATTCACATACCCTTGAACAGTGGCATATTGTCAATATGGAACCCGGGGTTTTGTTTATTACACATACCCGTTGAACAGTGGCATATTGTCAATAGGACCCCGGGGTTTGTACAAATACATTTGAACTTGACATATTGGAATAGGCCCAGGGGTTTGTATTAAACATACCCTTGACAAGTGGTGTTTATTGTCAATAGGCCCAGGGGTTGTTATTTCACATACATGTACCTTTTGAACATAGGTGTATTGTCATAGGCCCAGTGGGTGGTTATTACACATACCCTTGAACAGTAGAATATTGACAATAGGGAACGGGGTTGTATATCCACATACCCTTGAACAGTGGCATATTGTCAATAGACGGGGTTTATTACACATAACCCTTTGAACATTGGCATATTGTCAACTAGGACCGGGGTTGTATTTACAATATGACAAGGTTTGGCATATTGCATATTGATCTTGGGGTTGGGTATTACAATAACCCTTGAACAGTGGGATATTGTCAATAGGATTTGGGGTTGTATTGCACTACCCTTGAACAGTGGGCATATTTGTCAATAGAATCGGGGTTGTATTACACATACCTTGAAACAGTGGTGTATTGTCAATAGGACCCATTGGGGGTGTATATTTTACACATACTTGAACGTTAACCTTTTTTGAACATAGATTCGGGGTGTATTAACCAAATACCCATGTACTGACCAGTGGATATTGTCCCAATAGGACCGGGGTGTGGTTATTAAAACACATGACCTCAGTGGACATATGTTTCATAGCCCCAGGGGTTGTAATTAACATACCCTTGAACAGTGTGTATTGTCATTGGCAGGGGTTTGGTATTTAAATACAATGGGGTTACCCTTGAACAGTGGCATATTGTCAATAGGATCGGGGTGTATTCACATAAACATGGGTACTTGAACAATGGCATATTGTCAATAGGACCGTTGGTTGTATTAAACAAATTTACCCTTGAACAGTGACCATATTGTCAATAGGGGCCCAGTGGTGGGGGTATTACACATACCCTTGAACAGTGGCAAATTTTGTCAATTAGGACCGGGGTTGTGGTTGTATTAACATAAACCTTGATACAGTGGGCAATTTTATGTCAATTAAGGTCCGGGACCGGGGTTGTATAATAGGCCCAAGGGGTTGGATTACTTACACTTACAATTGTACCTTTATGTACAGTGGTGTATTGTATACACATTACTTGACAGTGACCATATGGGGTCATTAGCCCCCCAAAAGTGTGGTCATTACACAAATACCCTTCGACAGTGGCATATTGTCATAGAACCGGGGTTGTATTACACATACCCTTGACAGTGGCATATTGTCATAGGACCGGGGGTATAATAGCCGGGGTTGTAACATACAATGTACCTTGGTACATTGTGGGGAAGTATTGTCATAGTGCCAGGGTTTGTATTACACTACCCCTTGAACAGTGGGAATTGTCAATAATCGGGGTTGTATTACACATACCCTTGAACAGTGGCATGTTGTCAATAGGACCGGGGTTGTATTACATACCCTTGAACAGTGGCATATTGTCAATATTATCGGGGTTGTATTACACATACCCTTGAACAGTTGCATATTGTCAATAGGATCGGGGTTGTATTACACATACCCTTGAACAGTGGCATATTGTCAATAGGATCGGGGTTGTATTACACATACCCTTGAACAGTGGCATATTGTCAATAGGATCGGGGTTGTATTACACATACCTTTGAACAGTGGCGTATTGCCAATAGGATTGGGGTTGTATTGCACATACCCTTGAACAGTGGCGTATTGTCAATAGGACCGGGGTTGTATTACACATACCCTTGAACAGTGGCGTATTGTCAATAGGATTGGGGTTGTATTGCACATACCCTTGAACAGTGGCATATTGTCAATAGGATCGGGGTTGTATTAAACATACCCTTGAACAGTGGTGTATTGTCAATAGGCCCATGGGTTATATTACACATACCCATGAACAGTGGCATATAGTCAATAGGATCGGGGTTGTATTAAACATACCCTTGAACAGTGGTGTATTGTCAATAGGCCCATGGGTTATATTACACATACCCTTGAACAGTGGCATATAGTCAATAGGATCGGGGTTGTATTACACATACCCTTGAACAGTGGCTTATTGTCAATAGGACCGTGGTTGTATTACAAATACCCTTGAACAGTGACATATTGTCAATAGGCCCAGGGGTTGTATTACACATACCCTTGAACAGTGTGTATTATCAATAGGCCCAGGGGTTGTATTACACATACATGTACCTTTGAACAGTGGCGTATTGTCAATAGGCCCAGTGGTTGTATTACACATACCCTTGAACAGTGGCATATTGTCAATAGGACCAGGGTTGTATTACACATACCCTTGAACAGTGGCATATTGTCAATTGGATCGGGGTTGTATTACACATACCCTTGAACAGTGGCATATTGTCAATAGGACCGGGGTTGTATTACATACCCTTGAACAGTGGCATATTGTCAATAGGACCGGGGTTGTATTACACATACCCTTGAACAGTGGCATATTGTCAATAGGACCGGGGTTGTATAATAGGCCCAGGGGTTGTATTACACATACAATGTACCTTTGTACAGTGGTGTATTGTCAATAGTGCCGGGTGTTGTATTACACATACCCTTGAACAGTGGCATATTGTCAATAGGATCGGGGTTGTATTACACATACCCTTGAACAGTGGCATATTGTCAATAGGACCGGGGTTGTATTACATACCCTTGAACAGTGGCATATTGTCAATATGATCGGGGTTGTATTACACATACCCTTGAACAGTTGCATATTGTCAATAGGATCGGGGTTGTATTACACATACCCTTGAACAGTGGCATATTGTCAATAGGATCGGGGTTGTATTACACATACCTTTGAACAGTGGCGTATTGCCAATAGGATTGGGGTTGTATTGCACATACCCTTGAACAGTGGCGTATTGTCAATAGGACCGGGGTTGTATTACACATACCCTTGAACAGTGGCGTATTGTCAATAGGATTTGGGTTGTATTGCACATACCCTTGAACAGTGGCATATTGTCAATAGGATCGGGGTTGTATTAAACATACCCTTGAACAGTGGTGTATTGTCAATAGGCCCATGGGTTATATTACACATACCCTTGAACAGTGGCATATAGTCAATAGGATCGGGGTTGTATTACACATACCCTTGAACAGTGGCATATTGTCAATAGGACCGTGGTTGTATTACAAATACCCTTGAACAGTGACATATTGTCAATAGGCCCAGGGGTTGTATTACACATACCCTTGAACAGTGGTGTATTGTCAATAGGCCCAGGGGTTGTATTACACATACATGTACCTTTGAACAGTGGCGTATTGTCAATAGGCCCAGTGGTTGTATTACACATACCCTTGAACAGTGGCATATTGTCAATAGGACCAGGGTTGTATTACACATACCCTTGAACAGTGGCATATTGTCAATATGATCGGGGTTGTATTACACATACCCTTGAACAGTAGCATATTGTCAATAGGCCCAGTGGTTGTATTACACATACCCTTGAACAGTGGCATATTGTCAATATGATCGGGGTTGTATTACACATACCCTTGAACAGTGACATATTGTCAATAGGCCCAGTGGTTGTATTACACATACCCTTGAACAGTGGCATATTGTCAATAGGACCGGGGTTGTATTACATACCCTTGAACAGTGGCATATTGTCAATATGATCGGGGTTGTATTACACATACCTTTGAACATTGGCATATTGTCAATATGACCGGGGTTGTTTGTTTGTTTGTTTGTTGGGGTTTAACGGCCTATCAACAGCTAAGGTCATTTAAAGCCGGGTCAATGGGTTTAGTACTAAATCCCATATATTACCTGTACAAGTACATGTACAAATGGGGAGAAAATCCCAAAATCAGAACTGAATATTTACAATAACAAATCTATATATTCAGCCCTGAAATCAGAATCATCCTGATCTGATGCCAGGTCCTCGCCACACCAGAATCACTTGGCCCCTCCCAAAAGCAGTAGGATCAGTAATAATGTTACTACTTTTATAATGGGCAATAACCCAATTCAACTTCCAGGTAACTAAAAGAGCCAAAGATAAAAACGTATTTGAGGGCCAAACCAGGCAAATCGTGATTCCTATAAGGAGGAACACATACCGTTAATTTACGCCGTCTCATTCGCCCGACCACCACCCACGGACCGGGGTTGTATTACACATACCCTTGAACAGTGGTGTATTGTCAATAGGCCCATGGGTTGTATTACACATACCTAAACAGTGGCGTATTGTCAATAGGGCCGGGGGGTTGTATTACATACCTTTGAACAGTGGCGTATTGTCAATAGGGCCGGGGGTTGTATTGCACATTCCTTTGAACAGTGGCATATTGTCAATAGACCCAGGGGTTGTATACACATCAAAGTACTTTGACAGCTATTGTCAATAGGGCTGGGGGTTGTATTACAACATACTTTGAACGTGGCTATTGTCAATAGGGCCGGGTGTTGTAATGCACATTCCTTAGAACAGAGGCATATTGTCAAAAGACCCCATGGGTTGTATTACACAAACAAAGTAATCTTTGAACATTGGGCGTATTGTCAATAGGGCTGGGGGTTGTATTACACATACCTTTGAACAGTGGCGTATTGTCAATAGGGCCGGGGGGTTGTATTACATACCTTTGAACAGTGGCGTATTGTCAATAGGGCCGGGGGTTGTATTGCACATTCCTTTGAACAGTGGCATATTGTCAATAGACCCAGGGGTTGTATTACACATACAAAGTATCTTTGAACAGTGGCGTATTGTCAATAGGGCTGGGGGTTGTATTACACATACCTTTGAACAGTGGCGTATTGTCAATAGGGCCGGGGGTTGTATTGCACATTCCTTTGAACAGTGGCATATTGTCAATAGACCCAGGGGTTGTATTACACATACAAAGTACCTTTGCACAGTGGCGTATTGTCAATAGGGCTGGGGTTGTATTACACATACCTTTGAACAGTGGTGTATTGTCAATAGGGCTGGGAGTTGTATTACACATTATGACATACCTTTGAACAGTGGCGTATTGTCAATAGGGCCGGGGTTTGCACTCTCCTCCCCGACCGTGTAGCTGTCCCACCTTTCGAAGCCGACATAGCACTTCCACTGCTTCACCCACTTACAGTCCACAATATACCTGCAATGTACAACAGTAGACTGTACCAGGTACCGCCATTTTGGCAAATTATCCACATCAGTGAATGCACAATTGACATCATTTTGTGTTAGTACAAGGGTACAATGTACATCACCAGAATGACTGAAGAGATGTTCATTCCAGGATGCAAACCGGAGGGGCCACATGGCTCCAACAGGTAAAATACTTGGGGCCATTCTCCAATAAATCAAAAATATAGCAAACCTTACATTCACATATCCGAGAAAAAAATATGCCTTTTTTTAGTAACAAGAATTCCGCCACGGAAGCGGTGTCGCGCCGGTAGAGGCATTTAACCATACCATGATCACGAGCATGTGCTAAAGTAAGCATCATAACAAAACATCAGAGAATTGCATGCCTTAAACACAAAAAAGATCAAGGTTATGTTAATGGCAGTATGAGTGTGTTCCACATGCTCACAGGTGTCCAAATATTGAAGCAATCTGTCAAGTAATATTAAAGTTATATAATGATGAAGAAAGAAACTTGTACAAACTTTTGACATGAAAAACGGCTAAGTGTTTTCACAACTATGTGAAGGTCAAAAAGGCCATGGTCAACATCAGAGAATTGCACGCCTTAAACACAAAAAAGATCAAGGTTATGTTAATGGCAGTATGAGTGTGTTCCAAATGCTCACTCAAGAGTCCAAATATTGAAGCAATCCATCAAGTAATATTAATGTTATATCATGATGAACAAGAGTGCCATAAGTCACAAAATACGCCCGTCGAAGATGGGCCAGACAACGAAGATGCAGAAATGTGAAGCTGTCACCAAGGCAAGAAACAGTAATGAGAATTTGAAAATCTATAGCATTATTTCTTCCTCTTGTTGTGATAAACAGGTATACTAATTTAGGTAGAGATGTGTAAAGTAGAAATTATATAGAATTGGATGCAAAAATGTAGGAAAAAAATGGCTAAGCTAAGGTGGTATTTTTGTTAAAAAATATTGTTTCTGCATAAATACACCAAGGTGCACAACTTCAATATGTCATTATGTGTAGAAGATATGTGTATAGTTTCAGATCGATTGACTGAACGGTTTCTGAGGAGTTGTGTACACAAACTCCGTACCCTATATAGAATTGCATACAAAAATGTAGAAAAAATGGCCAAGTTAAAAAGGTGATATTTTTTGTTAAAAATTATTTTGTCGGCATAAAAACACCATGGTGCTCATCTTCAATATGTGTAGAAGACGTGTGTATAGTTTCAGATCGATTGACTGAACAGTTTCAGAGGAGTTGTGTACACAAACGCTGTACCCTACAGGGATCCTCCAGATTATCGGACAAAAATGGCAGTTTTTTATCGATATTTTTCGCATAAACTTTTCACAGAACAATCGTCAGTTCTTGCTTTCTCAACTCATGTAAACTATTTAGCAAACTGTGCCATCTTTCTCGCTTAAAATCGGGTCAGATCATCGTCGTAAGATTGCCCCAAAATTAACATTGACAATCAGTTATCCGGACAAACATATACTCGTCTTATAACTTGTATTCTCAACATGAAATCATAATTTTATCGCCTGTAAACCAGTGTAAACAGCGTTGTGTAGTCCTGCAGAAAAAACATTCACCATTCGTTTCTTGGAAAACAACGTATTTATAGAATTTATTTTATTTATAGAACAACTCAGAAATGACGTATTCGATTACAAGCCCCCGCGAGACTTTTGAGTTGTAAACAACTTGTGGACAGAGTTGAGGAATATTTTCAGCAAATATTACTAAAATGTTTACCTTGGCAATATATTCTTCACACTGGCATGGAAACAGCAAGCACCTGCGTGACTTAGATGTATTTCATGCAAATTCTGATCAAACGAATGCTCTTACTTAACAGGTATTTTCATTTGTCCGATAAACTGATTGTCCGGATAATTGGTATGACCCCTGTATAGATATAGAATTGTATACAAAAATGTAGAAAAAATGGCTAAGTTAAAAAGATGATATTTTTGTTAAAAACAGCAAGGTGCACATCTTCAATATGTGTAGAAGACGTGTGTATAGTTTCAGATCGATTGACTGAACAGTTTCAGAGGAGTTGTGTACGAGTTGTGTACACAAACTCTGTACCCTATATAGAATTGTATATTCCATATGTGTAGAAGATGTGTGTATAGTTTCAGATCGATTGACTGAACGGTTTCAGAGGAGTTGTGTACACAAACTATGCAGTTTTTCTGTCCGCCGCCCGCCCAGCGGTAAAACATAATACGTACCTTTTAAAACGGTCGTATAAAAAACAATTATTTACACTACAATAGTCTACATACTTACTAAATCAGAAATCAGTTTTATTTCAAAGGATAATATATTATCATGAATATCTTTACACTGCTTTTTTTTTGTCTTGGAATATCACTGGTAAATAGGGGTTTCTGCCGGGACCGGGGGCATAAAAAGGCCACATGTTGGATAGTGGTATATGGTGGGCACACGATGGTTATGAAGTTGTGCAAGAATGGTGGTTCTAGGTGGTACCGGAACAGAGAAATGGACCTAAAGACGAAAACTTAACATTGAAAATGGCTACGGTGAGTCAATTACGCGGAAAGTACAGTTAGATATCACAGCATATACCGTAATAGTATCGCATAGTGTTGCTCAATTATTCAATAAACCATCTTCGCCATATCTCAACATACTATTTTGACTCTATTCCCTCATCTACATAACATTCTTAAATAAATCATAATCAAGTATGAACAATATACATGTATCATATTCTATAATTATTTACAATACTCGTAGTTGATTGTAAACAAGGTTTGTAACCTATAACTACATGATGTGAAACTGTTTGTAACTCATGTATTGTTTGTATATGACTACGTATGGAAATAAAAACTTACCAGATGGCCGCGGCCCGCATGTCGAACCCGCCGAGGCATTTGAAAAAAATTTAACGCAAACTTCTAAGTCATTTGACATTGGGCACAGGGGCCGCATGAGTGGGATACAACATGAATATATGGATGATGACTAATAAGCATATCAAGTTTCAAGTCAATGTGACTTAGGACTGCAGAGGTATTAACAAACTGTTAACGCAGATTTCAGACGCACGCACGTGACGGACACCCGGACATGTAAACATGTAAACTTAACATTTGAAAATGGCTAAGTCGATTACACGAAAAGATTAGGTCAATGTCAAAAAAGGGTCACATTTTGGATAGTGGTATGTGATGGGCACCCATTGGTTATGAAGTTGTGCAAGTATGGTGGTTCTAGGTGGTATAGTTACAGAGAAATGGACAAAACACGAAAACCTAACATAGGTCTTGGACGTCGCCCGCCCATCTGTCCGGCTTTTGCCAATCCAATAGCCGGGATTTTTTTTTAAAAACCCCGGCTAAAAGTCATAATACACTAATGTAATTAATTCCCGTTAAGCCTTGTGAATGAGTAAATTCGGAAAATATTGATACAGTCAACCACTAAAAATAGACGTGTACAATGTACCAGTTGATACTATCTTGATAGACATTCAAACCAGCTGACGAAACAGCTGACTGAATAATGAATGCAGTGTTCACTATATTCTGGAAGTCGGCGAGACGTATCACTAGTCATGTGACCCGATGTGTTTGGGGTCACTCGATACAATTTGCCCTAAAATACATAATTTTTATGCCAGAATAGTTCACATTGAAAACTACGAAAACACTAAATTGTGATAATAATAATGTTTAATGACCATTTAAAAACAGGTAATTTTCCCTTTGCTCTCTTTAAAAAACCAGGCGATGAGGTGGTGCAGGTGTATGAAATTGACGAAGTCCGACTTCCAGAATACCAGTAGGCGTCAAGAAAATTGGAATTGAGTGAAATAAAAATGCTTGCGTATTCTGTACGCAACAAAAATAAATTATTTCAGTTTACCGAGTAAAATACGCAGATACGCACGTTATTCTAGAAGTCGGTGTGACGTATTAAAGGAATGAATGGCCTTTTTGTGGAATTTATCGGGGTATAAACTTGGAAAAGTTGCGGGAATACTGGACGAAGGCCAGTTTATATCCCCGATAAATTCCACAAAAAGGCCATTCATTCCTTATAATTCCAGCATTTGAAATAAATTCATCAAGAAAATGTGTTCATTTTCCGTTTTCTTAAGAATTATTTTAACTGCGCCACACGGTTACGGAAAGTAGTTTGGCGTGGGAGTTTACTGGGATATAAATTTTGGACAGAGACTTGCTACGGGCCAATCAAATGTTAGGGAATTGTGTAAATATTTTTGTGCTGGAATTATCACTAGTCACGTGGCCCGATATGTTTGGGGGTAAATCGATACATTTTGCTCTAAAATACATAATTTTTATGCCAGAACATTTCACATTTAGAACTGCGAAAATACTAAATGGTGATAAGAATATTTTTTAATGACAGTTTAACATTATAAATCTGCATTTAAATTTGATTTAGCGATTGGAATTTAGTTGTTTGAAGTGTTCAAAAATGATTAAATTATATAGGAAACGGGTCAGATTTCCCCTTGCGCTCCTCGACAGGGGAAATAATTATAATGTGCAGGTGTGCGAAATGGACGGAAGTCCGACTTCCAGAATCTAGGATTCTGAACATTTGTGATGATTTAATACGGGCGACGAAGTAGCCCGCTTTATGTTACGCGTATATGAAAACTTACCATTCAGTGAAACTAGGTGAACATATGATTGAAAGTGTAAAATTTGTTTTACCGTAAACCAAGCAGGAGGTTTTTTACGACAGGTGGTATTACTAATACGGGCGACGATTAATTTGGCCCAAAGGGCCAAATGCTTTTAAAACAAAATGTAGATAACATCGGAAAGCATACTGAATATAGCTTACAATGTTACTGCATTTCAAAATATTTGTGTTGTCGTTGAAGATTAAATATGCTTTTATCTCCACGCTGACGAGTCCCCAAGGGCGATAATACATGAATACATGAACAGCTTCGGAATTATCCGTACTTCCATACACAGCTTCGGAATTATCCGTACTTCCATACACAGATAAATAATAAGTTTCTATTTTTATAAACAATATAAACGCGTTTTTAGTGTAGCTTACACTCGAAATCTTTGAGATTTATGTTAATGTATTAGCAACTGTAAAATCTATGCCGAAAACCAACCACCAGCAGCGGTTTGAACTTTCGACACGCTGTAATGCATTGTATAGGCGAGTTCCAGATGTCTACATCGCGTGGCTTTTTGTTTCAATGGTGGCGAATGGGAGTTTTGTACCTTTCTAAGTACTATTATATTTACACCCGGGCATATTTTCATTTTGTACATTGTTTAAAAATGTGTATTATGTATATACAAACAATAATTGACCATCCAAGACACGCTAGAATTACCTGTGGACATAGGTAGTACCTATTTCGGGCCATATATGCCTATTTCATAGTATGGTCTTTATTAAGCTCGTCGACTGTATAAGAAACTTGGCATAGACTCATTTCTTATGAAATCAGTAACCTCGCTTAATAAATATATTAAATAAGTATGTAAGATCCTCTAGGTATTACACTATACTGTCAACATGGGTCCGACCGCCTGTGGGACGAATACTCATTGGGACGAAGGAAGTCTGATTCATAAGCCAGGCCATGGTCTCATTTGTAGAAATAGATTGGTGAAATTTATAATTGATATACCAGATATCACCCTTCTGAAGAGATTGTGTCAACTCATTTGAAATTTCTTTTTTTTGCGTTTCAACATCAGGCACTCCACCTTCCGCCATTGTAAAATTCTAGAATTTCTGGGCGGGCGCTTTCCTTTTGTAGTGTTCGGTGTCACATGATCGCCAGTTTAGCTCAGTTGGTAAGAGCGCCGTGCTAGTGATACGGGGGTCGTGAGTTCAAACCACACATCGGGCGACACTTTTTTCCCTTAGAAATACTTCAATGGTGTCAGAAGTAAACAGGATTGTGCCTGGGTGTACTTTGGGTTGCAGGCTATACTCCTCATGAAGCTGTGAGGTTGATGCATGGCTCCCAAATATAAGAAGGGGAGGAGTGTAGTGTTCGGTGTGGTGTTGAGACATGATCGCCCGTTTAGCTCAGTTGGTAAGAGCGCCGTGCTAGTGTTACGGGGGTCGTGGGTTCAAACCCGACATCGGGCGACACTTTTTCCCCTTAGAAATACTTCACTTTGTTTAAACTTTATTAACCAATACCCACTCTCATGCCACGAACACATTGCCTGAATTAGCTCGGAGAACGAACACATTGCCTGAATTCGCTCGGAGACAGACAGTGATCAGGACACATTTCCATAAAAAGAATGGGAATTATACGCCCAGGTGATACTCGAGTTGTTTTAGTTAACGCCGGGAATTACAATAAAAAGCGTACTGGTAGTATGACCGATTGAGCCGAGTCGGACTG
Source organism: Conchocele bisecta (assembly GCA_029237695.1). Classification (NCBI taxonomy): domain Eukaryota; kingdom Metazoa; phylum Mollusca; class Bivalvia; order Lucinida; family Thyasiridae; genus Conchocele; species Conchocele bisecta. The sequence continues at coordinate 98,532,219 of CM055266.1, read as the reverse complement.
ATGATCCAACGCTCGTGGGTTCGACCTCACCGGATGCGTGCGTTGTGTCCTTGAGCAAGACACGTATTTATCCACACTACTTCAGTCCACCCAGCTGTAAATGGGTACCGGCTAATTAGTAAAGTAAACAGTAAAGTTTTTCCTTTAACTATCACCGATAACTAAGAGTGGGAATATTTATATTCAAGTTACACAATTATAGTCATGTAATATAACTATCATGCATGTTTAGAAACAACAGGATCAGGATTTGATTTTCGAATATGTAGGAAGCATCCTGATGTGCATAGTGTATCGATTCTTCCATATCTGTCACACACAAAATCCCTATCTTTCAAACTGGGTTCAACCAATCAGCTTGGAATAGGCGTGGTCTGGCGGATTTAATATACACCTGTCCCAACATTCACTCACCTAATTAATCCCAGCGGTCAAGTCATCAGATAAGTCGTTTGCTATGCCGCAATGTTGTTGACATCCGGCAGGGAAACGTTTCAAGGTAGCTTCGCACATTTGTCACGGATTACGGCTGATAAAAAAGGATTAAACCAATTACCATGAAATGGGTTTGGCTTCGTTGATTTCAGAATACACCTGTCCACGAAAACGTCAGCGTATGACTTTCGGATCTTTCCGATATAGACTATTTCATGGACGTATTTTATCAAGTCTCTTAAGAGAGTTAGAGTATATATACGCCGCAAAATCAGTATTTATGCGATATTTACGTGTTCATGTATATTTACTAAGCATTTACAATCATTTAAGTAGTATACAGGACTGCGAAAACATTCCTGACTCCACGAAAACGTCAGCGTATGACTTTCCGATCTTTCTGATATAGACTATTTCATGGATGTATTTTGTCAAGTCTCTTCAGAGAATTAGAGTATAACTTGAGATGCATTTTCGAAACTGTTAGAGTTCCGCTAATTTGGGAAATCATTTTAGGGATGGCGCATATTATTTTGACCCATTATTCCAATTACAAATATATATGACAATTTAATGCTCCATAAAAGCACAACGTAGTTTCGAATATCAATGTTATTTATGTGATACTGTATGTTGTTCTATGATTAACCTCACTGTTAAATGTTAGTGTGCTTTGAATCATAGTTTACCGTATTAACGGCTTTCATAAAATCCATATATATTGCATGTAATGTCCCGCCGTTGTCTAACATTTCTGTCCATTTTGTCGTTTTTGTTCTGTTCCAACCACAGGTTGAAATACTAATTGCTTATTTACATTGTTCTAAGCTGGCGTTGGGCTTGAATTGTCAAGCTGCTCATTGATTTTTCTTCTCCGATATCATATTTTTTTTATGCTTATATTTAACGGCGGCACTGGCTCTAGGACCTTGCATGCCGTCTCTCAAGAATGGGAGAATGAACGGAGGTAGAGACTTTTTGAGAGAAGCCGGTAACTCGTATTTACAGAGCAACTACGAATTATCGGTACCCATTTACAGCTGGGTGAACTGGAGCAGTGTGGATAAAGTGTCTTGCTCAAGGACACAACGCACGCCGCTAGTCAGGCTCGAACCCACGACCTTTGGATCAGTAGTCCGACACACTAACCATTACGCCACGGCGCTCCTTCATATCATATTTTAGCTGTCCTCACATATGACTGGATTTATGGACAGGTTGAAATGGCGGCCGGTCCGCTGCGGCCCTGTAGCCGATTTCACCAACATTGCAAAGTATACTTTACTAGCAAAGTATACTTTGAGGGAGTAATCATGTATTGTTCCTGAAATGCATTAGTTCATATAAAACTAACAACTGCATACATTTGATGATTAAAAGTATGCAGAATTATTATACTGAATTTATTACATTATCACAGCCAAAATGGCTGTGATAATGTAATAAATTCAGTATAATAAAAATTAATAAATTTATCATAAAATTGAAAATTTCTCCCTCAAAGTATATTTTGCTACTTTGCGGCGGCCCTACCTTTTTTTTTTTTGGGGGGGGGGGGAGGGGGGGGCGGCCCGGGGTATCTTGTGTATTACCTGTACTGCGCTGGTCGTAACATAGCTAGCTAGGTTACTCATTTCTATTAATTTATTCTATTTATCTACGAAGAAATAAATAAAAAATATAGTACATGAATATGGAACTATAACCTACGTTATATTGCGCTACACCAATCTCCGCACCCGTGTAGTGTGATCTGGGTCTTCAATGTCGCCATTGATCATGGTCTTTTCTGTTTGCCATTGAGCAACATCCGCGTCCGTGAAATCTGATCATGGTTTTCACTGTTCGCCATTGACCATGCTATTTTCTGATCGCCCTTTTGTCCACTACTAATATAATTCAATCATTTTTTTCGAATAGTATTTATGTCTCTGTATAATTCATATGTTCGCCATTGTTCAACATCAAATCCGTGAAGTCTGATCATGCTCTTCACTGTTCGCCATTGAATTAAATGTCGTATATTGTGTTTTTTTCTTTTTGACACTTTATTAACTACAACCCGGACCAAACTGCACAATCATTTTGTATGATCGTATTCTCTGATCTCCGTTTTGTCCGTCTAATACACACGTAGCTAGTAGTATCTTCATTTCGCTAAACAAAAACTCCATTGCGCACTTAATAACGAAATTCATTCCCGTTTGCTTCCGGATACGAACTGAAATGGTGGGTGTTGTTAAATTTTGTTATTTGTTGCTCATTTTATCGTCAATACACTCATGATTTTGTATCACAGTGATTTAGTTATTTGCACAATTACTTTACGTGTTTATTTATTGAATTTCTTGCTTTTAATTTTCACTAGCCGTACAGTACAGTTTGTCTCCACGGTATATGCGGAAGTAAACGTTTATGGAAGTTTCGTCCACTTATTTGTTCGTCACCTGTCTCGTGTTCTTCAAACTTATAAATTTGAGGGAAGAAATAACAGTCTTATAATACTATATTTAATACATAAACTGTTAACAGATGATCCGGCTCACAACGCATCTATCACAACGAGCCGTCTCCTCAGGATCTGTCCTGTTGGTGGTTATTTTTTTTATTTTTGCCCGAACACCCATTTTCTGATTAATGGAATAGTACAAGTCGACATGGAAGAATCCATATCAGTTACTTAGGGGTGAATTGGTTATGATGTCTGTGTCTAATATGCTGTGTGTATTTTTAGTCGGCCACACTGAAGCCGTACCTGAATGCCATTCGGCACACGCTGACAGGCGCCATGTGTCTGGAGAACTTCAATTCTCAGAATGTAGAGCGACATAACAAACCAGAGGTGGAGGTGAAGTAAGTGATTCAGTTCAGACACGCCGTGTGATTTTGTACCTTCAGACATCTGTTTATACTTTAATCATAAAAGCCAATCGTGAAATGACTGTTCGTGTCCATGTAATGTTATGCCTCAGTGTTTACCCCGGGGGATAAGCCCACCGGTAGCAAATATCATCAATTATTCTGCCATTCTCCATGATTTCAAAACGTGTCCTATAAAAAAGAGCAAAA